>CM071937.1:33485616-33956431 GCA_016081115.2 Rehmannia glutinosa
AGAGTCTTTTGTGAAATTGAGGATATGCTCATAATTTTTCGGCTCCAAGGACACCTCTCAACAAAATGGAGAGGCCGAAAGGAAAAATCGACACTACAAGGAGATGAAGTCGGTCCATGCTCAATGAATTTTCACTTCCAAAATATTTGGGCGAGAAGCCGTAAGTACCGCTTTGCTATGTCATTAATCGAGATTACATTCATCCTAAAATGAATAAAACTCCATATGAGCTTTGGAAAGGAAGAACTCCAAATATTAGCTATTTCAAGATATTTGGTTGTAAGTGCTTTATTTTGAATACCAAGGATCAATTGGACAAACTTGATCTAAGGCCGATGAAGGGATATTTATGGGATATTCAACAAAGAGCCAAGCATATCGGGTTTACAATAAGACTAGTGGGGTTGTTGAATAATCCATCCATGTCAAATTCAATGAAGCTTCGGGTGTTGAAAGAATACCCAATGATGAAAGTGATGAAGAGGATATTATTGAACCCATTGTTCAAAAATGATGCTCAAAATGATCAACCTACTACATCAAATGATCAACCATCCACTTCAAGTGTTCCTCAAGAAGACAAAGGTGATACTTGGATCTTCCTGGCATTGAAATTTAAAGGAGATCATCCAAAGATCTTATTATTGGTGATCCCCTTGATAAAGTGATGACCAAGAAAATTGCCAAAAAGCTCTTATATCTCAAAAAGAGCCTAAAATGCTAAGGAGGCTATTGAGGATGAGGATTGGTTTTGGAGATGCAAGAGGAATTGAATCAATTTGAAAGAAATGATGTATGTGGGAATTGGCACTTGTCCTCCTTCTCAAACTATTATTGGTACAAAACGGGTATTCCGAATAAGCTTGATGATCAAGGCGCAACATTGTTCAAACAAGGCAAGGTTAGTAGCTCAAAGGGTATTGTCAAAGAAAAAGTTAATGCAAGGAGAATTCGAGATGAGTATGATGGGGAGCTCAACTTCTTTCTTGGGCTTCAAATTAAACAATGAAAGGTATATACATTTCACAATCAAAATATACAAAGGAACTTTTGAAAAAGTTCGGCATTGAAGAAGGAAGAACTTTGTCTACTCCTATGGCAACCAATGTCAAAATTGACAAAGATGAAAAAGGCAAGTCCGTGGATGAATCAAAGTATCGAGGTATGATTGGTAGTTTACTTTATTTTAACCGCTAGTAGACTGCATATTCTTCATGTCGTATGCTCTATGTGCTTGTTTTTCAAAGCAATCCCAAAGAATCTCATATGAGTGCCGTTAAAAGGATTTTTCGATATTTGAAAGACACTATTCAATATGGTCTATTCTATCCAAAGAATGAAAATTTTTCTCTTAAAGGTTATAGTAATTCGGATTATGGAAATATTGATGATCGGAAAAGTACTTTCGGATCATGTCAATTTTTAGGCAATTGCCTAGTTTCTTGGTTTTCAAAGAAGCAAAATTGTGTTTCACTTTCAATTGCCTAAGCCGAATATATTTCCACAACTTTTTGTTGTACTCAACTTCTTTGGATGAAACAAACCTTAGCATTACAAATCCTCTTTTGAAAACGTTCCTATCTTTTGTGACAATATATCCGCTATAAACATTGCTCAAAAACTCCGGTTCATCATAACCGTACTTAAATATATTGAGATTTTACATCATTTTCTAAGGGATTGTGTTTCTAAACGAAAAATTGAGATATCTTTTGTACCATCTCAAGAATCAATTGGCGGACATTTTTACAAAACCGCTATCTTCCGAGACTTTTCGTCCATACGAGCTCGATTAGGCATATGCATATTGAATGAGGTTTACGTTTGCATTTTGCATGTTTTTAAAACTTAGGGGCGAAAAATCGGATTTTGGTTGAAAATTCGGATTTTAATAAAATTGGCAAGACAATGGTGATGAGGTTGAGGAGTTGAACTTGGTCGCCACAGCGTCGACCGGTGGCCAACCATGACCACGCCCTTAGCTATTTTTTGGATTAAAACGTTAAATTGTCTCTGCCTTTAGTCATATTACCTCATTTTTGCCATTTTTCGTCCCCTTTGCCAAATTCACACAAATTTCACTCTAAATTTGTTTTCATTCAATTCATATCTTGGACCTTACATAGCATGTTTATCATCATCATCGCTCATTTTTACCGATCGAATGGTAAGAATTTTCCTTTCTTTGCTCAATTGGGTTGAACCTTTGAGTTTGTGGCTTTCTTGTATATTTCTTGATGAAATTATCTTATGATCATGATGAGCTTAGTTGTTATGATGTATTGTATGATGTTTGGTATGATTTGGTGATGAAAATTTTTGCTTGATTCATTTACAAGGGCTCTATACAACTTCTTTTAATTTTTACGCCCACAAAGTGCTCGATGAAATGTCACAATGAAAATTCCAACTTCTACATGATTCTCTTGCTTTCAAAAGTCTTAAATACTTATTGAGATCATGTCTTGCAAACAAAACGAGCTTATGGATTTTTTTATACATTTCTCCCATTTTTTCTGATTTTAAGCCTTCTTCTTTCAATGGTTGATAAATCGTATTCTAGGCTGATATACTTGTATAATGTTTTTATCATCCTAACATTCTTTTTGATGATTCCAAAGGGGAGAAACGAGGAATTGGCTCGTTAGCTCAAAGAAGCTAATAAAAGCTCGCAATAAAAGTTATAAGCTATGGCTTCCTAAAGCTAAGTATACTTTGTCCATGGCCTATGGACTTAATTGCAATAAATTATAAGTATTTTGACAGGGGGAGCTTATTAGCTCATGTTGATTATATGTATCCCGTAAAAGCTTGTTATAGCTTGTGCTTCTAGCTTATGCTTATGCAATATTTCTTGTTGATGTGCTTATCGATAGGGAGAGCTTTTTATAAAATGTTTTTAAATGGATAGTTCACTCGTAAAACCCGAAAATTATTTTTGTTTTCAAAATCGTCCTTGTGAAAATTGTTTTGGTTTGTAATCATCAAAAAGGGGGAGTTTGTTAGATAAATGTTTTTATCATGATTTTGATGATTTTGTTCAAATGAGTTTTTAAACCAAAACAATGTACCTAAATGTTGTCTAAATACTTCCGATCGATTTAAAATGTTTTTACTATTTTTCGGAGTATTTCTTGGAGTTTATTTTCGATAAAAAATTGGACAACACATCTGTTTCGAGGTGCCTCGCCGCTGCCATAGGGCAACTGTTGTACATGAGTTGAGTTTTGAAACAGAAAAAGGACGTAGGAGAAATTATGGAGGCGGCCAGGTCGACCAGGGTGGTCGACCACGGGCGGCCAGGCACTGGCGCCCTCAAGATGTTGTCTTCTCTGTTTGAATTTTGAACAACCCCAACCGGTCAAGATCAAGGGCAACCGGTCGAACCCCCTCCGACAGTCCCCCCTCGTGTAAAAATCGCAAAAAACCTATTTCAATCTTATCTCTCGCGGCCAGAGTCGAACCCCTTTTTATCGAAAAACTATCCGTTGCATTTTCGAATGACTTTTCCCTAATTTGTGGGATTGATTTCTAACAACTATATTGATGATTTTAAATGGTTTCTTTTTGCAAAAATCACTCCCCAAGGATGAGCCTATGTCCGAAATCAAAGCCAAGACCTCTCCTATAAATAGAGGCTTCATTTAAACAACAAGATATAACACATCACACAAGCAAAGAGCAAACAAGCAAACACTTTCATATATCTTGTTGTATTAGGCCTTAGCACTTTCACTTGCACACATTTGAGATCTAGGCTTTCAATTCTTGATTACACTTGTACTCATCAGTATCATTCTTTATTGAGTTGTAATCTTGATTTTGGTCATCATTCAACACAAGACATCCTTGTGAGTATTCTTGTGGTAAGAATACACTTGGGTGATCTAGGTGATAGGTGTTTGGAGAGTGTGGTACTCTTCAAAGGTGGTGAAGGAAGATTGTGGTAATCTCCTCTTGAAGGTGTTGTAAGAGGGTTGTGATTCTCAAGGTGTTGTATTAATTTTGGTAATTAATAATTTTTTTCTTTTTTCAAACCCATCCCTGATATCTTTGGGGTGGTAGAGCACGTAGTCCCTGGGTGGGTGAAGCTCTTTAAATCAATGTGTGTTGTTTATTTTCCGCATTTAGCTTTCATATTTGCTTGATTATTCGAAAAAGAGGGCAAAATCTAAAAAAACCGAGATAATCTATTCACCCCCTCTAGATTATTGTAGCCACTTGACTTACACCTCTTTAAACCCTATAAAACCGACTACTAACTAAAAATTGAAAGCTTAACACAACATAAAGAGATTGGAACTTACCTTCAAAAAATCTGCAAACTCTTCCAAGATCAAACTCGAACACCGAAACTTCGAAATATGAGGGAAAACCTTTTACACGAAAAACTTAAGGAATTTGAAGCGGAAGGGGTTACTCAAAAACTGAAAGCACACATCACGTGAGAGTGGAAAGAAAATTGAATGTAATTGAAATCTTATCAAATCTAAATAACTGATTCTATATTGTAAAATGATAATCATACACTTTTTAATTGCTGAATCAAAACATTAAATATAAAAAACTCCTAAAAGTCTGGACTACCCAAAAAATATTAATATATGGTTATGATTGGTCCCTATGGACTCACCCCAAATGAGAGGACTCACTAGATCAAACCATAAGAGGATGTTTGGTTTGAGAGAATGTTTAACCGAAAATAGAGGGCTCGTAACATGCTAAAAGCAATTATAATTCAATAATAGTATATTCTCAAATAATAAACACTCAAACACTTATAATAAGAGTCTAATAAAACATTATCCTATGAGCTTAACATGCATATTTGGTCCATGCAGCCCGTAACACCGCATAATAACCTAGTTTCTATCTATAGGCTATAAATACCTCTTATAATGTTTGAAATTCATTCAAATTCTCTAGCCTTGAGTATTCTGATTATTCTCCGACTCTATGAATCTGACTTAAGCATTTAATGATTTTCATAGAGCTCAAAGACTTGAAATGAAAAGTGATACCACATATGGTCATTTTCGGTTGGGTTGGATCTCTCCCATCATAAGCCATGACATGGCTTCTCCCAAAAGATATAGTCTACTTTGGCATGAGCCTCATGGGTTTTGTCTAGGAAAATGCGCCTCTTGATGCGTAGGAACTCGACACTCATTTATAAGCCAAAGTCCATTCACATGCTCAATTAATGTGGCGAATCCATTCCATTAGTATGTGATGCTTATCTCAACTAACTAATTTTTCGATTTCAAGTGTGTAGGGTTAAAACCAATTTAGTTAAATACGAGAAGAGAGAAAAAATGACATTTAATATGTACGAGTATATTATAAATATTTATTAAAAGTTATGGTAAAAACTCAACAAAAGTTATGGAAAATTAATATACTGAGACTCGTAGACATACAACTAAAATATTAATATAAAATAATGGTTCGAAAGTAAAACACTATTATTTTAACAATATTTTTATATGGATTGTGTTTATACTTATGTTTAGATTATATAAAATTATTTAAAGTGCTTTATAGTAATTAACTCATAATTATAACATAAAGTAAGATAATTATTTAATAATAATTATTATATTTTTTTCTGTGAACTATATTTTTATTTAGATTATAAAAGTTAATATATAGTAGTTTCATTATATTATATTATAAGTTAATTATAAATTAAAAATAACTATGTAATATTAATTAGTATATTTGTTTATCATTAACATTCCTTTTAAATTATTTATATAATATTAAAATTATACTCATAATCAACTTTTGAATAATTTCTTGATTAATTTAAATATTATAAAATATATTAAATAAAATATTATTTGCCAAGTATTATATGGATAACAATAATATGTGTACTAAACATTTTACTTCAAAATAATGGAATCTTTAACGACACTTCAAAATATGTATGAGAAATGGAAGCAATTTTCAATTAGGGTGACGCTATTCACACCCCCAAAATTGATTAATACACTCACCTTCTAAATACACCCCACCCGCTTTTTTAAAATATAACATAATTACTAAATACATCCTTCATAAATTCCTATTTTACCCTGGACAAATTTTTCCCCCAAACACACCTAAAATGGTATACCCCCAGGGGCGATGACGGCGGAAGAAGTTCCGGCAATGAAAGAAGATGTAATATCTTCTAAATTACACATTTTGTATTTTACGTTAATTTTGAATTTAATATTTTACTTTAATTTCGCATTTATAGTTGGATTAGTTTGAGTATAAGTGTTGGGTAATTGTATTTAGTTTGAATTATTGGGTTATAGAACTTTTTTTTTCCTGGTTTTGTCTGAGTTTGGGGAAGAAGACGATGGATGACACGATGACCCTTGGTGACACGATGGTATACTTGATCGTACCCTAAGGCGCATTCAAGTTACTTTGATCGTGCCTTAACTACGATCATGTCATCATGCCACTTGGCACGAACAAAGTTGTAATTACGACCGTGCCATCATGCCACATAGCACGATGACAAGACCAAAGTTGTAATGCAATCGTTGTCACACTTTTGTTATTCAACAACAAATTTTAAACTCTAAAATACGAGTAAAAATAAAATAATAACACACTTTAAGTTGTAAATTAAGGAGACACTTATAGTATTCAACAAAATTAATTTTTCGTTGTGGGTGTTTGAAAATCTAGGATTTACTGGAAAAATGCTACAACTTTTTGCAAGAATGTGGGTGAGTGTGAGGAAGATAAGGTGTACTTAGAACTTCTTTATGTGCGTAAGGGTATCATAGTCTTTTAAACTAATGACAATTTTAAAATTATATGGATGTGAGTTTATTTATCAATTTTGGGGGTGTGAATAACGTTACTCTTTCAATTATTCCTACGTATGGTATTATGCAGTCAATACCAATTTTAAGTAAGTGAGGTCCACCATGGAAACCGTTTGGCAATGAGACGTTATTCATACCGCTTATCCTCTAAATACACCCACCATATTTTTAGACCTCAAATATTTCTCAATTTATCCTTCCATCATTTTTATGTGGCACGTTCATGTAGCGCATGATTTTATGGCATGATCGTGTGGTACAACCATGTGATACATACGACCATGTTACAAGTTTATGACACATGTTTCAAGTAATAAGGACATTATAATATTTTAAATACTATGAATGAATTTAAAATGTGGGTGTATTTAGTGGAAATACTAGTCGTTTACTCGTGCGATGCACATGGTGAATATCTATTTTGTACTGTTACATGTATATTTTCTCTGATAGTTCTATGAATTTTATCTCCTGCATTTAGGGATGGGAATATCCTCGTGGGGAATAATTACCATCCCCATAGACAATCAAATAGAATGGGACGGAGAATCCCCTGGTTAGTTCAGGATGAGAGCGAGGATGAGTATTCTTTGCTTCTCAGGAATCGAGGAATCGAGATTTGGACATGGAAGGTATTTATATCCCAGTCTCTCTTTCTATTATGATTAGATATAAAACGGGGATTCTTCGTTCCCAGAATATGTATATTATATTATCTATTATTAATATTTATTTTATTTATAATTTTTATTTTGTTAATTCTAAACATTAAACCCAAAATTTTTACATTTTTACTTGTACTTATTCTTTATTTTACAACTTATGGAATTATATTATATATGTTTTTTAAAAAAAATTAGTGATTGGAAAAAGTTGAAAATTTAAAAAAATAATTAATATATAAAGTTAATTAATCTGATTATAAATTATACAATTAAATAATAAAATAATAAACCATTATAGACTATGAAAACATCTCTTTAAATGTGAAATATTTGATTGTCTGAATATATTTATAGAACATGTTTATCTTTTAAAAAAAATAAAAGTTTGAACTGCCAAATGTTATTTTTTTTACTACTCCAATGTTGAATATTTAATAAATTGTATTTTCAATACAGTCAATAATAAAGTCATTTCAAATTCCAATAATTTTTGGGGTTTAGGAAGCTGAACAATTATCAAAATTATTAAAGGAATTAAAAAATAACCTTTGTTTATATTTAGCAACACAATTTTAAGGGAAAGTGCAACATTTCAAAAAAAAATAAATAAAAACTATTGTTTTACAAATATATACACATATATCAAAACAATATCAAACAAACAAATTCATATATAGTTTTAAATGTACAACTTTGAAACTTGAATACCAAAATACGGTAATAATATAAAAATAATTTCTATTAACATGAAAAATATGTTAAAAAATAAAATATAATTTTTTTATATATAAAATACTATGATGAGTATAATTTTATATTAAATAAATACTAATTTCTTCTTACTTAAATATATATAATGCTATGTATTTTATATATGTTATATACTGAAATTTGGATACAATATTTTGCGATACATTTTCAATTAAAATAAGTATTTTTAATTAAATATAATCATTTAAAATATAATTCTATATAATTATTAAGAAATAGGCTAAGCCCATATAATAACTATTTTTTTGGCGACCCAAAGACCCCACACAAAAGATGAAAGAGGGACAAACTCTAACCCTCACTCCACGATGATCGAGGTTGAACACATGACCTTGAGGTTGCAATAGTGCAACAGAACCTCAAGGCCACTAAAAACCACTTGGGGTTATTATAATAACTATACATATATTAAAAATAGCCAAAGTACATGAATATACAAATTGATGTCCAATAGCCCGAATACATAATTTTTAAAGTCCATTACAAAATACAAAATAATGAGTAAATATTTCTTATATTTTTTAATTTATTACGTTTTTGTTATTTATATATGCAAATTGCAATATGGGTGTGAAATCAAGATCATTAAAAATAATTAATTTGATATATTATACGTCAAAAACATCAAAAAGGAAAATGTTATTAATTATTTTTAAAAAGATAAATATAATAATTAATGCAGTACATACACAAAATCGAAAAACTACATAATTCTATTTTATATCATATTAAGAATTTAAAGAAAATTGACCACCAAATATAATAAAATATCTAATATTTATCACTTCTTATTTTTATTATTTTTATATAAAGAATCAAAAGGCGAGAAAAATTTCGACTTACTATTTCGAACGAATTTTTTTTTTTAAATATATATAGATAAGTGTGAATAGTGTCACGATTTGCAATTTCCCACCATTTCGATTAGATATTCTTTTCACCGTTCACGTCGAGTGAAAACTAACGCCTTTGCCTTTTGACAATTTATCAATCAAATTCTCCTGTCTGTTAGCGCGTGTGAAATTTGATGGCGAAACCGGCAGCTGATACGCGGAGCAACAGATCCGCGGTCCAAGCCACCAACGACGACGCCTCCGCTAGCAAGCTGTACGTTTCACCCGTTAGAAACATCTGTTTTCGTTTTCTGACAACTTAGTTCAATTGAGATGTAAAATGGGATTTGCCATAAAGACACGCAAAATTTATGGGGAAACTCTAGATAAAAAGAAATGGAAGGAATTTAACTTAACGAAATTGGTAGCGAAAGAGCAGTAATTATAAGTTGTTCTGTTTCCTGTTGTTGAGATTGTTCAAGTTTAATGCGCTGATCTAATTTTGATTTTTCAAGGGTAAAAGATGTTTTGATTTGTTATTATTATTTCTAATATTTTACTTTTTCGAATGTTTGTTGTTGTTGTTTAAATAGGGTAGCACTACTCCAGGTCTGGCTTGTAAATGTGTCGGACTTTCATTTTTTAGAGTAATTTGAACCTTTATGTGTAGGGTTTAGTTTACAATATCCTTTAACTAGTTTTGTGTATTATCTGTATTTTTCTATATATATATATATATAACATACAATGAAAGAAATTTGTGGTTATTGTTAAAACAATATAGCGTTCTGAAATGTCATAATATTATTCTCTTGAAATGACTCCTGGGAGAAGAAAGGTAGTCTTCCTTTGATGTCTTAAAGCTGGCCAAAGATCTATGTTGATTGTAAAGGTGATAGCGGGGTTTTCATACTATTAGGCTACTTATGCTACACAACATGGATCCACCCTTAGCCTCCAATAATAGCAAAAGTTGAATCCCTCGTTTTGTCTAGCTAGATGAAATTTGTAGAACTTTATTTTGATAAATGCGCTTTCAGCACAACTAGCACTATTTGGTTGTACTAACTCAGTAATGCTACCCTATTTGTTTGCCGAAGGTCTTGTGTCAAGAAGGGATATATGAAAGATGACTACGTCCATTTGTTCGTTAAAAGGCCTGTAAGAAGATCCCCAATAATTAATCGTGGTATGATTTGATGTTTCCCTAAATGTCCACTAGCATTTTGGAGTTCCTTCTTATACTTGGATTGGTTTTATTTCATTTTTCTAATGTTTTGCTTCCATACTGTATGTAAAGGGTATTTTGCTCGCTATGCGGCACTAAGGAAGCTTCTTTATGAGTTTCTTGACTGTGAGAAAAGTATGGATGAGAAAAGCACGAAGAAGCAAATATTGTCCCTTGGGGCTGGCTTTGACACTACATTTTTCCAGTTGCAGGTGCTTGAGTTTTCATGTGAGATATTATTTATTTCCTTGGTACTAGTGTGTTTGATATATCCTTCCATTATATGATATGCTTTATTTTTCACCATTCATTTTTTGGTTAATTTATGCAATGCGTCTTGATACACCCGGTGACAACGTTTGTGTGTGGTTTTGGTACCCCTCTGCTTTCCGTTGTTAATATTCTTATATTTCTCTCAAACAATCAAATGCAAGTTTCGCACCTTCATGTGAACTGTTTTTGTTTTTTATAGGATGAAGGAAAGCACCTCATCTTTATGTGGAGTTAGATTTCGAAGAGGTAGATATTTCGTATTCTCATAATTCACTCCTCCTCTCCCCATGGCTTTATTTTTATCTTAGAAGACTTAATTGAGTTTGATCATGATGCTTCTATTTTGAAATGTATCTATCTTTACCAACTATATTACTTATAGCAATGATAACTGGTACAACCTATTAATTGAAGCTTATGGGGTATTGTTTTTATTTGGTAGCTCTCTCTTCTCACATAATGTGCTCAAATTTATTAGGTGACACGTAAGAAAGCTGCTCTTATTGAAAACTCTGTTGAGTTGAGGAGCAAGGTTGGTGAAGCTGCATCAATTTCACATGGTAAGAATAATTTGGTTGCTGATGTGAAGATCCTTACTTTAAAAACTTTCAGATTCTTAGCATACAACTGAGTACTTTAATAGCCTTGCATTTGTGCCATGAGAAATGATTACTTTTCAAATGGATGTAAGGACAGTAAACTATAATTTCCAATATGAATATTGCCAATGTCTCAAAAAAAAAAAAAAATGAATATTGCCAAGAAAAATGACTGGCGTTATGTTTTTCGAATTGTGGGACATCACATCTACTGCAAAATATGATATCTTTTTTTTTTTCCCTTTTTTTAATTTGTGTTTTATTGTGGTGAGGGATACCTGCATTTGCTTGAAAATTGGAATATCAACTCTCTCTTGTACTAAATGAATCAGAACCTGTGATACATTCTGGTGTTGGCGCGATCGAGTGTAAGATTTAGTTTAGTGTACAGGGACAATGCATCCATACACATAGGTGGATTGCATTTCATCTGCACTTTATTTTCCATTTCTAGGTTTTATTTATTCGTAAACTCTATTAGAAGATTGTGCCTTCACATTGTTAATCAAAGCTTTCCACATATATGCTCTGTGCCATCCAAAAAATAAGCCTATGCATCTGTTGGTATTTTAGATGTTTTTGTGGTATCAATTGCTGCCTCCTTGAGTTTAAGAGCAGCATTTTGAAGTTGCTGATCTCAGTGTAATTTTGACACTTGAATTTGCCATTATTTGTTTTAGGTGCCACAACTCTGCACATTCTCTTTTGAAAATTCAAATAAAGTATATGGTCAAGATGAGAGGAAGATTGCATATATGCTTTCTAGAGTTGTTTCACATTATCAACATGAGATGACTAGAGAGTTGAACTTCAATGATCTAGTTAACAATGTTCTTTTAGCCATTGTCACTAAGCCTTTGTTAAAGGAGCCTCTTTGAATGATAAATATTAGGACATAGGATTTTTTTTTTTATTTATTGTTCTGTATGTGCTGCCTATTACCCTTTGTTAAGTTTATAATAAATATGGTACACTTGTGGTTGATTATATTCTTATTTAGTGAGGTGCTTTTCTAATTTTGGTATTGATACAGCTGATGGTACGTGGCCGTAGTGGCTTTGCTCTATAAAATTTCTGACATTTTGATACTTAGATTGCCATCTCCATGTTGATAGGAGTTCTCTTAGTGCATTCTCATTGAATGCTTCAATTTTGTTCTTGTAAAGGAGTATAGATGTGGAATTAAATTATTGTTTTTTCGTTATATTTGTACCTGAAGGTCTGATTCTATTCTCATTTATATTCAATAAAATATTGATATTGGAAATAATAGTTGCTTTATACTCAATAAGATGATTACTTTGCCTATTTTTGAACAAATGCACTGAATTTGTTCAGAGAAAGGAGAAGTGCTTGGGGATCACTACAAACTCCTCCCTGTTGACCTGCGTGATATCAAAAAACTAGATGATATAATATCTTTGGCTAGTATAGATCCAAGGTATGTGTATTTGTTTCATTTATTTAAATTCATTTTCTGCCTTACACCTCATGAACCTCCCAAGAAAATCTGGATTTTGCTTTACCCTTTACAGCACGTTAATTATTCTTTTTGTATAATCTTTTGAGCCCTCCATATATTTTTCATTGAATTTTCTGAACTTCTGAGGATAATTCCTTTTTTTTGCAATTATTTAATTTCATTTTCTGCCTTACACCTCATGAACCTCCCAAGAAAATCTGGATTTTACTTTTCCTTCACAGCACGTTGATTGTTCTTTTTTTGTATAATCTTTTGAGTCCTACATATTTTTTTCATTGAATTTTCTGAACTTCTGAAGATAAGTCTTTTGTTTTTTTTGGGTATACTACGGATGTCATACCTGGAAATTTATTGGTGTGATTGTGTTCTAAAGTGGATTCTCATGTGACATTTCCTTGAACCGTGCTTAACTTGAAGGAGCTTGCTGCTTCCTCTCTGTCTGTTATGTGTTTCAACTTTCAAGCTCATGTTATCTGATTAGTGCTAGCTGTTACTCTTTTTTTTGTATCTCCTCTATTGTTTCTCATTCATTTCTTGCCATGGAAAAACTTCAGTCCTGCTTATGTTTTGCGTAAAAGTGGATCAAATAGCTAGGAAAACAAATCGGATTTCTTTTTCAATTTTGAAATGTAAAAAAAAATTAAAAAATTGAAGAGATATGTGAAAATGATTGTATTTCTTGTGATTTTCATGACTGAAAATTGTACAATATATATAGGCAAGTAAACTAACATAAGACATAAATTAAGGAAAAGAGGAAAACACCACAACCTAAATTAAGGCACTAATGTTGCCACTAAGCTACCACTATCCTATATTATATAATATCTCAACACTCCCCCAAGGTGGAGCATATATATCATATGCATCCATCTTGTCACATATATAAGTTATCCGAGGGCCCGTAGAGATTTAGTGAAGATATCGTGAGTTGATCTCTAGAGTTGACAAAGGAGGTCTTGATGATTCCGGAGAGAATTTTTTCTCTAAGGAAATGGCAATCGACTTCTATATGTTTCGGCGTCCTCTCGTGAAAAACTGGATTGGAAGAGAGATGCAAAGTCCGATCGATTATCACACACGAGCTCCATAGGACCAATGTCACGAATCGTAATTCTGTAGTAAGTGTTTTAGCCACAAGAGTTCACATGTTGCATGAGCCATAGCTCGATACTTGGAAACTACGTATTGGCCAGAGCAACAACGGTCTGTTTCTTGCTTTTCCATGAAATAAGATTTCCTCCTATGAATATCTGATAACTGGTAGATCTTGATCATTCTCATCTCCCGCCTAATCAAAGATCCGAATACCCAATGATATTAGTGTGGCCTCTATCGGTGAAAACAAGTCCTTTTCCAGGTGACCCTTTGATGTACTTGACAATTCGAATAATCGCATTCCAATGACTATCACAAGGAGAGTTCGAAAATTGACTTACTATACTTCTTGGGAAAGATATGTCCTGGTCATGGTGAGATAATTTAGCTTCCCAACTAGCGCCCGGATCTTCCTGGATCGGGATAGAGCTCCCCGATTAGGAAGGAGCTTTACATTAGGATACATTGGAGTAGCAACCGGTTTACAATCTGTAGACCCGTTTCTTCTAGAATATCAAGAGCATATTTCCTTTGAGAGATAGCAACACCTGACTTTGATTGAGCTACTTCAATCCCAAGAAAATAACGAAGAGGACCAAGGTCCTTAGTTTGAAAATTGTGAAATAAGTGTTGTTTTAATGCGCGATACCTTCACAATCATCGCCCGTAATTACAATGTCATCAACATAGACCACAAGATAGGTATATCGATTTGTTGAGGCGTCGGAAAAACAGAATGATCTCCTTCGCAATCGGATCATCCCAAAGTTTTGAAGAACTTTACTGAATCGGCCAAACCAAGCTCGAGGTGATTGTTTCAAACCATATAAAGATTTTCGTAACTTGCATACCAAACCATACTCCCCCTGAGCGACAAATCCAGGAGGTTGCTCCATATAAATCTCCTCTTCCAAGTCACCATGCAAAAAGGCATTCTTGATATCTAACTGAAAGAGGGGCCAATGTTTCATGGCAACCATAGCGAGGAATAAACGAACTAAGGACATCTTTGCAACCGGAGAAAAAGTATCACTGTAATCTTGACCATAGACTTGCGTATATCCTTTAGCTACCAGGCGAGCTTTCAAGCGATCGACTTGTCCATCATGGCCGACCTTAACATTAATCACCCAACGACAACCAACAAGAGATTTACCAGAGGGAAGGGGAACAAGCTGCCAAGTATGGTTGTAATCCAAAGCGGACATTTCATCAATCATAGCCTGTTTCCATCTTGGATGGGATAGTGCTTCGGAAACTGTCTTAGGGATAGAAATAGAAGAGAGTGTAGATACAAAAGCACAATATGTGGGAGATAAACGATGGTAAGATAGAAAATTGTAGATAGGATAAGGGTTACGGTTAGGATATGTGTTTCAACTTTCAAGCTCATGTCATCTGATTAGTGCTAGCTGTTACTGTTTTTGTATCTCCCTCTATTGTTTCTCATTCATTTCTTGCCATGGAAAAACTTCAGTCCTGCTTATGTTTGCGTAAAAGTGGATCAAATAGCTAGGAAAACAAATCGGATTTCTTTTTTCGAATTTTGAAATGTAAAAAAAAAAATTAAAAAATTGAAGAGATATGTGAAAATGATTGTATTTCTTGTGATTTTCATGACTGAAAATTGTACAATATATAGGCAAGTAAGCCTAACATAAGACATAAATTAAGGAAAAGAGGAAAACACCACAACCTAAATTAAGGCACGAATGTTGCCACTAAGCTACCACTATCCTATATTATATAATATCTCAACAAGATAAAAGAACACAAAGATATAACATAATTCAGTCATTTGGCCTGCATCCACGAGTAAAATGTTTGGCTGAACACTTACATTGTTCTCTTTTAATTTAGGGTTACAATGAACACCTATATATATATATATATATATATATATATATATGGGTTAATTAGATACGTGAGCAGATATGATATGAAGGACAAAATCACAATAATTTAAATAGATATATATTTTGTGATCTTGTAATTATATTGAAGTACCAATTCTTTATTTTTTAACATTCCTCAAGTTGACATGAGTATCTTGATTGAAGTGTTTAACTCGAGTACCTTTATACTTTCCTCATTATGTTTGTTGGACTTCTTTGTGGAGTCTGTGGGGGTATACAAGGTACAATAATAAGTCTTACGAGTACTCAGGTTGAGGACATCAGATGCCAAATAATTCTTGTCGACATATACAATTTAACTCTTCGTCCCACATATTAGCTCATTGACGATTTAGGGGCTCACTGAATTTATGAATTAGCTCAAGGTATTGCTTACTGACTTTGGCGGGCTTCCAATTATTGTATTTGACAGTCACTACGGAGAAGTGTGTCATATTTTAGTCACATGTTCGTGATAAGTTTATGCTGCTTACTCCAGAAGAGTCAATACAAATTACAAAATTAAATAGGAGCTGATATTATTATGACCCTTGATAATGTTGTGAGGACCAACTATTACAGGTTAAAGGATTGATGAGGTTACCTGTCGTAGTCTTTGTTGGATAAGTATTAAGTAGGTGCATAGTAGCACAAAAGAGACCTATAACTTAGAGCTGTGCAATGTAGCTTAGATTCAGTCTTAAAGAGGGTATATCTTGAAGGTTTACCGGGGCGTGATTTGCCTAGCCATGCTATTAGTGGTCTTCCAGGATGTGAAAAGTAAGAATTATTTGGGTGTGTTATTGCTCAATGCACAATTGCATGTCCTAAGGATAAACTATGTCATGCTATAGGTGTTGGCCAGCCTTTTGATAATATCATAATATAGTTTGCACTGTATTAGGTGCTAATGTGTATAAATGTATCTTCCTACTTGTACTGCGTGTTTTGGGACAATTCTTGTACTTGAGGGAGTTTTAAAACTTGAACGCTGGAAATGGTTGATGATATTTGTCCAGTCGATTTTACATCTGAATACAGCTGTGCAAAAAAGTTACTCAAAGAGCATTTATTCACTGTCATCACTAAAATGCATCAGTTTCTCAACTTCTATTTTATCACAATTTTGTTCAAGATAAATTTTAGCAGGATTTACACTCATCAATTGTAGACAACCAAAGTTTGTAAGTTTATGCAGATATGTTCCCGAAACTGCAATGCTGTTGAAGTAGCTGGCATTCAAATCTCTTCCTTCTATATTCCGCAGAGTGATATTACTAGGCTTACATTGATGAGGGAAATGATTCGGTGATTTAGACACAATAACATGTATGTAATCACTATGGTGATTTTCTAGGATTACACTCATTTGAATATTAGGTTTACACTTAATTGAAGGTGACTCCACGTTCCAAGTGTAAAAGATGATGCTTGATGACACCAAATGACTATTGATATTGTTAAGTAGAAGTAAAGAACAAGTGGAAGTAGCTAGAAGTAAACAAGATGCCTTTATCTATTTAAAAAATATACTCTTGATCTTCCAAAGAAATTGAGAAAATTAGGTATAGTTATGCTGAATCCTTTCTTGAACGAAATTAGGGACAAAAGATAACTGAAATGATCTACAAATAGACTGGGATAGGAACCAACACTTGGTCAGAAAGCTGATAACTTACGAGGTCTAACATTGCGTACGACGTTGATATGGTGTCAATTTCTACATTCGCATGCAAATGATACCTTGCATCCATGACTTGGATCCCACAGGAACACTGGGAAAAGGTTATGTCCTTATGTAAAAATGAAAGAAGAGATGTTGAAGGATTCACACATTGGCTAGGAGCAATAAACAAAAGATGTACTGCTAGGTTTCATAAAAAAGTATGGGGATATCTAGTAACGTCTTCGTTAATGTTTGTGCGTAACAGAATTGGATGTGGGAAGCCTAGACTTCATGATTAAATTTCCTATGTCAATTTATTTTCATCCAAATTACCTTGCATGCTTTTACCTCTCTGGATGTAAGTTCACTTTCTCATGTTTTCCTTTGTTATTTTCTTTTCGCGTCCTCTCTTTGAATGAATTCAGCCGTGTTGTTCTAATGCTATTATCAGTTTGCCGACTTTTATAATTGCAGAATGTGTTCTTATATACTTGGATCCTGAGTCAAGTCGTGCTATAGTCGGATGGGCTTCCAGAACATTTCCTACAGCTATATTTTTCTTATATGAGCAGGTTATGGAGCTTTTAGTCTTCTAATCTAGAATATGGCTTGGGTTTATTAGTTTCTTTTCTAATTTGATCTGTTTTGTTACTATTATTTTTCTTGCTTCTTTGGTTTCTTGATTTTATTTTACTCCAATGGTCTGAGAATACCTTTGTGCTGCTAACAGATTCATCCTGACGATGCTTTTGGGCAACAAATGATAAGGAATCTGGAGGTATTGTTGCATTATCTTGTTATGTTAATTACTCTTTGTATAGACCCGGAGTCAGATTTTGAATCAAATATTAGAATTTGAACAGTGAAGACTAGTGCTTTCATATTCAGCATCAGCTTTTCAATATTGTAATCCAGTTCCCAAGCTGTCCAGCTAAATCTTTTCGGTTACCCGCATCCTTGACATTATAAGAAAAAAGACTGCGGTTTCTTTCAAATGGTGATGAAAATATTGAGAATTATATTTTGCATTGGGAATGAAAAGGCTGGATGCTATGAATTATGCTGTGAATAACTGTAGAGGAGAACTTTGCAAAAGATTATGGTGTGTAGAGAAGTGTGTATGAATTTTAGATTAACTTTGAGAGATCTTAATTAGGGAATATCTTTTGGAGTTTGGGTAGCTACCTTATGATCCGCCACAACTCTACGGCTCCGACAGCTGTGCCAGAAACAAATTCCGATATAGTCAAAGTAATTACGTAGGATATGGCTGGATGGTTGATCTATCAATTATTGGGATCTTGTAAACTTCACAGCTAACATCAATTGCAACTTTGTTGATCTTGTTCTGTTTTGTAAGCTGATGATTAAATTATTCTGTCGATTCGAAAATGATGAAGCAGGGTTTTGGAAATGTTTTTTCCATTTTTTTTCACTTGGGGGCCCTCATGCTTATGAGTTGAAACTCCAAAATTTCACTCTTTGATGAATGTTTGCTTTAAAAGGCTCTTTAATCTGAGTGTTCTTCTTTGTTTTCTCCTTAGAATTTTGCTTGAGCTCTCCTCTTATGTTGTATTTTTTTTGGTCAACCTCTTGTTAAGATATCATAAAATAGACTAAAGTTTTTCAAAGCATCTTTCATCACAAATTATTATGGTGGTGATGAAATTTTGCAATCTCGGGCTTCTGAAGACTGTTAGAGATGGGATGATGTTGGCTTCCCTATCTGAAAGGAAATTTAAATTTTACTCCATAAGATAACGTGAAAAAAGTATATCATGGCTGCAGTTGATGAAAATGGTTTTTCATCACAGAGTCGGGGATGTGCACTGTTGGGGATATATGCTACTCCAACTTTACATGCAAAGGAAAGACTTTTTCTTGATCAAGGATGGCAGGTACTTTCTAATTATGTTTTGAACAACACGGGTACTAAATTATGTAACATGTTAAGCGAACATATGGAGAATCAAAGTTCCCCACATAGTTTTATAGCCATCCCTAAGAAGGTAAACGATTTTGTGTCTTCTTGGGGGTGAATATCAATATGAACCTTTACTTTGACAAGAAAATTAAAAGGAAGAAAAATAGCTATGACATTTTAGTGTCATTTTCTCTATACCTCCTAGGATTTCAGAAAATTAAGATTTAAGTCAAACCTCAAAGCATGTCAGAGGGTTGGGTTTTCAGAACTTTTGCGAACAAGTTAAAGGCAGATTTATAAATTAGTGTATCCATCAGGGGAAGGCGGAGTCTTATTTCTGCTAATAAATACAGTTTCTGACATATTTTTCTGCATATGCTAATATGAGGCGCCAAGGACATTTTGAGGGCAGACTTGTTGAAGGAAGTGGCTCTGTTTATCTTTCTGCTTAGTGATTAGTGAATAGGCTATTTGAAAGGATAGGGTCTTATACAAGCTTGCGTTTTGAGTAGTTGATAGTACTAAATGCTCATGCATAAGCTCTAGTAATTAGGCTAAGTTTTTCTTTTCTATTGCCTTGCAAAGGCTGCACGTGATTTCTTCTTTATGTTTTTATATTGGAATCCCTTTCTATGTTTTTTGTTTATCCATTATAGAACTTGGCTGCTTCCCTAACTCCTAATATCTTATGCTTGTATTGGTTGTGGTCTTTTAGAGAGCTGTTGCGTGGGACATGCTGAAAGTTTATAGCACATTTATTGAAGCCCAAGAAAGACGCAGGTATATATATATCTTAATCTTAGCAAAGAAGTTACACAAGTTATAGCAGATGCTGCTGTGTCACCCTTATGAGTTGTACACTATAAAGCAGAAATGTATGATGAAGAGCTTATGCTGGATATAATGTTAACTGTTTCTTTTCATTGTTGCAATTATATGTGTTATCTCTATGAGTTCTAAAACGTAAACTGAAAGAGATGTTTTGATGTCATAGAACTTATGACTAGGATTAAGATATTAATAGTGTCTTATGAAGCCTGGTTCGAAAGAAAGTTTTGCATTATGATGTTCGCATGAAAGGAAGGTCTATATTTTTTCAAGGTTGTATGATTTTGATCTTATTATTGAACCATGACTGCTTCATCAATTTGAGCATCATCCTTCATGAATTCATGCTTGTAATTGATTAACCTACAGTTTCCTGGCAAACCTGCCACCCTCTGTATCCCACCTCAAAGCCAGCACCACCCTTCCCAGCTCAGGCCCACTACTTTTCCTTCATTGACTCTGTGTCCACCGCCAAAATACAACCGTCTCCACCAACCTCTCCCATCTTCCCATCCCTACCATACTTCAAACCCTACTCCCAAACTCCATCAAGGTAAGCTGAAAATGTGAAATTGGGGAAATAGAAGTGTTGAATTGGTTGTGAATGCAGTAACAGCCTTAGTGGAGGGTGACAGTGGCAGATCAGCCGCTGCATCGAAGCTTTATTTCCTGTTGCCCAGCGGCTATTCTGTGGGCTCTTTGGGAGGTGTGTAAATATGTGTTCTGAACGTGGGGATAGCCAATGTGACAGAGAGTGGGTGAGGGTTGGGGACAAACGTTTTTTTTATTTTTATTTATTTATTTAATAATATAGTGAAAGAATCTGGACATCCACCTCTGTTGAGGTTTGAACAATTATAAAAGATAACTACAAAAACTACCTCCGGGGTTTAGTCTAATTACAAACAAAATCCAGTTATCGTTGAAAATTACAAATATGCATGTAGGCATTGCGAAAACCCCATTGAGGTTTTATTTGTTATACAGTTTACCCTCCTCAACGCTCGCTCAATAGGTGCGATTTGTAAAATAGAAACATATGTCAAGGGGTTATTTGTAATTTTCAAAGTTAATTGCCTCTTTTTTGTGTGAGTGTGTGTAATTAGGCTAAACCTCAAGGGTAATGCTTGTAATTATCCTTAACATAAATATTACTCCTCAGAGTTGATTGTCTGGAAATCTTAGATTAGTGAAATAAGTAGTACATTTGTCTGGAAAGTTTGAGTTACATGGGGGAGATTCAAATCCTCCTCTTGTTTTCTAGGTTAGAAAGTACCTGTTTAGGTGTTTTTTTTTTATAGATCCATGTGTGCACTTTTTCTCCTTTCTAACCTTTTTGCTTTTTTGAGAGGCTGAATGTATGCAAGGATCCTTCTTATTCATTCTTATCTTCTATTTTGAATAGGATTGAACGGTTGGAATTGTTTGATGAGTTCGAAGAGTGGTACATGATGCAGGCAAGTGTCTTGTTCCCTTTGTCCTTTGACAAATAGAACTTATTGTATTATCCTCTTATTTTGAGAAAATATCATCTTTTGTCCCATTGCTGTGAGGTTATGCTATCCCTAATATTTGATGTCTAATGAGAATATTCTGATAAAATTTCCGATATAAGTGCTTGAATACTACTGTAGTGAGTAATCTGAATTATTGTTTTAATGGGTGTGTAACCCTGAAGATAGGTCATCCGGAGTCTCAACAGGCACATTTGAATGCTTCTTGTGACATGTTCCATTAATTTACTCGCACTTTGAATTTTTATTTTTTCACATTTGCTTAGTTACCATATTCGTTCTCATTCTAATATTATTTTTCCCGCATGGTCTGTCAGACTTTTTAGATGGACCAAATTATTTGTACGTTGGTTTCATCAGCTCTTTGGAGTATGTAAATCCTGGAAATAAAAAATGCCCTCTCACTAAATTTTCATGTGTAAACTTCACCAAGTCCAGGTGGTTAGGTAGACGTGTTTTCAATCTGCTTTTGATCAGTTCTTGCATTTATAGATCTGAAGCATATGTTCCCCCGCCGCCACAATTACATGAGACTATAATCTCTTTGTACTTCATACTTAAACCTTGTTAACAATTCTCAAATTGCTTATTTTCAGGAGCATTATTGTGTGGCTTGTGCCATCAACGACGCAATGGTATGCCTTGTTCTCTGAGATGTAAATCCTTATTCTATCGGTTTGTTCACGCCGCTAAGTAGATTTATTAATTTGGTACGTCAGGGTCTATTCAGGAATTTTGGTTTCCCCAATGAGGAAAATGTGACAGGTTCCTCAACAGAAACAATCCTGTGAGAGTACAAAACAATTTGAAAGCATCATCTTCTGAAAGCCCATTGTTAAGATGAAGATTTATGCATGTGTATGGCGTGTGCCGATCCACATTGGACTTCTCAGGTTTTACTGTTTTAGTCGTTGATGAGTTTCTATAATGTGTATGGATCCATTCGTATATTTGTGATTTGTGATTTGATTCAAGTGGGAATATAATCCTTCCTTTTTGCTAGCTGTTTGGCAAAGAAAACATGGTAGGGGCCACTTAGAGCACAATATTGTGTAAATTCATGGGCCAGACTGGTATTTGTGGAAAATGATAACTCTTGCATGGTTGAATGTTGATTCCTTCTCTAAATTTTTTTTCCTCTTATCCCCATTTATTGCTCTTTTGGTTATATTTGTATTTAGTTGGATCACAAAGTTGGTAGATGGGATGCTTCTTGTTGCATCATGACCCACATATGTACTACGCAGATGAAGGAATAGTTATAACAGGTGTTGGGGCTATATTCTCATCATTTCATTCCGGCAAATTTTACTGCGCTTTAATGCGTTTATGCAAAATATTTGTGATGGGCTGTAGAAATAGTATATATAGGTAAAAAAAATTAGAGGGCGAGAGTTTAAATTTTACTCAGTACATATTTAATTTATATTAAATTTAGAGATTTTATAAAGTTGAGGGCCGTCCACGATCATAGTTATTTGTGGTTTGATTTTAATACTTTGAGAGAATGTGTGTTGAAATAATGTATAGGAGAATGTGTTTCAGAAAAAAAATGTATCGTGATGTATAATTGATTTTATTTTGAGAGAATTTATTACAAGTGAAAATAGTATTGAGAACAATACCTGACGTAGTAGATTTTCTTACCGGGGTTTGAGTAGATGCAACTCACAGAGTCTTTCAAAATCATGATCGTGTATGTAGGAAGAATCTGAGATATCTTGCAAGTTATGGTAAATTGGTAATGGAGGCCCTGAAACTGCGCAGGAAGTATTCAATCAAACCTAAGTTGAAAAAGATATATGGCTATAGTATATGATGATGAGATTGGATCGAGGGTGGGGCCCTTGGGAAAAAGGAAGTGGCTGCACCAATTGGGTGTAGGAATAAATAGTGGTGAGAGGGTGGGGACAAGAACAAGTTCGAACCCCGTTACTTGGTTACCTTTTTAGGGGAAAAATAGTTCCATCATTTCATACGGATTGCGTATGTTCCCATTTCACCCCTATTATTTCTCTTTTGATGCCCGAATACCCTTAAATTAGGGAGTATTTATTTACTACATATTTTTGGAAAAATGACGAAATGGGGGTTAACATAATTTACTTTCGTACGATTTGATGGTTATAAAACGATTTTCTTTTCATCTTGTTTTTGGTCTTGTGACGTTATGAACGGAAATGCTGCCAAACGTAGCTGCTTCGGGGACTACAAGCTGGATTTTGGATATTTCGAACAATGTGAATTTTGTCATTGTGGAGATGATTTATAATTCATATTCTTGAACTTTGCTCAAGATGTTGAGCATGTTCAATAATTGAGGAGGAAAGGATTTGTGGACAATAAGGGAAGATTTGTGGGATTTATTTTGAATTATGAACTTGAGCAAACCATTGTGGCTAGTACGAAAGGATTTGTTTATGGTTGATGTAACACTATTGCCCCCTCTCCCCCCAAACATGAACTTGAGCACACTATTGTGATACTTTTAGGGCATCCACAACGGTACAATTCATGTTTAATATTCAAAAAAATTATTTTTACTATTGCAGATGATTCATATTCTTGAATTTTGTTCAAGATGTTGAACATGTTCAACAAATGAGGAAAATATTTGTGGGTAGTAGGAAATGATTTGTGGGATCCATTCGAATGATGAACTTGAGCAAACCATTGTGGCTAGTAAGAGATGATTTGTTCATTGTTGATATGACACTGATGGACCCACAAAAAACCATGAACTTGAGCATGTTATTGTGGGTGTTTAAATGAATTTATATTATACGAATGATTGGACATTTACAACTCTTCAATTCAATTGAAGATTTTGTTTTTATGTTTCCTTTTTGTTTCCTCAAATTTTCCGGAAAGCTAACACTTGTGTTTTTGTTTACCCTTAAAAAAACATCAATATTGTCTTTAGTGGTAGAAGTTCGTGTTGTTAGGGCGATGGACGATGAGTTTGATCACATGTGAGTGTTGTGTTCTTTCCCCCCCACTGTACTTAAAAAGGAAAAAATAAGCGAGATTGCCAAGCTGCTGAGGGAATTATTCCATTCTTTAGATCCAAAGCTTCTTTTGCTGATCAATGTCTCTCGAGTCCAATGTGATTAGATGACCCATAAAAGAACACAGAAAAAACCTAAAGTGAAAAAAATGAATAGATAAAGAGTGTGAATTTGATAGCTGGGTCCAATAAAGAGAGAGTGTGTGTTGGGGTGGGGGTGGGGGTGGGGGGTAGGGGAGCGGGGTAGGGAGACAGGTGGATGGAAAAGAAAATTCCTTTCACAAACTTCAACCTTTTACTTTCACCTCCCCTATGTTGTCTTTAAGTCCTTTGTCCCAATAACAAGAATCCACTCACATTGGAACATTAAATGGCACCTTTTTTTGGGCTCTATGGTTGAGACTTGAAAGAAAATTAAAATTTTGAAACAAGAATGAAGAAAAAGTGGGAATCTCTATCCCTAGCATGAAATGGTTGAACCAATCTTAGAATGTCCAAAAGTTTCAAGAACAAATTCTTCTAGGTTAAAAAGGTTAAGAGATGGAACATATTTACAACTATTTTCTATTTAACATTTATCATCTCCAAGTCTTAATAAGGACATTAAGAAGTATTTTGTATTAATTTTTCCCAATAAAATAATCTACTCCCTCCTATTCAAAATAAATGTCTTTTTAGGAAAAAACAACATTTATACTAAATACCAAATATATCCTTAATTAATCATAAATGCTACTTTGGAATAAACAAATTATGCATTAGTTTTTGGAAAACAATAGATTTAAGGGTAATTTGGGAAACATCTTTCTCACTAGTTTTGAAAATAAAAATACATTCTTTTTGAAGATTTTTTCATATTCTCATTCTCAACACATCGTATAATCTCACTTCTCATAAAACTAATACCAAGCGAAAATCCAATACACAACTTAAATCTCAATAGAGATAGATAAAAACACTATATCTTTCTCAAAAAAAAACACTATATGTAAATAGAACCATGCAAGCCCTAGCATTTTATATACATGACATGATGATTTACTGCATTTAATTATATGCTGGTAATAATAGCATTAAGAAATCTGGATACTCTAATTTTGATGTTTATTTTTCGCTACTTTATTTTCCACTTTCCACAAAACTCAAACGTCTTCTAGACCATAATGCTTTGAATATGTCTCCTTTTCTGAAAATGTGACATATCCAAAAAAGGTACAAAGGGGTCGATAGAAAAGGAAAGAATTTATAACTACCAAATTTAGTTCATCTTGCAGTACTTTTTTTTTTTTTTCCAAAACGTTAGTTTCATCTTGCAGTACTTAAACTTCCTTAAATGCAACTTTCGGAATGTAAATAATTTCTGTTATTGATATCGTGGACAATTTGCATATTTCTTCCCAAAAACTTCAGAATTTATTACCGAAAGATGAGTTTTTTTAAAAAATATATATAAATCCTTTTACATAGTAATATGTAATTTTAATTTATCGATCATTCTAGTATATAACTTTATCTGTAAAATATACATTTTAAATATAAAACGTGTTTTGACAATAGGGTTGTAGCCTGTAGGCATATATAATATAATTTGGCACTTTTATATAGTCCATTTAACATTTTTATTATGAAAAATAATATATCATCGTGGATCAATATTGTGTTTTAGTGGTAGAAACTTGTATTATTAGGACGATTGACTTGAGTTCTCATCAAATAGGATTTTAATTTACTATCCTTTGTACTAAAAAAGTAGGTTGGATAAATCATAAATGTCATAATCCCAACTCCCAAGTAGGTATATATATAGGATTATAGCTACAAACCTATAAACACTTTTAAGCATGGTACTTTCATTGAGACATACAAAGATTTTTTTTTTTTTTTTTTTTTTTTTTTTGAGGGAATAAAACATTTCATTCAATCAGTAGGAAGCCTCCAAATTTGCCACATTACAAATGTGTTCTGGCATGACTCTATAATAGGGTCCGATCACTAAAAGAAAATGCATATTGGGCTAAAGGTGTGCAACACCATTACCGATCCTTCTAACACAAGAGATATAAATCAATCAAAATAAAGAAACAGATCCTTTATGTCCTCTATGACAGTTCCCATGTACGAGAAGTCCTAGGGCATTCTTTGATCTTCTTATAGATCGTGGCATTGTCCGTTTCGGCTCTATCTTTCTCGGTCCAAGAGTTTTAGCGTAGGTAAGTCCTTCTTGCACGCTATTGCTTCCGCCACGTTTACCTCCATTTCCACCGTAAAGAAGCGAGTTAAGGTGGATACTATCTTCCGTCGTGGTCCCTAGCGCGACTCCATTCCGTTCCGGAACCTTGCCGGATTGATGCGTCTGTGTTTATTTTTATCCATTCTATCTCGGGTTTTCTCCAAGTGGCACTTCTTGGTGGTTGTTTCGTGTCGGGGATCCCCAATACTTGTTCTATGTTCTTCAAGCCGTCGATGGCAAAATTGAAACACCATTGATGTTCCAATTCTTTATTCGTAGGTTTTAGTATTTCTTGCATACCAAACAATCCAGGAAGCGGATAAGCAAAGATATTATGGGAATCTTCATCCACGTTTTCCATAATCCACCCCAACCAATCAAAAATTGTCCTTGGGATTTATCGATTCGGTCGCAATGGGCGGCGCCCAAAAATTTTACCCACGGCGATCTCTTGTCGTGTTCCATTGTTTCAATGTTCTCCCCACATCTTCCACAATAAGCATCCAAATCCATCCCCTTCTTAGCCAAATCGAATTTTGTCGGGATGATCCCTCTCCCACATCTCCACATAAACAACTGGATTTTTGAGGGACTTTTAAGTTCCATATCCATCTCCAAAACTTTTTGTTTGCACCGAAGAAAGATGAATTTGAGGTATATTCTTTGATCGCTAATGCCGTTGTGTAGCCTTGATTTCACTTTATAAATACCGTCTTTTGTGTGGTTCCGGATTAGCCGTCGGGGCGCATATTAGAGCTCAAAGGGATTGCCAATATCATTCTTGCTTCATACGGACTGAAAATTTCTTTCACTAGTTCAAATTCCAACCACTCGAGTCATATTGAGGAGGTCCCTTACTCGAAGGTTTTCATCCCGGCTAGGTTGGGGATAAAACTTCGAAAATGTGGTAGGTCATGAATCCACGGATCTTTCCAAACATTTACCGAGTCCCCATTTCCGATAGTCCAAACAGACCCCCTTCTAGAATCTTCCTCCCCGACAATGCTTCTCCACGTGTATGACGGATTATAGCCAACTGACGCGGTTAGGAAAGAGTTGTTTGGGTAGTATCTTGCCTTCAAAATCCGAGATAGGGGGATCCGTTTGTCATGCAATAGTCGCCACCCTTGTTTAGCTAACATTGCTTCGTTAAAACATTGAAGTTCCCGAAAACCCAATCCACCATCCTGTTTCGATTTGCACATATTGCTCCAAGAAACCCAATGGATTTTCCTTTCTTCTTTTTTTCTAGCCCCACCAAAATTACTCACCACCGAGTTTAGTTGTCGCAGACTTCTTGGGAATGAAAAACAACTCATTAGATAAGACGGTATAGCTTAGCATGGCTTAACTTTTATTAGGATCGCTTTAGGCATTTGATAGGAACCGACCTTTCCAATTTTTTAATTTCTTTCGCAATCTGTCTACCAATGCTTGAAATAGCTCTTTCTTGATCGACCAACCACCGTGGGAATCCCAAGGTAGATAGCGTGTTTTGCTACCAATTGCACTCCCATTTTTGATGCTAATCTCCTTTGATCATCCTCGCTAACCCCCTCTTGAAAGAGATTTGATTTCTCCAGTTAATCTTTTGTCCGGGGCCCGTTCATAATATCGATAATATTAAAAGTGTTTGTAATTTCTGTTCATTTGCCCGCCCGAAAATGATGCTATCGTCGGCAAAAAGAGGTGGGACACCTTCGGGGCTTGTCTACATATTGATATACCGTGGAGATTTCCTCCTTCTCCGATTTTTCGTATGAGTGATGATAAGGCCTCCTTACCCCACGAGTAGCATCGGATCATTGTCCTATTATGATTTCTTGGCGAAATACTATCGGTCAACAAGGGAAATCGAAAAGAAAAGGAGAAATATTTATAGATTCGAAACAATGTGGTTACAAGACGAATCGTGCAAGTCGGTGGTGCGCAAAGAATGGGAAAGATGGATTGTGGGGTGACCCTAACTTTGTTCATGGAAAAAAATTAAAAGATGTGGGAACGACCTTAAAGAATGGGAAAGAAAGTACTTTGGGCACATAGAAAGGAAAATTCAAGAGATTGAAAGCGAACTTAATGACCTATGGGCTCATTTATAACACTTGCTCTGTGGAACAAAGGCAAAATTCGAAAAAACATGCTTGAGGACCTATACAAAAACAAGAAGCGATGTGGCACCAACGCGCTAGAACCAATCGGATACGTGAAGGGGACAAGAATACAACTTTTTTTCATAAGACGGCGTGCGGGAGAAGAGAAAGAAATAACATCGAAAAAATCATGGATAGCCATGGAAATTGGGTGGATGATTTGGACCGGATAGAGAGGATTTTTATGAACTATTTTAAGGATCTATTTTCTCTGAACCCACTCGGATATGACCCGTGCCATCGGCCGTGGAAACAAAGGTGACAGAGGAGATGAATGACACACTAACTCGGCCAGTACACAAAAGATGAAGTTGTGGAAGCCCTCACACATATACACCCAACAAAAGCCCCTGGGCGGAACGCCAAAGAATCTTCTACCAAAAATTACGGAATGTCATTAAGAGCGAGGTAATTTCTCTTTTTCTTGATATCCTGAATCATCAAAAAAATCCGTCTAGCAGCTAAACCAAACATATATCGTTCTTATTCCCAAAAAGAAAAAAACCTCACGTGTTCTTGATTTTTCGGCCTTTATAAGTCTTTGTAATGTCATTTTTAAACTCATCACAAAAACTATTGCAAAGGACTTAAATTAATTCTTCCAAATATAATCGACCACTCGCATCGGCTTTTGTTCCCCCCGACTTATTACGGACAATGCACTCCTAGCCTTTGAAATTTTCCACAAAATGAAACTTAGCCACGCTAAGAAACGGGGTCTTTCGCTTTTAAACTAGACATGAGTAAAGCTTATGACCGTGTCGAATGGCCTTTTTTTGCGACTTGTTATGTTAAAATTAGGCTTATGCAATAATTTTGTGGAATTAATTATGAGATGCATTTAAAATCTGTGTCTTTCTCCATTCGATTAATGGTCAACCTGGACACTTTTTTACCCCTCTCGTGGACTCCGACAAAGAGACATACAAAGATTTGATCTCATTAGGTAAGCACAATACTGACAAGACAATCTTTGTTGTGTTATATATAATAATCACTCATTAAATCTGTAATCATCAACAATTTACAATTACACTAAAACCAAGCATGATTTGCCAAATTACTCTCGGTGCTCAAAGATCATCAATGGGGAACAACCCCAGATCCGAAAATTATTTTTGGATTTTATATTTAATATGTACTTTAATATTGTAGTTAAGTTTATATAATCCTCACACAAGCATTTATTTAAGAATATATCAAATAAAAATATTGATTGTTCAATAAAATATCTGAACTGTCTCAAAACCCACTTTATTACTTAGTATATAATTTTTAAGAGTTTTTAGATTTTGATTTTCAACCAACACGACAATTCAATTTAAATATATATTAATTAACATAGAAAGAAAAAAAAAGACTTTGACTTTTTCTTTTAATTAAAAAGTGCTAGATGATAAAATATTAAATAAAGTCACATCTAATTATTTCAAAATAGGGGTCATCATAAAGTTTCAAAAACTGCCTGACTTGTCTGCACCACACTTGCACCGTTCATAGTGATTTTTCAATTATAACCGCAATTTAGAATATTGAATGAAAATCTGTACCGTTTTGTCGATTCGGTTGTGGTTTTGGAACAACCCGCACCGTCAAAACCACACCGTCCTTATACAATTTTAATGTTAAATTATAAAATTTTTCATCCATCTTTAATTAAATAATTAGACAATCAATATATTAAAAACTAACTTGGTGAACAATAAATTTAGATTTGTATTTTAGATTTCAAATAAAATCTATTTTAATTTTTGAATGTAGTTAGATTAAAATATAATGCAAGATGCATTGCATTTGTGAAATTATCTTGTTTATTATTCTAAATATTCAACGTTCACATTTTCTGAATATTTTTCTTAATATTCTAAAATAGATATAATAATTTATCAATCTTATAATATTTTTATTTATTAAAATCATCAAATCGCACTTTTGCAATTGCCTGTTAGCACCTAAAACCACACATTTAATTTTACTTAATAAAATCGCGTCTTGAAATTATTTTTTAGTAAAACCATATAAGACAATTCAATTTAATTTTTTTTTAAAAAATTTACAAAATTTGATCATTCTATTTTAAAACACCATAATACCAACAAAAAACAGTACTTTTGAATTTTGATGGTAATAAATACCGATCATTTTCTCAATTTCTTTAAGTATAGGAGAGAAAATGAGTGAAGATAGTACTGTGCAGTGTGTGAAAATAAGACATCAACTGTCCACCGTTTGAATCCTCCCTCCTCGCCACTACCACCTGCTTTGATATTTTCTTTGTCACCCCAATCTCTATTTTCAACTATATATCGTGTAACATAAGAGATTGGTGTGAAAATATGGGTTGCACGGCGTCGAAGCTGGACAACGAGGACACCGTGCAGCGGTGCAAGGAGCGGCGCCGCCTAATAAAGGAGGCCGTCTACGCCCGCCACCACCTGGCCGCCGCCCACTCCGACTACTGCCAGTCCCTCCGCATCACCGGCTCAGCCCTTGTAACCTTCGCCTCCGGCGAACCTCTCTCCGTCTCCGACCACACCCCGCCGTCCTCCTTCGCAACCCCACCTCAACCACCACCACCAATAAACCTCCCATCTTCATCCCTTCTCCTTCACCCTCCATCCACCCACCTCCGCCGCAGCCCCCCATGTCCACCACCTCCTCCCACCACTATCAAAAACCGCCGCCACCTCCGCCGCGTCGGAGAAGGCCAATTAAACTACCCCACATACTGTCAGACTCAAGCTTCTCCTCCTCCCCGCCGCCCTACCATAATTTCACTTATAATGCAAGAGCAAATTCAACTTACTCAAGCACCCCTTCGCAAACCTCTTCAGTATGGAATTGGGATAATTTCTATCCTCCTCCTTCACCTCCAGACTCCGAATACTTCCATAAACTCCACAACAACAAGAAAAACGAAACCCAAATCGAAAACAACAATTCGGACGACGATCATCGCTACTCTGACAATGATAACGATGATAATAAAGCTTCAAACCTTACGACGCCGTTTTCTAACATGGGCCTTCAAGCTCATCAATATCAGAATCCGTCAAAACAGTTCGACGATCGGGCATCGAATTATTCATCATATTCACGTTATTCAGATAATAATAACAATAATTATGCGAAAAATTACACGAGGCAAACCTCTGAACCTGCCCCAACAAAGGGGCAAAAATTGAAAAGCAGGGAAAGCGACGATGAGGAGGAAACTGAAAGAGAGGAAGTTCAGTGCAGTGAATGGGGAGACCATGATAATTACAGCATCACGAGCAGCTCGAGCGATGATGAAGACGACGAAGGGGATTTGAAATCACGATCTGATTTTGGGAATTTCGAATCGGTGAAAAATGACGCCGCTTCCAATGTGGGAAATTTGAATTCCGAATTCTCGAGTAAATCTGAGAAGCTTTCATCTGAGGACGATGATGGCAAATCGTCTGTTAATTGGGGAAATGGGAAATTTGAAGGGATGAATTCTGACCGTAGGATTGTAGTGAGGCACAAAGATTTGACGGAGATTGTTGCAGCTCTCAGGGAGTATTTTGATAAGGCTGCTTCAGCTGGAGAACAGGTCGCTGAGATGCTGGAAGCGGGCCGGGCTCAGCTCGATCGGAGCTTTAAACAATTGAGAAGTAAGGTTATTTATTTCGGATAATTACGAAAAAAACCCTGGGATTTGGACTAATTGCAAAACACCCAGAGGTTTTTAAAACTTGCAAAAAGAAACCATTGATGTTGACTTTGTCTTACACTTTCCTTATTCATAAACAAAAAACATTTCAAAATCCCCATGATAATTATAGAAATATTACAACGACCCTTTAAATTTAACACATAAGCAAACTTGTAATTAGACCAAACCTCAAGTGGGTATTTGTAATTATCACAAAAATGAATATTGTTCTGTTCCTAAGGTTGAAATCATGCTATGTTTTAAGAAAATTGAGGTGCGATTGGATATACTTTCATTTTGAAATTTTTCATTTCGCTTAGAGAATAGTAGTGAAAAAAATTTGGGGAGGAAAAATATGAATTTTGAGAGTATGATTGGATGTGAGATGAAAAAGTAATGATGAAAGTTGATTTGATGTGAAAATAGTAAAATAATGATTGGATGTGATTGATACTTAAAAATGTGTGAGTGAATGAATAGTGAAATTTGTGGGATAATGTGTAATAATGATTAGGTTTTTATGAAAAATGTGTAGATGTGATTGGTGAAAGAAAAGGTGAGAAAAAGTAAAAGTGAGAGAATAATATATTTTAAGAAAATTTTCATAAACATTCGCATGTTTGGTCAAAAAAATTCTCCAAAGTGAGAACAAAAATGGATTCTCGCTCACACCAATCGCGGCTGAGGAATGCAACTATTCTCATCGATTTAACAAAATTGTTTTTGTCAACAAATGATCCTTTGGTCTTTGATTAGTTTTAGATGTTGATGATTTTAGGATAAATTGCGCTTTTTTGTCACGTAACTATAGGGGTGTGGTAGTACTATAGAGTTTTTGACGTAGTTGTTGGGTAAGGCGTTGGAAAAGATCCCAATATTTAGCCTAAAACCCTACTTTTTGGCAAGGGATTCGGAAATCTCGGTGCGATTGGATATACTTTCATTTTGAAAATTTTCATTTTTTAGAGAATAGTAGTGAAAAAAATTTTGGGAGAAAAAAAATGAATTTTGAGAATGTAATTGGATGTGAGATGAAAAAAATAATGATGAAAGTTGATTTGATGTGAAAATAGTAAAATAATGATTTGATGTGATTGGTAGTTGGAAATGTGAGAGTGATTGAATAGTGAAATTTGTGATAAATGTATAATAATAATAATTAGTTTTTGTGAAAAAAATGTGTAGATGTGATTGGTGAAAGAAAAAGTGAGAAAAGGTGAAAGTAAGAGAATAGTATATTTTCTGAAAATTTTCATAAACAATCGCATGTTTGGTCAAAAAAAATTCTCCAGCGGAGCGAAAATGGATTCTCGCTCACATCCAATCGCAGCCTCAACTTTTTTGCGTTCAAGTGAAACTCACGTGACATTTTTAGAATAATTTTGATATTTCCAGCGAACTGAGGACTAAATCCAAGAGTATTTAATGATAAAGGGTGATTTTGCCACATTGAATTTGTAAAGGACTAATTTGGCACACTTTTATAGTTTACAAGACTAATATTGAAATTTACCCAATGATTTTCAGACTTAGAGAGTGAGACTCCTTTGATATTTATGACATTTGAGGGTAAAATATTCTTTAGATTACTGGGTTGAGGGGTACCTCAAGAAGTTGAGTTTTGAATTTAAGTTCATATTGGTTGTAACAGAGACAATCTATCATTCTAGTGGAATGTTGAGTAACTTGAGCTCCAGCTGGACTTCAAAGCCTCCGTTGGCAGTTAAATACAGGTTCGAGCCGGTTCGATTGAACAATCTGGCGGTCCGAAGAGCCTCTGTTCCACTTTGGAACGGCTCTTGGCTTGGGAGAAGAAACTATATCAAGAAGTGAAGGTACTGATGATGTGGATATCAATTTCGCTCACTTCAGTTTTTGGCATCCTAAATGAAATTTTATTTTTCTTGTCTGATTCTAAATTTGGTTCCTCTTTTTTATTTAAAGGGGTAATTACAAAAACTCCCTCTGAGGGTTCAGTTAATTAAAAAAAAAAACCCAAAGATGTTTGAAAATTACAAAAATAAACTTGAGATTTGATTCTGGGTTAAATGTAAGGGGTTGTTTTGCTTATGAAGAGGTTAAAGTGTAATACAGAATCAAACCTCATCAGCTTTTTGTAATTTTCAAAACCTCCGTATTTTTGTAATTAACCCAAAACTCAGGGGTAGTTTTTGTAATTATAGCTTATTTAAATTAACTTGGCCTTTCATAGACGCTATAGTAAACAATTGCACAAAGTGATCCTTTTGATTGGTTCTCAAGCATACCGTAAGTGCGATAATTACAAAAACTACCCCTAATGTTTAGCTTAATTAAAAAAGAGCCCAATTATCTTTTAAATTACAATAAATGTAATGTGGTTTGATGGTTCTCTGCTATTATTGAAGTCTTCTACAATGAACATAGTGTAGTTTTTGTCCGAAAATATTTCTGCCAGTTTAAAGAAAAGTTGAGCTTGAGAACTTGGTGATTTTCGAGATAGGTTCTGCTTCATTCTACTGTTTATATTAAATTGATAACAATTGGTGTGACCGATAATGATTTAGGCTAGAGAAGGAGTTAAACTCGAGCATGATAAAAAGTTATCAGCGCTTCAAAGTCAGGAGTATCGTGGGGAAGACGATGCCAAGCTGGGCAAGACAAAGGCATCGATAAAGAGACTACAATCTCTAATTTTGGTGACATCTCAAGCTGTTTCGACTACTTCATTCGCTATCATCGGCCTAAGAGACGCTGATCTCGTCCCACAGCTCGTCGAACTTTGTCATGGGTAAGTTCGATCTTCTTTGCGTTACTTGCATACGTTACTATGTCAATAATCAATCTTTTTGGTGGGATAATTACAAAAACTATCACTGAGATTTGGGGTAATTAAAAAAAATAATCCACAGAAGTTTCAAAATTACAAACCCCCCTAAAGTTTGATATTGCTTTAAATGTAAGGAGATAACTGTAATGTAATATTTTTATAAATTTAAGATGGGTGTTTGAAATATTTTTGCTTACGAGGGAGGTAATGTGTAATACCAAATCAAATCTCAAGGGGACTTTTGTAATGTTCAAAAATTTCTGGGTTTCTTTTTTGACCCCAAACCTCGGGGGTAGTTTTTGTAATTATCCCTTTTTTAGTGATAATAACATTGACTTTAAGCAATAGGGAATGCCCAAAACTCAGTGAAGGATTTTGTTGTCAGGTTATTCTCAGTGCAGGTGTTGCCTTATGGTCCTCCAGTTACTATCTACTTATATCACATGCTTAGTGCCTTTTGTTGAGTTGTTACCGTGGACCCGTGGTTGTATCAGTTTTTCTCTGTTTTCTTTGTATTAAATTACAAAAACTACACCTCAGGTTTATCCTAATTACGAAAAAAAATCCAGTTATCTTTCAAAATCACTAATACCTCCTTCAGGTCTATATTTGCTTAACAAATACGCCCTCCATTATTCATAAGGTGTGTTGTGAAATAAAAACAAATATCAAGGGGTTATTTGTAATTTTTAAAGATAGCTGGGTGTTCTGTAATTAGAATTAACCTCAGTGGTAGTTTTTATAATTAACCCAAGAAACTGTGGGTCATGTTAAATCAGTTTTAGGAGGCAAAATTGCAAAATTTGTTCTGTAATTTCAGGGTGTCAAAATTGGTCATATTTGTTTATAAATTTCTTAATTTGGTCCTGTACAATTTCAGTCATATTGTCGCTGAAATGTTGCAAAATCACCGGAGATTGACATTTGATTCGCGCGTGATCCCCTGATTCAAATTTTTTTGATTTCCGACTAGTTTTGGGCGACAAGGCAAACATTAATCCACACCACCAACAATTAATTAATGTCTGCCATGTTACCCAAAAATAGACGGAAATAAAAAATTCCCAATTTTAGCAGATCACGTGTCAATTTCCAGTGGATGGTTTTGCAACATTACGACGACAATAGGACTAAAATTGAACAATTTTATAACTTACATGACAAATTAAAAAGTTAAAAACGAACAGGAGTACATGACCAATTTTGACACCGCCCTTAAGTTACAGGACCAAATTTGGCGTATTAAGATGAGAAAGACAGAGGACATGGCAGCACCTTAGGTGGCTAATGAAGAAGCATTAGAGTTGTGCAACATTAACATTGAAAACTGCAGTTTTACTCTTTATGTCCTGATCAGCTTTGTTTGTTTACTTACCCTTGGTACAAAGGATTGATTCAGACTGACAAAATAATAAATAATTGCAGTTTCATGTACATGTGGCGATCGATGAATCGGTTCCACGAAATTCAGAACAACGTAGTGCAGCAGGTCCGTGGCCTCGTTAACCACGCGACAAAAGGGGAATCGACTTCTGATCTTCACCGCCAGGCGACTCGTGAGCTCGAGTCGGCCGTATCGGCCTGGCACTCGAGCTTCTGCCGTTTGATAAAGTTTCATAGGGATTTCGTTCGATCCCTCCATGGCTGGTTCAAGCTCACCCTCATCCCGTTAACACTGAACCGACAAAAAGGCGGCGGACAGCTGTCCGAGGTTTTTGCGTTCTTCGATGAGTGGAAACTTCGCGTCGAGCGAATTCCAGACACAGTTGCGTCCGAAGCCATCAAGAGCTTCAACAACGTCATCCGTTCGATATCGTTAAAACAAACGGAGGAGCTGAAGATCAAAAAACGAACCGAAACTTTTTCTAAGGAGCTCGAGAAAAGGGCGTCTTCTCTCAGGAGCATTGAGAAGAAATATTATCAGTCTTACTCTATGGTTGGCATTGGAGGTCCTGATAACGGGCATGAAAATGGGCATGTTTTGGGCGCGGGACCCACTGGCCGAGAAAAAGCGAGCGAGCTTGCGCGTGCCAAAGCGAGTCGAAGAAGAGATGATTAAACACTCAAAGGCAGTGGAGGTGACAAGAGCAATGACACTGAATAACATTCAGACAGGTTTGCCTGGAGTGTTTCAAGCTATGACTAGTTTTTCGGCTTTGATAACGGAGGCTCTTGAGACGGTTTGCACACGCTCTTACGCGATTTAGTCGATAAACAAACGAATGCAATTTATATTACTATCTTTTTCTTTTCTTTTCTTTTTTTTTGGGTTTTGAGGCAAGTTAGATATATAGAGGCAAGATGATTTTTTTATGGTAGCTGATCAATTTTTTGGAGTATATTAACTTGGTCTTTACTACATCTGAATATTTGGATTTTTGTTGGTGGAGATGGGAATTATCTTTGTACAGGAAAATGCTTGCATACTTGTATCAAAGGTTCACTTTTTTATCATATCAAACTAAGGCAAGTTTCATTTATAAATTTCCTGTATTGCCTCGTTGCCTGGTCTTTGGTATTCTAGCAATGCAAGTAAAACCATTTTTTCTCTTGATCATACTTCTGAGTGAATAATTATTTGGGGTAATTACAATAAAAAAAACTCATAGAAGTTCCAAAATTACAGAAAACCCTTGAAATTTGATTCTGACTTAAAATTTTAAATGTATATAAGAGGGTAAATATAATATTTTTACAAATGTAAGGGGATGTTTGAAATGTTTTTGCTTATGAAGTGGTGGATAAAGTGTAATATAGAATCAAACCTCAAGGGGATTTTTGTAATTTTCAAAAACCTATGTTTTTTTCAGTTATTAGCTCAAACTTTGGGGGTAGTTTTTGTAATTATCCCTAATTATTAAGCTGGTAAAAACTGAGCCTGCTGCATATCATAAACTTAATTCTAGAGGTGCTATATTCACCCTTCAGAAGTTGAAATTTCAAAACTCAGTGGTACAGTACTAAACACAACTAAATTATTAGTTGTTGTTGCATATGATAATTTTCTTCAGAGATGGTTTAACTATCTGCTGCATCTTTTTCATCTCTGAATAAACAAAGGTTGTGGCATATTGCTATAGGAAAGTGCTAAATGGCCATAATATTATGGCTGGCCATAAAGTAGGTAAATTATTTTTAATTAACATTTAATAATGTTTAAGGCATAGAAAAGACTGTACAGCCCTTAAACCATTATTGACACCACTTGAATTTCCCTTCAGCCCACATTCTTGAGAAAAACAATATAATAATTTCAATGCAAAATTCAATAGTGACTTTTCCCTTAATTTCCTCCGACGGTTCACATTCTTCTGATTTTACCTTTAGCTATTTACAAGTGTGCTATATACACTTGTGGATATAAAAATCTACTTAAGCTTCACTGCCTTTTGCATCTTCGGTTACAAAAAGGCGTTTTCTCATGTCTTTTATTCATAACTAATTACAAACTCAATTTTAACTTTGATTATAGCATAAAGTAAGATAATCGTTTATTAATATTTGGTATATTATTATGTGAATTGTATTTATACTTATATTTATTTTACATAAAATTAAAATATAATAATTTATATTATATTAGATTATAGCTTATTATAATTAAAAATAAGTATTTAGTAATAATTAGTATATTGATATATGTAATTAACCTTCTTATTTTTTATATAATATTCTCATAATAATAATAATAATAATTAGTTTTTGTCTAATTTAACTTTATATATATAATATTGACATAAAGTATTATTTCGATGTATTACACGGATAATTACAAAATGTGTACTAAGTGTTATAACATATTTTAACAACACTTCAAATTGCATGAAAAATGTGTGATGCCCCTATGTTTAAATAATGATATATATTTTTTAAATAATAAATAACTTGGGACACCGCACCTAAAAGGGAAAATTTGCGAAAAATAAAAAAATTAGGAAACATTAATAGCATTAAAGAAAACACATAAAGATTTAATACGTAACGACAAATTGAGTGCGGAAGTGAATTTAACAATTATAAGAAAAAATCATAATTCATCATAGCAAGTTAAATCATATTTAACAGAATTCATACTTGTCCAAAAGCTAATTTTAGATCTTTAGTATGAAAATTAAAGACTTTAAAATCATATGTTCAAAATAGATTCTAGAATATCCGTTCATAATAAAAAATTTATTTATTTTTATTGAATATTAAAGAATAAGTCATGTCATTCTTCTTCGCCTTGACCATGACAAACTCCTTAATTTCGAAATTCATTTTTATCTTATTATGACTTAGCTTATAGTTCAACTGCTCGATCATAATGAATTACATAATTCAACTTTTCATTATAATTTGGAATAATTTAATAGTATCACATATATATCTTGAATTATATAGTTCAACTGTTCATTTATAATTTGGATTAAAATAATAGTATTGCATATATATCCTTAATCATATATTTCAATTGTTATTGAAACAAATAGAATGATTGATATTTTTTTATATCACGAATCATATAGTTTAACTATTCAATTATAATTGGTAAAACTAAGGTGTCACTTTAATTTATATGTCGAGATTCATGTAGTTTGATTATAATTTGAATTAAGTTAAGAGTACTATTGCTTTATACAATTCAAATATCATACAAATGATATCTTATGAATATATATAAAAAATTGTATTATGTTTGGAGTTGTTTTTTTAAATATCTTCATTCTTCTAAAATATTTTCTAAAAATAAATACATATATTTTTGTTATTTTTCTTTTTATATATCGAGATGTCAATGGTAGGGATGACAATTTTGATCCGCCCCGCATAACCCAACCCATTTGAGTTGCCCTGTCCAGTGACACGTGGCGGGACGGGACAGGTCTAGGTATCTATTCCGCCCCGCCTAGACTTTGTATTCTTAATATATATTTTGCATATATAATATATATTATAATATAATTTTTATGTATTCTTATATTATTTAATATCTATAAATTGATAATGACAAACTTTGTAAATAATACTTTATAAATATATTATAGATATATTGTTTTCCTCTTTCTTCATTGTTTTGTATTTAATTTAATTCATACTAGGGCAGAACAGGTCAACCAGCACCACCTCGTTCTTGGCACGGTCCGCACGGAGCAGGTCTGGGTCTTCAGGTACCCGACCCACCCCATTGCCATCCCTAGTTAATGGGATAAGTGAAAAATCCGATTTGATTGTCGGAGTGGCCAAATTGTACCTCAACCATTCGAAAACTTAATTTAGCATTTAACTGTTTGATTTTTATTAGATGATATTTTAATTTCCAGTATTCCTACTAAAAATAATTTTATGTGTATTAAATTTCGTATGCAAATTTTAAAATTTTATGACAAAAAAATTATAATATTTTTTTGATGGGATAATATTTTTAAAATTAATTGGACTTAATTCACGTGATTGATTGTTAAAAGGGACAATCCATATGAAAAATGATATATTTCTTATTCAACTAATAATCCATCAATTAACTTGTCAAATAAATCATTTTCTTGAAAAGGTGAAAAGATAAGTTAATGAAGAGAGAGAAATTTATATCTCAAATTCGAATTAGTGGGGTCATTAATATTTAGGTGGCTCTTTCACAAAAAAAAAAAGTATTTAAGTGGGAAAGGGTAGTTTAGTCAAATAAAGTATTAAATTACTATATCACCCTTCTCATTATTAAGAGAAATGATAAAACTACCTTTATGGCCAGCCATAATATGGCCATTTAGATTTACCCATTGTTATAATTCCTATAAAATTAGGAGAAGAGGACAAACAAATACAAGAAGAGTTGCTGCCAAATTTGACCTCCATTGAGGGTGAAATACTGAAATATGACTTTTTAGACTGCATGTCTGTTGGCTTTTGTCTCCAATTAAACCAAATCCTATAAATTAATTAGGACTACCAACAGATAAGTTTAAATTTGTCTTCTGCAAGTGTGTTTAATGAGGTAAAATGGATGGTTTTATGATTAACACAAAAACTCTGTCCAGGACACCTAACGGGGTCCGACTGTCGACAGTTTGACCCGGATCCGTGGCATTTTCGTAATATTAGCAATGGTGTTTTAGTAGTTTTCGGAGTATCGATATTAGCGATCTTAAAATGTATTAGTCGTCCTTCTAAAAAGTATTAGCAGTTCTTCTGAAATGTATTAGTAGTTCCCTGAAGAGTTTTTTAGTATTTCTCCTAAATATACTCCTAAAATGTATTAGCAATCCCTCAAAAAGTTATTAGTAGTTCCTCGAAAAAGTATTAGTAGTTCCTTGAAATAAATTAATTTTTCTCCCGAAATGTATTAACGGTCCTTACGAAAAGTATTAGTCGTCCTTCTAAAAAATATTAGCGATTCTTAAAATGTATTAGTAGTTCCCCTGAATATAATTAAATTTTTCTCCCGAAATGTATTAACAGTCCTTACGAAAAGTATTAGTCGTCCTTCTAAAAAATATTAGCGATTCTTACGAAATGTATTAGTAGTTCCCACAAATATAATTAAATTTTTCTCCCGAAATGTATTAACGATCCTTCCGAAAAGTATTAGTAGTTAATAAAAAATGTATTAGTAATTCCCTGAAGAGTTTTTTACGTACTTCTCACGAATGTACTCCCGAAATGTATTAGCCGACCTTCTAAAATGTATTAGCGAGTTCTTAAAATGTATTAGTAGTTTCCACGAATATAATTAAATTTTTCTCCCGAAATATATTAACAATCCTCCTAAAATTAGCACCACCACAACCATGTTGACTGCATCCGGAACTCATTTACGAAATTTTAGAATATTGTATTTTGAAGATCGAGGTTTATTGAGATCTTTGGCGAGCTCAATATAATTTGGGACCGGATATTTCCATTGAATATTTTGTAGAAAAGAAGAGGCAAAATTAAAATTTCGAGTTTATCTGTTTATATTGATGAGAGTAATGTGACTAAATTGCAATGATTGAAATGGGATTTTAGGGGTAGTCAAACTATTTTCTTGGATGCATTAGTGGTGCATGGATTTGATGTGGGAATTGCATGAATGTTTTCTTTTGGTTTATCATCATTTGGTATATCATTGGTTCTTATTTAGTGCAAAGATTGACTAGATAACAGGTTATGGTTGGAGGAGGAGAAAATATGAGCCGAGCGAAGAAGAAAAGGTTTGATTTTCTTTGATGATTTTGTTTTTCTTTTCTAGATACGGGTTGTATGTTGTGACCCGTCTAATGAATTTAGATCCGTTAGATCGTCTGATAGGAGACTAACTCTATGATTAATGTTGGATCTCGAGCCCATGCCTTGTCTGCTTCAATTATTAACTTGGTTTAGGGCGAAACAAGAATGACAGAAAATGCAAACTATTCTAACAAATATTGTAGGTCCCAAGGGGTGTAAGTGTAAGGTTTAGAAGGGGTTGAATAAACCTTACCAAATTTTTGATTTAGTCCTTTTAAAAGTTCGAGTTGATACTACACACCGTGTCCTTGGTGGACAACCAATTTAGTTAATCAAGAGTTAGTTTCTCCAACAGACTCAACTCAATTTGTTGATGGAATAACTCACCAAAGTCTAAATTAACTCAACTGGTTTGTTTTTCGTTGGAAGACTTAACACCCTTAAGTTTGGTTAAGTAGAGATTTAGAGCTTGATTTAGTACTTAGAGATTATCTAATGGATAGCAAATATGTCGTGAGAATTAAACAAATATGATGCAAGAATTAAAGTCTTTGAAATGTAAATGACACATAAAGATTTTTATAGAGGTTCGAAGATGGGGTAATTCTTCTACTTCTCTCTTCTCCAACTCCTGGAGGAATCCACTAGGTATTGATCGAGATACAAAGTGGTAACAATCCGGATACAAGTCTTGATCACACAAAAATGACTTGATCCTTTGGGACTCATGAGACGCCTGATCACTCGGTGGCTTCTCGTATGACTCGGCTTTTTCACAGGCGGCGCTTTTGCTACTACAACCCACTTGCTCAAGCTCTTTGGATTTGATCACGAAGCCCTCAAAAGCTCAAGACTTGGTTCGACCTTGAACCTTCCTACAATCCTTCGTGGAATGTAGACCCGCCTTGATTCTTGATAATTTCCTCTTCAACTCGATTGAAGTTATCTTTCCTTCACGGGTGAGTGTTGGATTGATGTTCTTCGTAGTGTGAGGCTTGAGGATTGAGCGTTTAATCACTTGAGAATATTTCGAGGTTACAATTCTAATAATTGCTAGAATGTTTGTGGTTCGGGTAACTGCGTAATCTCTGTCTCTTTTTTCTCGGTGTTATTCCTCGGCCTTTTATAGTGAGCTTTTCAAAAATCACCCACGTTGAAGAGATAAGCTTATTTTTGAAAGTCACTTGTGGTCGTTGGCTTGTCTTGTTGCGATCCTTGGAATTGCCATTTCCTCGTATGAATTGTTCTCCACCTTTTCGAGTTATGACACGGTGTAGTGCTTCCCATTGGTTTATTCCTTTTGCACGCTTCCTCGACCGAGCACTTGAGAAAGGTAGCATGGAGATATTACTTGTTTAAGTAATTCTCTTGATTTACGTAAACGGATCTTTTCGATTATCTCGACTTGACGCATTTCCTTGCTTTCCCCGGGTGACTTAAGAGTCGACTTCCAATCATGGATGACTCTTCTCACTTCAACTTGAGACTTGGCTTTTCTTAAGTTGACTTAAGCGATACTCCACTCACCGCATCTCATTTGCTCCTTGATAGAGTTCCGTCTTCTCTTCTTTGCCATACTCAACTGTCTTTGCAAATGAGTCTTCCTTCTAGTCTCCGATTGTCTTCTTGCATGTTTGGGCATAACTTACTTAACTCACTTGACCATCCCTATTTATTACAATGCGGTTTACAACAAAAATTCGGGTGCCAACTTCCTATTCTAAGTTTTACATGGCATTCATCAAAATCTAAACAATAAATTTCCCAACAAATATTGGTACGAGAATCAATTCTTCTTCTTTTTTTCAGTTACTATTGATTAGTCCAAGAAAGAACAGCTTTCAAGATTCCTAACTCAATCTTCATTGCCTTCCCGCACAAGACTACCAGAAGAATTCCGGCGTTAGCACTCGGCGATCAAGTTAGTAAGAGTTGAAAAAGGTATATCCCTTAAATGAAAGACTAGAATAATATATGTGAAAAAAAGATCCCTCAATCTATACCTCCTCTTATTTATAGCTCTCTACAAGGACTTCATGATCCACGTGTCTCTTCCTGATTGGTTCTTCCTTCTGGGTGCCAGGTCATACCTTCCCGACCTGTTTAATGAGTAACTAAATGTCGGACCACCCCATCTGAAGTTCTTTGTCCCATCAAGCCGTATGGACATTTAAAGATCCACAGGTCTTGCCTAGGATGCATTAAATGTGCGTCAGGTTTTACCTAGGATGCATTAAATGCGCGCATGCGGCCTAGGATGCATTAAATGCGCGATCGTGTCCTTCCTAGGATGCATTAAATGCGCGCCGTCCGGCTAGGATGCATTAAATGCGCATCAGGTCGGTTCTGATACTGATGACTTTATGTCCCTTCGCGCCCTTTCCGAAATGATACTCCTGTCAAAGCTAGTTAATGAAAGTCGTTCTTCCCTTACTTACCATACGACCCTTTTGAGCCTCGCACTCTTCCTTACATCGGTATTAACCAGGTCAATTTGGAAGACCTGGAACAGGGTCCACCGTATTACACTATCATCCAGTCGATCGGAAGACCTGGAGTAGGGCCCACCACGTTACACTAATATCATCCCGGTCTGACTGGGAAGACCTGAAACAGGGTCCACTGTATTACACTAATATCATCCAGTCGCCCGAGAAGACCGGAGTAGGGCCCATTGCACTACTAATATCACCCAGTCGACTTGGAGGACCTGGGTAGGGCCCACCGCATTAGATTAATATTATCCAGTCCGATTTGGGAAGACCAAGTAGGGCCCATTGCACTACTAATATCACCCAGTCCGACTTGGAGGACCTGGGTAGGCCCATTGCATTAGATTAATATTATCCAGTCATTGGAAGACCTGGAGTAGGGCCCACTGCATTAGATTAATATTATCCAGGTCTGACTGGAAGACCTGGAGTAGGAGATATTTCACTTACAATATCATCCAGGTCTGTCTGGGAAGACCTGGAGTAGGACCCACTGCATTGTATGTATATTATCCAGTGCATTGGGAAGACTGGAATAGGGCCGGATCAACTACTCCCCCCTACTCCTTCAGTTAGGGCTGATTATTTGAAGCGTTCAATGAATCCGACCGAGCTGAAGAGTAGTTTCGAACCGTTTTATTTTGAATTTACAGGCCCCTCGGCTTCCGCGCCTTTAATCTGCCGGCGCATTAAATGTGTGTCCCATCAAAGGTCCTTTCCTCTCTCTCCTCCTACTTCCTATTCCATCTATATAAACCCCTCTTTTCTCTATTTTCAAAGCTTTTCTTCTGCTGCAAAAAATTTCTCTCGCCTAAGAAATCTTCCAGCTTCCGATTCCTTCTTCTTCCAGTTTTAATGGCGTCTCGATCAAGTAAGTAAACTTTCTGCTTTTAATTCTTCCTCTTTTTTCTTCTTTTTCTTTCCTTTTGCTCACAAACCACCGTGAAAATTCCGAATCTGCCTATGTACCCTTCTTCCCCCAACATTCCTTCCGATTTTGCTTCCCGTCACTCTCTAGAGAACCTTTGTAGAGAATTCAATACACATTTCCCTCCTGAGATACGTATGGCTTCCTCCAGTAATAACCCAGCTCGACCCACCATTTTTAGCACCCTTTCCGAAGAATCTCTAAATAACCTCCGTGTAAACTGCGAGATTCCTCCGGATTATGAGCTTAGACTCCCTGGACCTACAGATCTACCTCACAACCCACCTCAGGGCTTTGCCACCTTTTTTGTTGACCAATTAGAAGCGGGACTTAGGTTTCCTATTCCTGACCTCCTAAGTGGGATCTCCAGGAGCTTTGGGATCCCTTTAACTCAGCTCGTCCCTAATTCTATCAGACTAATGGTTAGTTTCTTTATGATTGTCACTCATTCCGGCGAAGTTCCGACTCCTGCATTATGGAGAACCTATTACCAAGCTAAAAGTTCATAGATGGCACTCCTTCCTCTCACAAGTACTGGAAGAAGCGATTCTTCTACATCTCTCCCCCCACACCTTGGACTTTTCCCACTAGGTGGCTTGACGACCTACCTCACCAAGGTCGTCCTCCTAAACCGACCCCCTAACCTCTTGGCCTTAGCTCGACGTCGAACAACATCTCCCTTATCACGCCCGGCTCTTGGTTGACTCTTGGCCTTTGCTCTACCATTTCCGCTGAGTCCCAAAGTAGGGACTGCCTGCCCTTAACTTTAGGTACTTTGCGTTGGAATTGCTCTATTTATCTCCATACATTTCTTAATTTCTAATGTTTCTTTTTGTGCAGAGCAAGCAATGTTGGAGAGGTTGGCCTCCGCAACTGATGCAAGGAAAGCCTCTCAGCAACCCTTGCATCCTGAAGGTCAAGGTCATGTTCCCTAACCAGCAACCCCAGGGAAACCCTTCCATCTCTCCCCTCCCATCAGGTCGATCCTACAGCGATTCTTCTCCCACAACACTGATTCGGCCCTGGAAGCGGCCATCTACTACTGGGCTCCCCGCACCCTCGTCATCTCGGGCTCGCCTTTCTATGGCAGACGTCCTCACCCCTACTCCCGAGGACTCACCTCTCGTGATCAATACTCCCGAACTCAACGCCACTTGGGTGGAAAATCTCATGACCCCTAACGACGAGCGAGCTCTGACTCCCGGTGATATCCAACTCCGCATCCGCAATATGGCTCATCATGCTTCCAAGGTAACATGATCTCATTTTTGAAATAACTATGCTCATCACTAAAATCCTCTTATATTCGCAGATGATGCTGAATATGAGCCAAGTAGTCCGAGATGCTCGCTGTGGCCTAACTGATGCGGCCGAGCCGCGCCAAAATCGAGATATTGAAACTTCGTTTTAAGCGGCTCGAAAAACTCGAGATGACAAACTAGAGGCTAATATGGGCAACACCGTGAGTCATGTTGCCGGCCCAATCGACCCTCACCGCCTCCCAAGTCGAAACCAAACGCGTTACGGAGGAATTGAACAAGACCAAGCGACAGAACTTCCTCTTGAAAGGGCCGGGTCTTGAACAAGGGAGAGCGAATGGGCCCTCGAGAAGGAGAAATTCTTGAACTCGGACGAGTATTAGGATAAAATTGCCGGGCGACTCTTCCTTATATCGAGCAAGGTATGCTCGTGATGGCGAAGAGGGCTGAAAACAAATGCTACACTCTTGAAGTTCCAGACCTCCCTACTGCCATCAAAGAGCTAGCTGCTCTGGAGCCCAACCCTGAGGTCGAACCTGCAAACCTTGTTTCGCTTACGCGTCCCCTCCACCACACCTATTGCTGCTCTACCTCTTCAATCCCAAGGTCCTCACACTTTGAGCAGTGATAGTGAAGGAACCCCCCGATGGGGTTGATCCCCATGCTGGGGACATTGATGTCCAAGATTATAGCTAGAACTTGTAATGTAATGACCTGTCATGTATATACACTTTTGGGTTTTAATAATATTCCTTTTTCTGCTCCTTATACATCATTATATCATTATCTTTAAAATTTTCGTTTTAAGGTTTGCCGAGTTTTCGATTTATGTTGCTAAGGGGCTAAGGGACCCCCCTTGTTTTGATAGTGCGAGGACTTAAAATAAGCTGGTCTGAGCTCAGCTCGACCCCCCTTGTTTTGATAGTCCGAGGACTTATAAAATAAGGCCGATGAGCTCATTTCGACCCCCTTGTTTTGATAGTCCGAGGACTTATAAAATAAAGGTGGCTGAGCTCACCAACCCCTTTTGTTTTGATATTACGAGGACTTATAAAATAAGTGATGCGAGCTCGAGCTCACCGACCCCCTTATTTTGATAGTCCGAGGACTTATAAAATAAGTGAGTGGCGAGCTCACTCGACCCCATTTGTTTTGATATTACGAGGACTTATAAAATAAGGTGAAACCGAGCTCACCGACCTCCTCTTGTTTTGCATTCGACCCTTGGTTTATTCTCAGAATTATCCCAAGGGACCTAGGGTGGATCGAGCTCAGCTCTTCCCCCCAGGGTTTGCTTTCGACCACTTGGTTTATTCTCGAACTATCCCAGGATCTAGGGTGGATCGAGCTCGACTCTTCCCCCGGGTTTGCTTTCGACCCCGGTTCATTCTCGGAACTATCCCAAGGGACCTAGGGTGGATCGAGCTCGACTCTTCCCCTAGGGTTTGCTTTCGACCATTGGTTCATTCTCGAACTATCCCAAGGGACCTAGGGTGGATCGAGCTCAGCTCTTCCCCCCAGGGTTTGCTTTCGACCCTTGGTTCATTCTCAGAACTATCCCAAGGGACCTAGGGTGGATCGAGCTCAGCTCTTCCCCCCAGGGTTTGCTTTGAATAACGATCATTGATCCAAAAGAGAATTTATTTATATACAACAAAAGATAGTCCCTGCATATTACATGTAGAATTGCTTCAAATGACAAACATTCCATGGACGAGGAACTTTCGCCTCCCCAGGTCTTCCACTCATATGCTCCCCTTTAGTGCGCTCATTACTTTATAGGGGCCTTCCCGGTTTGCCTCCAACTTTTCCACCGATTTCAAAGGCATCGGCTCTCCTCAAAACCGGATCTCCCACCGGAAGTTCCTCCTCTTAACCCTCTTATCATAAGAGGCCTTCATGATTCTTTTGCTAGCCTCCATTCTTAAATACGCTTTTCTCGCCTTTTTTCCTCCAATTCCTCCAGAGCTTCCTTCATTAGTTCTTGATCTCGGGTTTCCTCAAAAGTTTGTATTCGGTGTGTTTCCATACAAATTTCAAGGGAATAACCGCTTCGGCTCCATAAACTAAGCTAAAAGGGTTTCTCCCATTGCTTCCTTCGGGTAGTCTGTAGACGACCACAAGATCGATCAAATCGTCCACCCAGCCTCCTCCAGCTCGGTCCAACCTAGCTTTGATTCCCCTAACCAGAGTTCTATTAGTCACCTCCACTTGCCCATTTGCCTGAGGATGAGCTACCGCCGTGAAATGCTGCCTGACCTTCATCCCTTCCAACCAACTCCTAATCTTTCTACCTTGAAACTGGGTACCATTATCTGAGACCAAATCCCTAGGCCAGCCGTACCTACTAATTACATTTTTCCATATGAAATCGATCATATTTTGCTCTGCTATCCTAGCCACTGGTTCTGCCTCCACCCATTTGCTAAAGTAATCCACAACCACTATAAGGAACTTACGCTGACCTGTGGCAACTGGGAAAGGTCCTACGATATCTATACCCCACTTGGAAAAAGGACAAGGCGAACTCATTACTCCAAGCAGCTCGGCTGGCTGATGTATCAAGGAACCATGCTTTTGGCACTTCTCGCATGTTTTTACTAAGCTTTCAGCTTCTTCCTTGATCTTTGGCCAAAAATATCCAGCCCTGGTAGTCTTCCTTGCCAGGGTTCTACTTCCCCCATGAGCCCCACACGCTCCTTCATGTATTTCCCTGAGTACATATCGACCTTCTTCTTCCGATAAACATCTTAGCATAGGTCCCTCAAATGTTCTTTTATACAACAGATCTCCCACGATACAAAACCTCATCGCCCGAGCTTGAACTCGAGCTGCTTTACGCTTGTCATCAGGCAAACGTGCCTTGCTCAAGTACTGAAAAAGGGAAAACCTCCAATCATCTCCGTCGTCTATCTCCAATACCTCCATTTCAATGCTGGAGGCGCCTTCAAACAAAATGGTAATCTTCCTGGTGCAACAATTATCCATTGAGCTAGCTATCTTAGCTAAGTGATCGGCCTTGACATTTTCTTCCTCTAATTTGTTCAAGTTTAAAAAAGGTGAAATTTTTGACCATCCCTTCTATCACTGATACATATCTCTTCATTCGATCCTCTTTTACCTCGAACTCCCCAACACTTGGTTGGTTACCAGCATAGAATCCGAGTATGCTATTAATGACTTGACTCCTAAATTCAAAGCCATTTTTAAACCTCTTACCAACGCCTCGTATTCAGCCTCATTGTTTGAAGCTTTGAACCCAAATTTAACCGCAAACTCGGTCTTCCCTGGGGGTTGGTCAATACGATTCTGCTCCGCTACCGGTTGATGTGGATGACCCATCCATATGTAGCAACCACTCACCGCATCTCCTTCCTAAGGCATCATCTCTTGCAAAAAGTCGGCTAGAGCTTGACCCTTGATAGAGGTTCTCGGGCGGCACTCAATGTCAAACTCCCCATCTCAATAGTTCATTTGATCATCCTCCCGACACCTCTGGTTTTCCCATGACCACATCCTATATGCAAATTAGTGTATACCACTACCTTATGCGATAAAAAATAAGGTCTTAATCTCCTAGCGGCGGTCACCAATGCCAGGCCCTCTTTGTTTCTACTTCCGAATACCTGGACTCCGCCCCATGAAGGAGTTTGCTTATGTAGTAAATTGGCAATTGTCGTCCGAGCTCTTCCCTTAGTAATACTGCACTAACAGCCGACTCCCCTACCGACAGGTATAAGTATAGGGCTTCTCCCTTCACTGGCTTAGTCAACAATGGTAGTTTAGATAAAAAGACTTTAAGCTCCCCAAAATCTTCCTCACATTCCCTCGTCCATTCGAATTTCTTCGCCCTTCTCAAGACCTTGAAAAAGGGTAGGCTTCTCTCGGCCGATTTGGATATGAAACGGTTAAGAGCTGCAATCCTCCCCGTGAGCTTTGTTGCACCTTATTAATGCATGTAGGGGACACCATATCCTGGACCGCCCTTACCTTTTCTGGGTTTACCTCTATTCCCCTCTCAGTTACCATGTATCCGAGGAACTTACCCGACCTGACCCCGAAAGAACACTTAGCGGGGTTGAGCTTCATCCCGAATTTTCTGAGTACCCCAAAAGTTTCGTCCAGGTCTGCTGTATGGGCCCCTGCTTGTTTACTCTTTACCAGCATATCATCCACATAGACTTCCATATTCCTCCCGAGCTGACCTCTAAACATCCTATCCATAAGCCTTTGGTACGTAGCCCCTGCGTTTTTCAACCCAAACGGCATTACCACGTAACAGTATGTTCCTGATGATGTTATAAAGCAAACTCTCTTTTGATCCTCCTCAGCTAAGCGAATTTGATGATACCCTTGGTATGCATCCATCATACTCAAAAGTTCGTAACCCGCCGTCGAGTCCACCAACTGATCTATTCTGGGCAATGGGTAATAATCCTTAGGGCATGCTCTGTTTAGATCACGAAAATCAATACACATCCTAAAGGTCTCCCCTTTAGGAACTAGAACGGCGTTGGATAACCACTCGGGGAACTGAATTTCCCTAATATGGCCAGCTTCTAACAATCTGGCTACCTCTCCTTGCACAATCCCATCCTTCTCTGCCCCAAAAGGTCTCTTCTTCTGCTTCACAGGTCGTACCGCTTTATCTACATTAAGATGGTGTGTAACCTGCGCTGGATCCACCCCCTGCAAATCCCCGGTAGACCAGGCAAAGACGTCTGCATTCTTCCTTAGGAAGCCAATTACTTCCTCGGTCAGCTCTGTACTTAGCTGGGTTCCTACCCGAGTCGTCTTGCCCAGCTCCCCCGGAATGAGTTCGACATTCATCAGCTCTTCCTCGGGCCGCACACTTACCGTGATCCGCTCCTCTTCTTTTTCCTTCTTTCCTTTTTTATTGGTTTTGTCTCTCTATCCAACTCTATCACCTTTCTTTTAGTTTTCTTCTGCTCCCCTTTCCTAACCGCCTCCACATAGCACTTCCTAGATGCCTGGGTGTTTCCCAATACCTCTCCTTCTTTCTCTCCCACCGCGAACTTAAGTTTCATATGATAAGTGGATACAATAGCTTGGAACGAGTTCAAAGAAGGTCTACCTATAATGGCATTATAAGCGAGAATAAGAATCTACAACAAGAAAGGTTACCATACGAGTCTTTTGCAAGGGATATATCCCTAGAGATATTGGCGGGCGACCGCCCTCACTTCGACCATGCCTCCAAACCCGAAAAGGGTCGTTTCCACCTATTGTATATCCATCCCCAAGTCCATCTTTAGGTAAGCATCATAAGACAGAATATTGACAGAGCTTCCTGTGTCGATCATGACCCGAGCTACTTCAAAGTTTGCCATATTAATAGTTATCACCAAGGCATCATTATGCGGCATTGACACCCCTCCGAGGTCCCTAGGCCCAAAACACACTCGAGATCCTACTACCTCATTTCCCACCTCCATTACATTTCCTTCCGCCATCCTAGCATGGGCCTTCCTAGCCCTGTTCGAATCCCCATCCGTGGGACCTCCCACTATCATGTGAATTGTCCCCTTAGCAGGTGGGTGATCCTTGGCAGCCACCATGGCCTTCTCCATCCCTTTACCCTGATGAGGCTGACCTGCCTTAGGTCCTGACCTCGGGTCCCGAGCTGATTCCCGCTTTATCCAGTTCTGTAACCATCCATTCCGCACCATCCTCTCTATCTCATCTTTAAGATGACGACACTCTTCAGTGGTATGCCCATAATCATTATGGAACTCGCAAAAGAAATTTGACCTGGGTTTATGGGGGATGTTGGAATAATTCCCAAGCCACTTCAACTCCTTATTGTTTGCCATGGCGACCAAGACACTGGCTCGGGAGCCACCGTGTGTATAACTCCTGGTCTCGACCGCCCTTGCTAAGAGACCCGACCTTCTATCTTCCCTATATCTCTTAGGATTAATTTCTCGCGAGCCTTCTCCCTTTTCCCGCTTTCTCTCATTTCCTTCATCCTTCTTACTTTTTTGTGCTTCTTCTAAATTTATGTATTTCTCTGCCCTAGCCAAGAGATCATCAAAATCTTTGGCCGACCTCTTAGCTACCGACCTGAAAAAATCCCCTTCCCGCAACCCTTGGGAGAGAGCACTGGCCAACACTTCCTGAGTAGCTGAGGGCACCTCTAGTGCGGCTGTGGTGAATCTTTTTATGTAGCTACGCAGGGGTTCCGACTCCCCTTGCTTGATATTAAAAAGCGTCAGAGGAGTTCTTTGATGTTTTCTCGAACTGGCGAATTGATGTAAGAAAGTTGAACTAAACTCCTCGAACGAGCCTATGGAGGCGTGAGGGAGCTGGCTAAACCATTGTTGTGCCGACTTTGATAAGGTAGTGAGAAAAACTCTACATTTGACACCCTCGAAATACCTATAGAGGAGCGCGGAATTCTCGAATCGGCACAAATGTTCCCAGGGGTCCGTCGTCCCATCGTACTCGTAACTTAACGCCCTGAAATTATTTGGTAAGTCGTCCGCCATCACTATCTTCTTGAACGGTATGCCCTTCCTCACGGGCTCCTTTTCCTTTAGCGTATTTCTCAACTCCCTAACCTCTCTCTGCTACCTACCAACTCCGCCACACCACCCTCTCCCTCCGCTCTACCTTCCACAAGTGGAGGAGCCTCCTCTCCACCCTATCGACCCCTTCCCTTCTTGCCAGCGCCGCTCCCACCGCACCTTCGATCAATGCCCCCAGCTGCTCCCTCGTGAATTGCAATGTTTCCCTAGCAAACTCCACGCCCAAGTTCACAGGGGGCAACCTAGCAGCGAGCGGAACAGATCCTACCCCGGGGGTTTCCACCGCGACCCCACCTCTTTCTAATTCTGAACTACCCAAAATATTCTCCTCTAATGGATCCATGATTCATTTGCCCCTATCAACTACCCCACTCATACTCACGCCTTAAAACCCAAATGTTCCCACAGACGGCGCCACTTGATTAGTCCAAGAAAGAACCGCTCAAGATTCCTAACTCGATCTTCTGCTGCCTTCCTGCACAAGACTACCGGAGAATTCCGGCGTTAGCACTCCGACGATCAAGTTAGTAAGAGTTGAAAAAGGTATATCCCTTAAATTAAAGACTAGAATAATATATGTGAAAAAGATCCCTCAATGTCTACCTCCTCCTCTTATTTATAGCTCTCTACAAGGACTTCATGATCCACGTGTCTCTTCCTGATTGGTTCTTCCTTCTGGGTGCCAGGTCATACCTTCCCGACCTGTTTAATGAGTAACTAAATGTCAGACCGACCCCTGTCCTAGTTACTGCCTGTCCCATCAAGCCGTATGGACATTTAAAGATCCACAGTCTTGCCAGGATGCATTAAATGTGCGTCAGGTTTTACCTAGGATGCATTAAATGCGCATCGTGTCGGCCTAGGATGCATTAAATGCGCATCAGTCCTTCCTAGGATGCATTAAATGCGCATCGTCCGGCTTTAGGATGCATTAAATACGACGCATCGTCGGTTACGATCGATGACTTTATGTCCCTTCGCGCCCTTTCCGAAATGATACTCCTGTCAAAGCTAGTTAATGAAAGTCAGGTTACTTCTGACTTACCATACAGCCCCTTTTGAGCCTCGGCAGCTCTTCCTTACACTGGTATTAACCAGGTCTGACTGGGAAGACTTGGAACAGGGTCCACCGTATTACACTATCATCCAGGTCTGACTGGGAAGACCTGGAGTAGGGCCCACCACGTTACACTAATATCATCCCGGTCTGACTGGGAAGACCTGGAACAGGGTCCACTGTATTACACTAATATCATCCAGGTCTGACTGGGAAGACCTGGAGTAGGGCCCATTGCACTACTAATATCACCCAGGTCTGACTTGGAGGACCTGGAGTAGGGCCCACTGCATTAGATTAATATTATCCAGGTCTGACTGGGAAGACCTGGAGTAGGGCCCATTGCACTACTAATATCACCCAGGTCTGACTTGGAGGACCTGGAGTAGGGCCCATTGCATTAGATTAATATTATCCAGGTCTGACTGGAAGACCTGAAGTAGGGCCCATTGCACTACTAATATCACCCAGGTCTGACTGGGAAGACCTGGAGTAGGGCCCACTGCATTAGATTAATATTATCCAGGTCTGACTGGAAGACCTGGAGTAGGAGATATTTCACTTACAATATCATCCAGGTCTGTCTGGGAAGACCTGGAGTAGGACCCACTGCATTGTATGTATATTATCCAGGTCTGTTGGGGAAGACCTGGAATAGGGCCGGATCAACTATGTTATTTGTTGTTGATTGTGTCATAAAATAAAATGGAAGAATGCAAGATTTATACGAATTAAATGAATCAAAATGTAATCTGTCAGGAAAAAAAAGGAAAAAAGAGGTGATCAAGGTCAAAGAAATGAGGTATCATAAATGTGAAAGTATTAAACTTGTTTATCACCATACAGACTCGTTGCTTTTGAGAAATGATGAGTTATATACATTGACATATTAATCCAAGTACCTACGGGCTACAACCACTGATTTTGGGGGGATTGATCCATAAATCCCTCAAAATATACATATCAAATGAATGTTAACATCAACTGGGTACATGATCAAGGGCGTATACGCCAGCCCGCATCAGTACCCGGCCCTAGCCCAAATTCCCCTCCCCCCATCTCAACTATTTTTTCCCTTTAAAAATATATATATAATTTTCTTTTCATTTTTTCCATAGAAAAAACGGGACAAAAAAAAATTTGAGGTACGTGGGGGACGGGGAGGCCTCCCCTTGGCTACGCCCTTGTACATGATGTTCTCCATTTTCAATGTTTTTAGTCTCATTTTATGAATAAGTTTGTCCCCAATAGGTGGTTTTTGTTTTCATTTAAATAAGTTTGGGGGTAATTTGCTTAAATATAACGAAATTGATTTGAAATTGTGAAAATGTGGTGGTTTTTGTTGGCGCACAATACGTCTGCGCCAGAGTAAAAAAATTTTTTTTTTTTGAATTATGGGCTGGCGCACACATCATCGGCGCCAGCCATATTAAATTTAAAAAAAAATCAAAAGTTGTGGCACGGAAGAAAAAGCGATCAAACACCTTCTCGCGCCTTAAAATTTGAAAAAAAACCGAAAAATGTGATTTTTTGGTTATAAAATCCCCCCAACCCCTCCAATTCTTATCACAACTGCTCTCTCTCACCCTCTCGTAAAAAAAAAAGGCTCTCTCTCACTCTCTATTGATCTCCCTCACACACACACACGCCCAACCCACCCCAACAAACATCACCCAAAGAACACACATACACACACAAAAGGACCTTAAGCTTAAGGCATTTGGGCTTCCTGTATTTTCCGACGATTTGGGCTTCCTGCATTTGGGCTTCCGGCATTTTCCGGCGATTTGGATTCTGACATTTTTCGGCAATTTGAGTTTCCGGCATTTTTCAAGTATGTCTTAAATTAATAATTATTTCATAATATATTATATGTTATTTTTTGTCTGAAAATGTTGTATATTAATTTCGTCATTATGTTTGCCCTAATGTATATTTATGAATATATTATTGAATTGTATAAATAATAATAGTAAATAGCCACCACAAACTTGATTTCAATTTTTTAACTGTAGTATCATTATATTATATAGGCAATGTCAAATATGATCACCATAATCGTATATTTTGGAGGGCAAATTGTGCAAAGTGGGAGCGATGTTAGATACGACCGTAATGCAATTGGTGCTAGGAGAATTTCTCGCAGGACGGATTTTATGAAATTGACTGAAATATTAATTTTGATGACGGGGGTTGATGTAAGTCAATGGAAGTTGAAGGTTTGGCCTAAATATTGTTACAATAATATGTGTGGAATTGTATCTATTACAAATGATGAAGATTTATGGTTTTTTATAGATCCATCGGTTGGGATTGAGTTTTTTTGATTTGTTTGTCGAGTTAGAGCCCGTAATTCAGAATGTTGAAATAAATACTTCAGTAGAAAATGATTATTATCAGTATGCTGAGTTCCTTAGAGGAGGTAGGGTTCCATACTTTTCTGCAGTTACATGAGGTGGACCTAATAATGAAAATATTGATGTTGGTGGACATAGTAATGAAAATATTGATGTTGGTGGACCTAGTAATGAAAATGCTGATGTAGTAGATATTTGTCAAGGAGATGAACGTCGAAATTCTGAACCTGATGAAAGTGCATCTGATGAAGATATTGATAGTGATGGAGCGGATGCCAATGCGTGTGGTGTGGATAACAATCAAAATCAAGCTCAACAACCCACTCGTTTGATGAAAAATAATCGTAACAATTAAATCGTGGTAATTATGGGATTAGTTCTGGAATTTCATTCTTCGACTCAAGGTACCCAGATGTATGCAGTGACTCTGATAGTATGCCTTCGTATGTACAATTCTATGACTTTGATACTGGTGTGTTGTGTAAAGGAATGATTTTTACAGATAAAAAGTATGTGCAAAGTGCAGTTAAAGATTATCATGTTCGTTGGGTGAAACGAGAATTCAAGGTTGTTGAAAGCACACCAACGGTCTGGAAAGTTGTATGCATACATAACCCTGGAACTTCTGTAATGTCCAGCTTGACTTCCCAACAGTGCAAGTGGTGGTTGAGAGCGAGTTTCAACAAAAAACTTGCGATGTGGAATATCACAAAATATGGACCTCCTCACTGTTGTTTAATGAATGTTGTTTCTGTGGATCATGCCAATTTAGATAGGAATTTTATTGCTGATGGTCTAATGGGGATGGTACAGTGCGATCCATCTTATAGTATTAAGTTTGTCCAACAAAATATTAAATACAAGTATGGTTATAATATTTCCTATGATAAAGTATGGCAGTCGCTGAAACGTGCCCGTGAAAGAGAGCTCATGTCATTATTTGCCAAAATAGCAGAAATATAACCCTGGTACAGTGGTTGAGTGGCAGCACGTTGAACCTTGTGAGAGTGAAGTGAAGACATTGTTGTATATATTTTGGGCTTTCAAGCCATGTATCGATGGTTTCGTACACTGTCGTCCAATGATTAGTGTAGACGGAACACACCTCTACATTAAATACAAGCACAAGTTACTTATTGCTGTCGCATTGGACGCAAACCAACGAGTGTTGCCATTAGCTTACGCGATCGTGGATGAAGAGACTTTCGCATCTTGGAACTGGTTCTTGCAATTAATATCCAGACATATTATTCGAGGACGAGAAGGTGTGTGCCTTATTTCAGATTGTCATCCTGGAATATTAAGGTCAGTTGAACGGATGCCAGAATTTCAACCCCCTTATGGGTACCATCGTTATTGTCTAAGGCATGTTGTCTCTAATTTCCATAGTCATTTCGAGAATGTAAGGTTGAAGGATTTATGTTGGCAATCCGGATGAACTAAGAGTTAGAGTGTTTGAGAAGACAATGGAGGAGATTAAAAAATTTAATGAACGTGCTCACGCTTACTTGGACGCTATAGACAGGAGCAAGTGGACTTTATCGCATGATGAGGGGACACGTTGTGGAATGATGACTACAAATATTTCTGAGTGTATGAACTCGGTTCTAAAGGGTGCAAGAAGATTGCCAATTTGTGCTCTAGTGCGTTTCACTTTCACGCGTACAATCACGGGTTTCTATGATAGAATGAAAAATGCAACTACAGCTTTGGAGAAGAACCAGTTGTGGCCAGATGACATCTTGCTGAAATACCAAAAACAGCAAAGGATGGCACTAAATCATATTGTGCAGCTGTACGATTATCAAACTCAAACTGCAAATGTCACCACTGTCACACCAGGGTCTAGCCGTGTGCGAACCTTCAAAGTTAACCTCTCTGCACAACAATGCTCATGTGGTCAATGGATGAATGAAGGGATCCCATGTTCCCATGCAATGCAAACATGTAAATATGTTAAGATTGATCCGTCCAATTTCATGAAATCATATTACAACGCGTATACATATGCAGGGACATATTCTGGCACATTTTATCCACTCCCTAATGATGATGAATGGGCTGATGCATCTTTTCAATTGCAACATAATCTATCAAGACGATTTCGTAGAAATCGTGGTTGAGACAGACTACAAGAATTCACAATGCAATGGATTGGGCGGAGGAGCGTGAAAGACAACAATGCAAAGCTAGTGATCAAAGAGATATACACACGCGTGCATATTCTTCACGACACAACTAATGTATCATTCTTAATTGTATTATGTACGACGTAGGATATTTTGGTCCCATATGAGGACTTTTGTTCGAAGATTTAGATGAGTCATTAACCGATAATTTTGACACAAACAAGACCAGTTTTATTGGTGCGTGTTTTATCCAAATGCATTCGTTGCAATTTTCTAATTCAACGAATCAATTAGATTTGTTTAGGTTTAAAATATTTGTTGTAGATCTCGTATAAGCTTTGATTCGTAGGCATTGCAAATGTTTCCTACTCAATGTTATAATCGATTGTAAATTTCTTCTATTAAATAATTTTGATGGTCGAAAAAATATAATATACATATCTTAAATGTTGAAATGCATACTTTTAAATAATTTTGATGCTCAGAAAAATATAATATACATATCTTAAATGTTGAAATGCATACTTTTAAATAATTTTGATGCTCAGAAAAATATAATATACATATCTTAAATGCTGAAATGCATACTAAGTAGGGATGGCAATGGGGCGAGTTCAAACCCGGACTCATAATAAACCCGCCCCGCCGGGTTCGGGGCGGATAGCGGGTTTGCCTTTTTCAAATCCGACCGGGTCCGGGGCGGGTAACTGGTCCGGCCAGACCCGCCCTAGATCCGCCCCGCATAGCTACAGTTATATATATATATATATATTTTTAGTGGAGATTAGGTGATTTATGGAGTCTTTTAATATTGAGATGGTGCTTATAAATTAATCATTTCTCTCTCTCGAAGTCCGATTCACTTCTCATTAGTTTCCCAGTTCCAAAGTTTTCAATATAATTGTGTCTGTACGTGTTATATATATATTATAATATTATGCATATACTGATATACATATAGTGGCTTGTAATTTTATAAAAATTAGTTGTTCCCAAGTAGTTTTGCACTGAAGGCTTCTGGAAAACAAATAACGAAAAAAATAAGGAAATAGACCATTCACAACCAAAAACTCAGTTAATTATACAGGACTCCAATTCGTATGGCGGGTTAACGAGTTGAACCCGCCAGGTCGCGGGTCTAATACGGGGCGGGCGGGTCCTGTGGCTGGGCGGGACCCGGGTCATGTTTTCCTTTGGCGGGACGGGTCCTGGGTTTGGCCAAACCCGCCCCGTTGCCATCCCTAATACTAAGTGAACAAAATATATTTTTTTTATTTTATACTTGACGCAAGTCATATATACTTAGCATAAACCGATTAATAAAATCCTCTAAGGCTCAGAAAGGGGCAAAAAAAACAAAAAACAAACCTTAGTTGTTATGCAATTGAGGTACTCTATTCCATTTAGTATTTCATCATATATTCCTTTGAATTGTGTAAATACCACATGTACAAATATGATGTCATTATTTACACATGACATGTATTGATACAATTAATATAGAAGATGAAACACTAAACGGAATAGAGAAACTCGATTGGTTTTTATGGGTACAAAATTTTCAATACCATCAAATCAAATGGATCTGATTGTCTTCAACTTCAAATCCCAGGTGATAAAATTACTTTAACCAAAAAAAAAAAGGAAACCCTCGTGATAAAATTGATTTCTCAAGATGAATATAATGTCTTAAAATGATAAGGCCATAAAGTGTCCATGATAACAACGTAACGTGTTATATGAATATCCTCATGCATGCATTGGGCAAATTGGTTTCAGATATAAAGGTAAAGTTGCAGATATATTTGGTTAGGGGACCATGGCATAGTGATAGAAAGCCAACAAAGAAAGCTACTTGATGCAATGGTCCTTGTACAAAATTACTTCATAATTTTGGGGTTTTCTTTATTTCATATATATAAGGGGAAGATCCAGTGAGACCAGGGCCTTAGGTGAGACCGTAGGGACTGATCTCAACTATTAATCAATGGTTGTGATTAAATGTATCAACATTACATTAAATAATTAATTTAATCAACAAAAAGGGTATCAATGTCAAAACACAAAATACAGAAACAATTACAATATAGAAACCAGTCAATCACGAAGATTCTATTACCCAACACAAGGATCACACCTCCTAAATATACACCATTTAAAAAAAATCATTGAATTTCTTCTTCTCACCACCATTGATGATATTTGTACTAACAGAGAGAACAGAAAACTGAGTAAGAAGGAGACATCAATTCTAAACGATAAAGCCACCATTAAATATACAAGAATATGTTAGGGGTGTGCACGGTACGGGACGGTTCGGAGATTTGGAAATCTCCAGAATCGTCCCAAAGTTCGGAGATTCTGAAAATAAATCTCCAGAACCGAACCGTACCGAAAGTTCGGGACGGTTCGGAACGGAGATTCGGTTCTAATGGAACGGTACGGTATGGTTCGATTCTGGATGGATATTCGGAGATTAGCCATAAATAAAACATACAAATTTGGGAAAAAAATTCAATATAAAAATCACCAAACGGATGGACTTCTAGAGTTCTAGTTTCTTTTTAGCGTAGTCTCAAAATAAAAACTAAAACTATAATAGGTAACACGATCCAAAATTCTAAACTTAATAACCTATATAATACAATAATAGTCTATTATTTGGGCAATTGTCCTTCTATTGACATAGAATATATATATATATATATATATATATATAAACAAGAATAAATCTCGTAGAACATCATAAACATTTCAAAATGAACATCATAAATCTCGTAGAAAATACAATAAACACTACCCCCCTGTGGTCCCTGGTATCAGAGCCACGGGGGTAGTGTTTATTGTATTTTGTTTCCAGATCTGTAAAATTTGAGTCAAAAAACTTTTATTCTTGCGAAGTGTTTTTGCCTGAGACTAGGTTGTAAGTCCTCGAGTGTAGGCCGTAAATCCACTGAATTGCTCAGGATTGTAGTAAGGATTCAGGTTTTAAAAAACAAAAATTTTACAAAAATGGAGTCAATATTCCATAGATCTACTTCTTCAAACTATGGTTCTAGTTCTTCTAAAGATCCCAGGAAGATAATAAATAGTGAAGAGATTATTATAGAAGATTTTAATAGATCGATTGATAATTGGAAAATTCCCAAAGTTACTAAGGAACAAATTTATAAAAATCCATATTTCTTTATTTTAAAACTGATTTTACTATTAAAATCAAGAAAGAGATATTCAACTTTCAAAACCTTTTGAATCAATCAATTTGCTCACTCCAAATTCTCTTCAAAAACATAAAGACAAAAATTATAAATACATTCATATAGGATTAGTCCAAGTAGGAATTAAACCTCTTACTAAAGAAGGATTAAATACTTCAATTCTTACAATTCTTAGAGATGCTAGATTTACAAACTTTGAAGATTCCTTGTTACGTTCTGTTTGAATCAAGTCTTTGTACAGGTCCGATTTCTTTTGACTGTTATCCAAATTTAACAATTTCTTTAAATGATAAAAATATTTTAAAAACTTTAGTATTACAAATAAAAACTCATTATTATAGAATGCTTGAAGGTTCAATTCCAGTAGCAATAATTTTTAGAATTCATTACAAAGCTATGACGTCAGCCTTTGCTACAAAAGTTAGATTTCACAGCCAAAAAGGAGAAACCCTCCTACTTCAAACAGATATAACTAGATCTAATACTATAATTCCTAGATCTATACAATGGAAAGATATTACACTTCCATAAGAATGGATTCTTGAAGGCGTTGTAAAACCAGAACATGTAGAGTCTTTAAAATCAAATACCAACCTTAGATCTATTACTCAATATCAAGATGGTAAAGTTAGACTTTCTTTTAGTAGAAGAAGAAGCGCTTTTAGCTTATCCGAAAAATTCCTCCATTACGAGATACCATTGATTTGGGAAGAGTCTCACAAATACCTACAAATAGATACTTCTAATAAACCAAGATATTGTACTTCTGATATTCCAAATTCTTCTTTTAAAAATGTAGACTACTCTACAGAAATTCCTCGACCAGTTTATGCTAGCAATAGAATGCAAGAAATAGAACAAGAGCCTTCTAGTCCAACCTTCTCGTCAATAATGAAAATATAATTAATGAATTAAATATCATAGAAAAAGAATTCCAAGTTGATAAAAAATTCTTTCATGATGATTTTTATTCTGAAAACAATTTAGAAAAAAGAATGTGGTTTTTCAAAAACTTTTTAAAAATTAGAAAACAAATCCAAGAAAAATTTTATGAATTCATAAATAAACATAAAATCCATATTTTATTCTTTGATTGGTTTGAATTATATGCTTCAGAAAATTCCATTGATTTCCCTTTTAATAAATCTGTTAATCTAGTTACCATTAGAAATAAAACACCAGAATGGGAAACCATAAGTGATTCTAGAAAAATTCAATCAAATCATCCTCCTTTTCAAGGTATAAAACTTAATGTTCTAAATCAAAGAAATTGATACTATTCCTATTAAAACTCCAGGAGTTTGTGATAAAACAAATATAAAAATATAGTTGTACGTAATAATTATACTAATACCAATTTAAATACCATAGGAAAACAACTTGACAAAAAGTTAGAAAGACATATTCAAAAACAACCTTCTATAACTATAGATTCCTCATATAATGAACTTAAAAATCCAATTTTTAAACCTTATCGATTTCTAAAAATAGTCTTAAAATATGCAGGATAATAAATCTGAATTTATTAAAGCTATACAAGATCAATTTAGTAAAATAGGTCATATGACTAGTAGCTCTAGCCAACCATTTGAGCCTGATACTCCAACTTCCGATCTTAAAATAAATACTATTAGACAAGATTCTCGATTTAAGTGATGCATTAGAATAATTTCAAAAACCTACTCAAAAATTAATAAACTTGTTTGGAACCAACCACAAAATTTACAAATAGTTCCTTCTCCAGATTTAAATATTGTAAAACCATTATCTCAATCCCGTTTTAATGCCTCTTCTGTTTATGATTGGAACATTGATGGAAAAACAGAGTATGAAATTCTTAGTATGCTTCAACAAATGACCATGGCAGCAAATGCTTATAAAACACAAAACGAAACCCATGATAAAACCATCGCTGAAATTCTTATAGCAGGGTTCTCAGGTCAGTTAAAAGGATGGTGGGATTATTATCTCACAAATCAACAACAAGAAGAAATTATAGATGCTATTAAAATTGATGAAGATGATATACCAATTTTAGATGATGAAGGAAACTCTCAACAAGATGTCGTTGCTAGGTTAATTCTTACTATTTCTTTACATTTCATATGAGATCCCTCACATTTAAAAGATAAAAATGATGAATTACTAGCAAATCTTAGATGTAGAAAACTTAGTGATTTTCAATATTATAAAAATACTTTTCTAACTAGAATAATGCTTAGAGAAGATTCTAATCACCATTTTGGAAAGAAAAATCCCTTACAGGATTACCAACTCTCTTAGAAGAAAAAGTTAGAAATAAAATTAGAGAAACTAGTGGGAAACAAATAATACCTTATGATGAGTATACTTATGGCCAATTAGTTAGTTTAACTCAACAGAAGGATTAAGAATATGCCAAGACTTAAAACTCCAAAAACATTTGAAATGGGAACTAAAGAAAACCAAATTAGAATTAGGTACTTTCACAACAATTTGGTGTTGATCCCAATAAACCATCTCCAGGTTGCTCAAGTACTTGTCATAAATCCTACAAAGATTCTAATAAAGAACATTACAAATCCCACAAAGAACATCATAAATCTCGTGAAAATTCAATAAGAAAAGACAATTTTCTAAAGAAGATTATTACAAGAATCCAAGAAATTCAAGACCCAATAATCATAACAATCAAAATTCCAAAGAATGGTTGAAAAACGTTGAATGTTGGAAATGTCATAAAAAAGGTCACACTTGCTAATTTTTGTAGATTAAATAAAAGAATACAAGAATTACAATTAGAAGATGAAATTATGAATAAAATTACAAATCTCTTAGTAGAGTCCTCTCGAGTCAAATCCCGATTCGAAATTGAAAATTTCTCTTCAAGATCTAAAGATCGTAAATCCCTTCAATCGGATGAAATGGTTTCGTCTAGTCAAATTCGATAATGAATCAAAAAATATGTTAGTGTCTTGACTAAAGAACAACAATTCCATCTTGAAATACTAAAAAATATTAATTATCCCGAACTACAAAAAGATTATCTTGACAAGATATTAAATTCTTTTAACAATAAAAAGGAAAGAGAAAACAAAAATACTATTTTACCAAGTACTTCAAAAATACTTATGATTTAACTAATATTTTGGAAAGACAAAAGGAGTTAAAAACAAAGATGTAACAATTCAAGATTTACAAAAGGAAATGAAAGAAGTAAAAATTGAATTACGAGAATTAAAAGAAAAACAAAAACAAGATTCTGATGTTATAAAATATATGATAGAAAAATTAGGAAATGACGAGAGTACTGAAAATGATGAAGCAAATGAAAATACCGAGCTAAGTAACATAGAAAATATTGAAACAATTCCAGATGATTTTTTATTTGTTCTAAGAGAAATAACTTCTAGAAAATATATGATAAAAATAACTATCAAATTCTCAGAAAAATTCAAGATAAATACAATTGCTTTATTTGATACAGGTGCAGATTTAAATTGTATAAAATCCGGTATAGTTCCCAGAAAATTCCAAAAAAGAACTAATGAAAGGTTATCAGCCGCAAACAATTCAAAATTAGTGTTAATTCCAAAGTCAAGCTTCAATTATAAATAATGGAATTTCTTTAAAATCTTTATTTATTCTTGTTAATGATATACATCATACATTATTCGAGCAACACCTTTTATAAATCTCATAACGCCATATACCGTTGGTGAAAATGCTATTTCTTTTGAAACTAATCACAAAACTTTACACTTTGATTTTCTTGAAAAACCTAAAATGAGAAACCTTAATATGATAAAAGCCTATTCAGTTCATAAAAATACAATTAACAATCTCATACGAAAAAAGAGTTCTTATTTAGAAAATATAAAAAATGATATTTCATTCAAAAGAATTGATAATTCTATTAAAACTACCATACTTTTTACTAATTTATCCATTAAGGAAATACGATTTACCTTTTAATAAATTAATTAAAATTTTGATGCGAGATGGACCCCAACGATCTACTTACAAATTCGGAGATACTATACTTCATCAATACCCACGAAGTAACCTTACATTTCGTAGCAAACACGGTAACAAGCTAAGCGAGCGTAAGATCATCAAGTTTTGCTTGATAACCTCTATAATAGCGAAAATGATACAAATTACCAACTTAGAAGTCTAAATGCTTTAGAATGGTATTTTACCCATAGAAGTGGATTTCAATACTTTGTCATTTTAAAAGGAAAAACCATAGGGATTCTCAAAACATGGTCGATTGTTGCATCAGCCATAGATATCCCAAATCCCATTTTTTATGGATTCCAAACTTTTGAAGAAGCAATAATATTTGCTAATTAAAATCTTGGAGAAAACACTTTCTGGATAGAAAATCAAAATGAATTTATAAATAGAAGGATCAATGAAAAAATATTAACAAATGATGTTCCACTTGATCCTGTAAGAACTTTCTTTTTTCCTAATCAACAAATTGAAATTCTTCCAAAATATATAAAAGAACTAATTTTTGAAAAAGCCCAAGAGACTTTTCACAAAAAAAGAAGAAGAAATTCACAAATTCCTCAATTTAGCAAAGAATAGGAAAGTTAGATATCGTAGGTCTAAAAATATACCATGATTATTATCATAGCGAATAATGAATGTACAAGACAATGCCCCTGTTAAGTCCTGCTATCGATGCTCATGCACACTAGATTACAATATCAATAAATGTGTGATTGACTTGAAAAATTCCTAATCTCTCATCCTAGAAGAATCAAATGCCGGGTGGCGGACTCACTATCCAAACATTATTAGACTTCGGTCTAATTGATTTTATTATTTTCAAAATAAATGACAAACTCTTGGAAGAAAGTTTTCTGGGAGAAAAACTTAAATCCATCGTTCAAAAATATCGATCCTCATTTCTTCCTGATGAAGCCTGGGTTTGTGCCAATATTGAATCCAAATCTCCGAATGGATTCAAAATAGATTTGAACCTCGCAAACATGTTATATTCCTAGAAGGTATTCTAGTTGAAGATCCCCTTTGATTCACACTTTCATGGATACAATTACAAATTAAAATGCCACAGCTCTCCCGAGATCACGGATAAACAGATGGAGATCCAGGACACTAGCAAAAGACCTTTTCGAAGGAAGCAAACTTCAGAACAAATATTGGGATAATAGACTTGTATTCCAAAGTAAGATTTATAAAATATATTTGGAAAATAAGAATAATCAAAATACCAAATCTTTCTATATTCCAATAATCAGCTGAAACAAGCCACCCGTGAGCTTGTTGATTGGTATAAAATAGAAGAAAATTTAATGTACGTCTACGTACGGTCGAAAGATGAACAACTAACGAATCGATTCCCGAAAAGAAACAACTAGGAATAGAAGAAAAAAAAAACATTATTAACCAAATGGAAGGTTAAAAATGTCAAGAATCATTCCAAAGCGAAAGCCATCTATATTAAGATACATAAAAGAAGAAATGGACATCAAGCCTTTGAAGATATTTTAGATTAAGATAAATTAAATGTATTTGTATACAAAAAAAAATCGGAAGAAATCTTTGTAGCAAAATGATGTCGACAAAGACCTTTGTAGTAGAGTGGTACTGTAGGAGGATACTATTTGGCACTGTAGCAGTATGTGTTACTGTAGCAGAAACCTAAAAAATTCCTAAAAAATCCTTAGAAAAATCTATAAAAAGGGGGGATCCCCCTCACAATGAAGGCAAGTTTTTTAGCATCCAAAGCAAGAAAGAAAACTTCAAGCAAAGCTCCCCAAGTGCAAATCCTCTTCATTTTCCTTAGATTTTAGAAACTTTTCAAATTCGAAATATTTTTAGAGAAGCTTTCAATTGTCTTTAGGCAAGCTTCATTTTTTAGTTTTTAGTTTTTGAAGATCTAGCTTCCATCTCCAAGGAAGCATTGTATGAAGGTGTAATTCCAAATTCCAAATTCTATAAAAGGTTTGATTTAATATTATGCCTTTTTAAATTCATGTTCTTGGTCGGTTTAACCGCCTAAGTTTTTATTCTATCTTTAAATTCTTGTCTTTCAATTCATGTACATGGTCGGTTCAACCGCCTTAGTCTTATAAATTTCTTGTTCTTACTCGATCTGTGGAGACCCTTGCAAAAGTATCCTTGAGAGAAACTGGGGTAACTCGATCAAGATATATATAAATATATAAAATATATAATTAGTATAAATATATAATTAGTATACAATATATATATATTTCGTTTATGCTTTATTATAATATATATATATATATATAAATATATAAATATATTATATATATTTATTTCTTTTATACTTTGTTATTTTTCTCGCATTTCATTTAATCTATTTAATTCTTCTATCATATCTTCTTTATCTTGTTTATTTTCCTCCCTACGATCCTAGTGGTCCCCCTCTCTAAGCATTATTCTAGTTAGAAAAGTATTTTTATAATAGAAAATCACTAAGTTTTCTACATCTAAGATTTGCATATATATATATAATTAACTAATAATTTCTATATATTAACATGAAATAAAAACTTGTATAACTTTATAATACCAATGTCTCATACTTAACAACTTAACATCATCAATAAAATTATATTTATAATTTATGTGATGTAGTAAAAAAATTAAAATATGATCTTTTTATATTGTTATAATATGGTACTATTACTTGTTTCTCTTTTAAGTTCAATTTACTAATCATTTAACTAATTTCAATTTCAAATGATTTACTCTATTATTAATATCAGAGTTTTTTAAAATTCATAATAGTTGCAGTATTATGATTTTTTCAGAAATATGCTTTGTATTCAATTAAATTTCAAATATTTTGTAGTTAATTCAATATCAAAATAAAAACAATATAGAAATAATGTATATGTATTTATATAAAATTTTAAAATCGGTTCTACCTTGGTCTTCGGTTCGGAGTGGTTCGATGTCTGATTGATTCGGTTCTCGATGCGGTATTTGAAAAATCTCCAGAACCGTACCATAAATATTTTCGATGCGTACAGTTCGGGGAAAGTCAAAAAGTCAACGGATATTTTTGGTTCGGAGATCTTTCGGTCCGGATATCGGTTCGGTTTCGGTAATCTCCAAGTCCTGTGCACAGCCCTAGAATATGCCATAGCCAACATTCATGGATTAGATACATATAGAGTCAATTTATTCGGGCCATTTGCTAGCCCGTTGAGCCAAATGGGGTAATCGGGGCGGTCCTAATTTCTTTGGGCGCTATTTTTTTGGGAGCCCAACCACTCTTGTATTAAAATACACTTGATTTGTTTTGGGCCAACCCCACCGCCGCCTAGGTCGGCCTGGTGTTTCGAGCTTAATGGTCGGGCCAAATAGGCCGACTCTTTTCGGGTTTGCAAAATCACACCCACGGCCCTATTACCGAACATGTCGGGCCAGCCCATCGGGCCGGGCTTTTTTGACTCTAGATACGGATGGAGAACTTGAACCATGTCATTAACAACAAACTTTTAAAACTATAATTTACACGAAGACGATGCATAGATACTTATGAAACGATGGATATAACTATTGGAAGTGCATAGTTGAAAACTATGCAACAAAATTCAACTAACTATATATTGTCTATAATCTATCTATGCGATGTAAAAACTAAATATGTCGTACATTATACCCATTAATTATTCAAACGTCATAAACTATGCAACAAAAATCAACTAACTATGCATTATTAGAAGTTATCTATGTAGTGTACAAAAACTAAATATGCACTACATTATACCCAATTATGCAAAATGTCATAAACTATGCAACAAAAATCAATTAACTATGCATTGTCTAGAAGTTAACTATGCAATATGTAAAAACTAAATATGCAAAGACATTATACCCACTTATGCAATATAAGTGTCATAAAAACAATGGAACAAAAAACAACTAATTATGCGTTATCTAATAGCTATTTAAGCGGCAAAATAATACTACCTATGAATCTATGATGGATCCCAAAAAAACTAATATTTGATAAAAAATGCCCCTAAAATCACGCTATTAAATAAGACAAATACATTTGCACCCCATAAAATGCGGTTACAAAAAGTCAACGACTCCAAAAAAGACACGCCCTTTTAGTCAATTACCACTATACCCTTAATTGGATTAAAAAAAGAAAAAATTACTTAAAATACTGAAACAATCCAAACCATCCAAAAAATTAAATCAACATCTCAGAAGTATCCCTACGGTCTTACCTAAGGGAATTGGTTCAAATGAGACCAAGCCTTTTAGGTGAGACCGTAGGGACGTATTGTGGCCATTGAATTGAAAGTAATAATGGTCCAGGTTTTCCTTTCTTTTTCTGTAAATCGGGTAATTAAGTGGAGTTTTAAGGGCAATTATGTATTTTCGATTTTAATGCCAATGTTAAGAGTGTAAATTTATTATTAATATTTTGGTAACAAAAATTCTACCATATCTATCTCCCGTGATTTTTGGGTCGATTATTTTTCAAACTCGTTCTGCACTGAGTCTTGTTCCGCAAAACACAATTTGTATATTATAATGTAATATTCACTTTGAACATACTAAATGTGCAAATTTAGAATATTATTCATGCGGAACATAGATATGTAGTATGCAGAGTATTGTTAGGAATTTTATTGTTTAGATTTTGATTAACGCCATGTAAAACTTAGAATATAAAGTTGGCACCCCAATTCTTGCCGTAAAATGTATTGTAACAATTAGAGTGCCCAAGCCGAGTTAAGTCGGCCTACGCCTAACATGCAAGAAGACAATGAAGACCGGAAGGAGACCTTGATGTGAAACAATTTGAATATGGCAAAGAAGAGTAGACGGAACTCTACTAAAGAAGCATCAGTCAAGTCAACTCAAGATGCAAACAGTGGAGCATCGATCAAGTCAACTCAAGAAAAGCCAAGTCTCAAGTTGAAGTGACGGAAGAGTCATCCATGATTGGAAGGCGACTCAAAGTCACCTGGGAAAGCAAGGAAATGCGATCAAGTCGAGATAATCAGTAAAAGAACCGTTGCCTAAATCAAGAGATTTACTTAAACAAGTAATATCTCCATACCACCTTCCTTGGAGTGCTCGGTCCCGAGCGTGCAAAAGGAATGAACCAATGGGAAGCACTACACCGTGTCAGAACTCTGAAAAGGTGAAAGAACAATTCATACGAGGAAACGACAATTCCAAGAACTGCAACAAGACAAGCCAACGACTGCAAAGTGACTTTCAAAAATAAGCCTATCTCTTCAACGGGCAAATTTTTGAAAGTTCACTATAAAAGGCTGAGGAGTTTGTTTGAAAAAAAAGATATATATGCATGACACACACGTGAGATATACAAGCACATTAGAAAAACTGAAACATTCTCAATCCTCAAGCCTACATTACGAAGTACATCAATCCAACACTCACCTGTGAAGGAAAGAGAACTTCAATCAGTTGAAGAGGAAACTTTTGAAAACAAGGGGTCTACATTCCAGGAAGGATTGTAGAAAGGTTCAAGGTTGAACCAAGTCTTAAGCTTTTGGAGGGCTTCGTGATCAAATCCAAAGAGCTTGAGCAAGTGAGCTGTAGTAACAAGGCAGCTGCCCTGTGAAGAAGCTGAGTCGTACGAGAAGCCAGCTGAGTGATCAAGGCGTCTCCAGACTGAGTCCCAAAGGATCAAGTCGGCTGTTGTGATCAAGACTTGTATCTGGACTGTTACCACTTTGTAAACTGATCATTACCTAGTGGATTCCTCCAGGAGTTGGAGAAGAGAGGAGTAGAAGAATTACCCCATCTTCGAACCTCTATAAAAACTTCATTGTGTCATTTACATTTCAGCATTTAAATTCCTGCACTTTTAACTGCTTATATCTGCTGATAAATTTGCTATCCATTTGATAATTTATAAGTACTAAATCAAGCTCTAAAATCTTGCTTAATCAAACTTAAGGGTGTTAAGTCTTCCGCTGAAAACAAAACCACAGTTGAGTCAAATTATAGCCAACAGCTGAGTTACTCCATCAACAGCTCAGCTGAGTCTGTTGAGAGATTAACTCTACTGAGTGACTAATTCGACTGTCCATCAAGGACACAGCTGTGTAGAATCAACTCTGTAGATTTAAAAGGACTAAATCGAAAATTTGGTAAGGTTTATTCAACCCCCCCTTCTAAACCTTACACTTACACCCCTTGGGACCTACAAGTGGTATCAGAGCGGTTGGTTCATTGAACCCTCCGCACTGGTTACTGAACTAGATCTCCAAACTTTTCAAAGTCTGCTTTAGTACTTAAACCTTCAAAACTCTTTTTATCATTAAAAGTTATTATCATGGAAGCAAATTTGACACGCATCCCTATGTTCACTATTGAAGAATTTGATGATTGGAAAATTCGTATGCAGGCTCATCTATCAGCATTACATGATGAGATGTGGATAGTGATAGAAGATGGGCCTCTGCAAATATTAAAGGTGAACACAGCTGTACGAAGAGTTGCAGCTGAAGGAGAAGAAGATGTCTTGCTCCCGGACCACCATGGTTGAAAAACCAAGAACTGAGTGGACAAATGATGACAGAAAAAGATACAACCTGGACAATGTAGCCAAGGACATCCTTTACAAAACTTTGGACAAAGCCATGTTCAATAAAGTCAAATCATGCAAAACGGCCAAAGAAATCTGGGACAAGTTGACATTGATTTGTGAAGGCTCAGAGCAAATCAAAGAAAACAAATTATCAGTGGTTGTACAGAAATTTGAGAATTTCAAAATGATCTCAGGAGAGAACCTGGATCAACTAGACGCTCTTCACGAAATCACAAATGAGTTATGCACTTGGAAAGGAATATACACGAAGAAATGTGTATGAAAATCCTAAAAAGTCTTCCAAATTGAATGGGAAATGAAGGTCATGGCACCGAGACATTCCATGGACCTATCAAAGACATCCAACCATGAGTTATTCTCGGACCTCAAAGCCTACGAGTTTGAGCCGAGAAGAAAAGACCGAGAAGAGACAAGGCAGTTGTACCCAAAACAAATGCTCTAATTGTCAAAGATGGGAAGAGAGCCGAGGTCAAAGAAGTAATTGACCCGGAAGAAATAGCCCGATGGTTAAAAAATTTAACAAGTTCTTTAAAAAAACTACAAGAGAGGAAAGGGTGAATCTTCCGAAGACACTCGGCTCCTCCAAATCAAGGGAAGATAGGCCAACCAAGAGAACAAATCATCAAAAAGTTGAGTATCAAAGGGTGACAATCCAAGAATGGAAAGAATCGATCAAAAGGTTGAATATCTATCTTTGAATCAGACAACCAGTCACTATGCCATTGATCCATATCATGTAGTCAACAAATACAGAGAGATGAAGAAGAAAGGAAGGTCTTCGAGAAAGAAGACAAGAAAGGAAAAAGGCAATGATGGCCGCAGAGATCGCCGAAACAGCCAAGTCAAGAGAGACAGTGATTGAGAGCAAGAAGCCGACTACTCAAGTGACTCAAGAAGAAGCCCGATCCGCTTGATGGCCAAAGAACAAGATCAAGAAAGAAGATGAGGTACAATCTAACTCAACAAACTCGAGACACTAGTGATAGTGACTGTGACACACACACTTCATCACCCACTGATCTTTATGATTCATTAGGCAAAATGATGAAAGATTTTGAACACATTAAAACCTCACACACACTATTGAATGAGGAAAACAGCCTACTCAAAAGTCAAAACTCAAAGCTGACTAAGGAGCTGAGTACTCTAAGTCAAATAGCTGTTGAAAATGAAAGTTTAAAGGCTGAAAATGCTAAATTAGTAGCGAAATTGCTGCGATAGAAAAGAGGGAGAATGACCTCAAGAATGTTATTGCCTCATTCACTAAGGCATCTAAATCATTGGATGATCTTATTATGAGTCAAAGAGAATGTGGAGACAAGACAGGCTTAGGATTTAACTCCTCTGTGCTATGTCAAACCTCAAAAGTAATTTTGGAAAGAGGATCTTCAAGTCATGAAGAGTCTGAAAAATCCAAAAATCTAAATGTTGCACACACATTCACTCCAAAGCACAATAACAAGCAAACTGGCCTTGGTTACAAAGGAAAAGGAAAACAACCATTGAGTGTCTTTGAAAGGACAGTGAAAGAGATTCACCGAGTCCTCAAAGAAACTCCAAACAGAAAATACTCAGTAAAGAAGAAGCGAGCTACCAAAAATCCCAGAAAACCCATAAAAGAAATACATATGATGGGAATGGTAGAAAATATCCAAGCCAAGCTGATTGGAATAATGTGAACTATCAAAGACAGACTTATGGAATATAAGCCCAAATGGCAAAGGCCTAAAACTCAAAGAAAGGCCATTCCAAAAGCATAAGAGCTTTCATCAACACACATATGCACCTAGGCACTACACTCAAAGACACTACAATTACCTGGCCAAGGCAATTGCTAAAACACATATGCAGGCATACGACAAAAGAGACAAAATTTGTATGAACCTGAATTCCCAAGCAATTTGCCAGGATTAATTATGATTATGGCACGATAGATGGCAACCCCTTAGAGTCAAATCATTTGGCTATAGGTTGGTTGGATCATCTTATAATTCTAACCCCTCGGGACCCGCACAAGTATGGGTACCTAAAACTTAATTTCCTTGAGTGCGGAGTTCAAGAATGCTAAGTGCGAAGGAACCTGGTACATGGATAGTGGTTGTTCCGGATATATGACAGAAATAAGAGAAATCTGTCAAAATTCAAGGAAGTCAAAGGAGCAAAAGTCATATTTGGAGGAAATGAAGCTCCTGGTGAAATAAGAGGCATTGGATCCATCAAGAGGAATGGATTAGAAATCATAGATGTTGCATATGTTGAAGGACTCAACTTCAACTTACGTGACAAGGGCTACAATGTTGGATTCAACATGGGTATATGCCAAATCAAGGATATTGAATCAAATGAAGTTATCTTTGCAAGGGTGTAGACAAAAAAATATGTATGTAGTGGATTGGTCAACTGCAACACCCAAAGACTTTGTCCTACTAGCAAAGAGCACAATGAATCAAGTTGGCACGTGGCACAAAAACTCGAGTCACCCGAATTTCAAAACAATTAACAAGTCGGCAAGAAGTCATCTTGTAGAAGGACTTCCGGACTCGAGATACTGAAGAAGAGTATATGTGATGCATGTCGGAAGGGAAAGCAAATCAAGTCGTCATTCAAAGAAAAGACATGCCCATCTTCAACAAGAATATTGCATCTACTTCATATGGATCTATTTGGCCCAAAGGGAACCAAACAAAGATAAGTGGAAAGAAATACACCTTGGTGGTAGTAGATGACTACTCAAGATATACATGGACAATATTCATGTGCAAGAAGAAAGAAACTCTACAAAAACTACCCCAAACCGATGAAGAGGATTCAAAATGAGAAGAGTCAAACCATTATCAAAATAAGATCGGATAGAGGAACCGAGTTTGTCAATGGAATAATAACTCAAGATCTTTGTATTGAGAATGGTATTGGTCATGAACTATCGCCAGCAAGGACTCCATAGCGAGAATGGAGTTGCGAAGAAGAAGGAATGAACCCTCAAAGAAGCGAAGGACCATGTTAGTCAAGCGGGGTTACCAAAAAGATTTTGGGGTCAAGCAATCAACACAAATTTTGCTACACCCAAAACAGATGTATGATAAATGACGGTGACAAAGACTCCCTATGAGATCCTGGACTGAAGAAAACCAAATGTTTCATATTTGGAATATTTGGATGTAAATGCTTCATCCACAACAATGGCAAAGACAACCTAAAGGCTTTTGATGCTAAAGTCGATGAAGGTATCTTCTTAGGATACTCACCGAAAGCAAAGCCTACAGATACTCAACAAAAGAACTATGGTTACAGAGAATCCATTCATGTAGTATTCGATGAGCCAAATGTAAATGGAGAAGACATTGAAGAGTCACCGATAAGTCAATCATCCAACCATACGTAAGAGTCCCTATCTTTGGCCAAGTCGGAATTATCAATTCGTAAAGAAGATGAGATAGTCAATCTCAAAAACAATCGGAAAATTTGCGCCTAAGTGACTATGAGAGAGCCCACTACAAAGAACACGGGCCGCAAGTCGATCAATCCACTAACTTACTCCAACCTCGATGTAAGATGGCTAAGAGACCATCCACCGAACTTGTCATTGGAGACATAAGAGAAGGTGTGAAAACAAGATCCAAAGACTCAACAAGAAGCTATGTTCACATGCTTCATCTCGCAAATAGAGCCCAAAGATGTGTCACAAGCATTGGACAACACACATTGGATTCAAGCTATGCAAGAAGAGTCAATCGTTTGAGAGAAATAAAGTATGGGAATTAGTGCAAAGACCCATACATCAAAATGTTATTGGAACCAAATGGGTATTCGAAATAAGATGAACGAGGAAGGTTACTGTGGTAAGAAACAAAGCAAGACTAGTAGCCAAAGGATATTGCCAAGAAGAAGGGATAGATTTTGATGAAACATTTGCTCCTCGTAGCAAGATTGGAAGCTATAAGGATGTTTCTTGCCTATGCACTCACAAGAATTTCATTGTATATCGATGATGGATGTAAAAAGTGCATTCCTAAATGGTTTATTGGAAGAAGAAGTGTATGTTGAACAACCTCCAGGATTTGAGCAAGACTCTTGGAGACAAGGTATACAAACTCAAGAAAGCCCTGTATGGATTGAAACAGGCACCCGAGCATGGTATGACACCTGTCACAATTCCTAAATCGAAAATGGATTCACAAAAGGAAAAGTAGATAGAACACTTTTCGAATTCAAGACAAGAATAGTATATCTTGCTTGTTCAAATATATGTGGATGACATCATTTTTGGATCCACTAACAAAGAGTCATGTGTGAAAAATTTTCAAACCTCATGCAAAGTAAATTTGAAATGAGCATGATGGGAGAGTCGACATTCTTCCTTGGACTCCAAGTGAAATAGTGAAGGATGGAACCTTCATAAGTCAAACAAAATACACCAGAGACTTAATGAAGAAGTTTGGTATGGAGGAGAAGTCTTCTATAAAAATACCAATGAACACATCACCAAAATGGACATGGATGCGGATGGCAAGCCAGAGATCAAACAAGATATAGAGCACTTATTGGATCATTGCTCTATCTCACAAAGAAGCGAGCCGTACATCACCTTTCTTTGTAGGTGTATGTGCAAGATTTCAATCTGCTCCAAAAGAGAGCCATATGACAAAGAATGACTAAGAGAATATTGAGATACTTTAAAGGAAGCCAAGAAGTAGGCCTATGGTATCCAAAGGAAGGTGGATTCAAGCTAATTGGCTATTCGTGATTCTCGACTATCTTTGGATGCGAGTGGACAGAAGAGCACTTCGTGCACATGTCAAATGCTAGGAAACAGACTAATTTCCTGTTTAGCAAGAAGCAAAACTCAATAGCCACCTCTACAATCGAGGCGGAGAATACATAGGCAAGGGCAAACAAGTTGCCCAAGTCCTATGGATGAGACAAAGAAATGGTGAGAGACTATGAAGTTGAGGAAAAAGAAATTCCAATCATGTGTGATAACACAAGTGCAATTGCAATCACTCAAAATCTCGTATTGCACTCAAGAACAAAACATATTGATGTCGGATATCACTTCATAAGAGATCATGTTGAAAAGAAGGACATCATCCTGGAATATATCTCAACCGATAAACAACTAGCCGACATCTTCACAAAACTATTATGTGAGTCAAGATTTGAAGAACTCAAACATGAGTTGGGATTAATTGAACTAAGGCGAGACACAAAGAACCAAAGAAAAGAAATGGAACAGAAAAGGAGGTGAAAAAGAGTTGAAAACAGAATCACTCGAAATCACCAGACGAAAACTTGACACCGAGTCACCGATAGCCGAGTCGCTAAAAGAACTCGTGAGAAGTAGAGTTAAATCGGCTAAGAGATAAGTCAATAACTTATGAGCAAAGTGACAAAAACGCATCGTTTTGACTAAGCGGGAATGTTTTAAAGAATACGTCGAGATAATGATGATGTGTACGACATAAAGCGCGCACACCAAGCTTATGATTGGATATAAATGTTTGCACGCATTAAATACGAGACGTAAAATGCTCAATAAGCGTCACGAAATCCAAGCCGTTGATTTCGATCACAATTCAAAACCACCCGCACGTCCTTTCTTAAACCATATTTAAACCATTTTCGTCCGTTTCTCTCTCACACTTCTAAAACCTGCTTCATCTCTTTCTCTCAAAAGCAAAGGCAAAATACTCTCAAACCCTATCAATCTTCAAATCATTTTCTCGAGTTTTTTCCTTGAAATAATCCCGAGAAATGGCACCAACTTATGACTTTACCAAGTTAGGAAAGCAAATCCACACCTCTTACGGTGGATTTTGATTTTAATGATGAAACAGGGTCCGACGACACCCTAGTGAAGAAAATCGCGAGAAGTTGGAAACGCCCAGGGCTAAAACCGTTTCTAACGTTAGAATATCCGATGACCTATGTGGAGGAGGTCGCATAATTCTACGTGAATGCCGAGATTCACGATGAAGGAATCAAGTCATCTGCTCACTTAAAGTACCGGTGGCTATCACCGCCATGGATTTGGTGAACATTGCTCACTACCGGCCAGAAGGAGCATCGAGATTAAAGAAGGATGTGTAAACTTGGGCCGACGCCGAAAGAAATAGCCAAGTCCGACTTTCTTTGATAAAATAATATACACAAAAACAAGAGACTTCTTAAGGAGGATTATCACAAGTTATTGGACATAGTTGCCAAATGTATCGACATCAAATTTGGCGGCTTTGACCAATCAAAAAGGCAAAGCCGATTGTAATGGCCGCAATCATCGAAGAAAATAAGATCAAAGCGGGCCGAGTTTGTCTCAAAGACTCGCGCCCGAACGCGTGGGAACAAGTCCTTCAAAAAGATGGCTCATTTGGAGGATCCCGGGATATGGCCTAGTGATTGGCCGGTTATTGAGGTGAAAGGAGTCCTTCTTAGACATGGGAAGGCTTTCCATGTTAACAAGAGGATGTTCGAGCAAACCTCTCTCGCGCTCGTGTCGAGCTTACGCCAAGAGAGCGACACCAAAATGAGGGGGAATCACCACCCCAAGATACATTGTTTCCTCTCCACCAAAGAAGAAAGCCGCCTGCGGTAAGAAGAAGACGATGCCCCTGCAAAGAAAGAAAACCAAACATGCTCCTCGCCCGCAAAGAAGTCACCGCCCCGGCCGTGTCTCCCGCCGCAGCGGCGGTCAAGAAGGTCTCACAAATACCTTCTCCGATCGTCAAAAGGAGGATAACTGACAAGCCAAGACGGCCGCTCCTCGAGAAACAAACACCAAAGACTCGCTCCCGCCGCACAAGACTCGAAGACAACATCTCTCAACCCGAGAAATTCCCCTCAGTACAAACCAGAGACGAAGACGAATTATCAAGCGCTCCGAGCTGGAGAAACCAAATGAGTCGGTTACTCGGCTAGCACAAATACCGGAGACTACCGGAGAAGTAGAGTCTCCGGATGTAGTTGATGAAACATGCCCAAGTCTCGTGGGCGATCGGCAGAGGCAACCCGAAGACACAAATATAGCTCACACAATGAAGCACAAAAGAAGAACCGCCGCGAGCGGATAGTGATGTAATGATCCTATCTCCACCTTACCCGGACATCCAAAATCGTCTGCGTGAGTGGAGGAAATGGAAGTTGAGTAAGTCAAGGAACAGTTCCAACGGCCCGAGTTCATAGAAGAAGAAGAGGAATCTAAATTTCCTTGGATTAACTCTCGTGCTCTGGATGAAGACAATCGCACGGACATCCTGCAGATCTACAAGGACAAGGAGAGAGAAAAGCAAGTCAAGAAGCCGAAAGCACGTGAGAAGGCAAGCATCCGCCCTATCTCCCACCCACGTAACACACACATCCTCTCCTTGATGTCTTCTCTCGACAGCGACGAGGAATCCGGAGAATGTCACCGCTACGTAAGAGTTGCAAATGCAAAGCAAGCATTGCACGAATCAAGAAACCTTCACGAGCAAAGATTAATGGAGGGACCAGGAGAGTCCTCCGAACACACCGAAATCGATCCAATGGGAGTGGTTCAAAAATAGCCACTGTTTTTTTCCGCTACCACTTCCCGATTCACTCGAGAAGAAAGCGATAAGGGAGTGGCGATGAAATTGGGATAGTGGGGACCCCGAAACGAGCCAACCCCTATTGAAGGTGTGCTACCACCCCCCCAACAACGGCTGAACAATCAATCGAACAGTCGGGAGTTTGGAGACGAGTGACCCCATTACAAGTCACTCACAGTGGTGCGCCACCGGTGGGGAAAACTCCCTCCACCTGCAAAGAAGGTCGGAGGATGCTTTGCAGATGACTCCACAACGAATCAAGGAGGCGAAGTAGAGAAAATACAAACACAAGAAGAACAGAAGTTGCCATCAACGAAGCTCGAGGCGATTGAGACTGTCTCACCGAGGTGCCAACCGCTCTGAAGAAGGCTAATGACGCCGCTGATGCGGTCGAGGCACGAAGGAATGTACCCGGGAGTTAACACTCATGGCGATGAAAGTGCAATCCATGGGGTTGAGACTCCAATGGATGCCACCGTAGAAGACCCTAAGACAAATGACATTGTCGAAAGAGAGGACCAAGGCCTCGCAGCAGAGAGACCGCCGGAGGAAATGAAGGCCCACGGGAGGTTGAGACTTCCCTGGGTAAAGAGGCCAAGTAGAGAACATCCCTCCCGCCATCATCGACCCATCCGAGAAGGAGATCAGCGCACTTCATGATTCCCAGGACAACCCGATGTCACTTTTCCGGGGATCGGAAGGCGAAGAAGAAGCTGTCATCCCCATGACAAATCCAAAAGACTCACTCAGATGTTCCAAGCACGAGCAAGTCGATCCCAAGACTACTCGTCAAACTTTTAACTTTGATGATGAGCCACCACTGAAATCTCATCATCGTCCGATGACGCTTCTGATAAGGCCGAGACCGCCATCAAATGGAAAAATCACCAGACCAACGGTCAAGTTAAGACAATGAGGCTCGGCAAGCCGGGTCTACTTCACAACAAAACCCACCAACCAGAGACCACTCCTCGGGCTCCTCAAGTCGCGCAGATCGATTCCCAAAAGAACTTCACGCGCACCGCTCATCATCGAACGATCCCAATTGGCGGTGATGAATCTTTTGTAGAATCTTTCCCTTTTTCACCGGAGATACCGAACTCCATGAAGAGTCGAAACGAACAAGCACGCTATCACAAACCACTCTCTGTTCTTCCATCGACACCATTGTTCCACCGCTTATGACTTTGATGTCAGTATGGCCATCACCGCAATGAAGAATCACCGGTTCGAGAAGTGTTCAAGGCACTCTTTTTTGAGGTTGAACGGATGGAGAGGCATCGTGCCTCTTTGGACATGCGATCGACAACAAAATGCCACCCTTACGGTGATTTAAGAGGCATAATTCGGATAAGGGAATGGTGGCAACAAAGAAAGAACAATGCGTGTGGAACAGTGAGATACTTCAGGACATTGTTCAACAAGTCGCGGTGTGGAGAGCTGAAAATGCCGATGCAAAAACGAAGCCGAGAGAACATATTGAGCACATGCATGAAGCTCATATATCGCCGAGATAAAGTTACAAGGTGAGCAAAATACGAATGATCTACAACGTTTGGAAGAACACATGACTAGAAAATTCAGCCTTCTCATGGCCGAGATGAAGCCGATTTCAGAGTCCAACGCTACTCGATCCGAATTCCGTGTCTGCTTACAACGCAGCCAGACTTGAAGCAACTCGACTATCCGCAGTTTCGACTTCATGCTTGCCAAAGATGTTCCCGGGGTTCCTCTATCCTTTGATGATGCCAAAAAGGGGGAAGAGGAATACCTTAAAGCAAAGAAAATCAAGTCGAAAGAAAGGAGCGGTGAGAAGGAAAATCACCGAGGAAATTTTGAAACAAAAGAAAGGAAAATCTGCCGAGGGGAAGGATCAACGGATGTAACATTGATGATTGCACAAACCCCCAACAAGGTCCTCACACCGACATTATAAGTAGCAAACTCCTCGTGACTCGCCACTCCAACACTCTGTTGTATCTATGGTCAAAAGAGAAAAACAATTGAAGTAGGGATGAAGGAAGTGGAAGGAAGAATGGATGCCCGAGTCATGAACATCTTGAAAGAACACGGAGGCATTCCAAAGAGACAGAGACACCTATGCCATCTCGGATGCTCGGGACAGAGCCACGATCGATCGATGAATTTAAAACGCTCGAACGAGGGATACTTTGCAAATATGTCTATGGCTCAAGCTTGGGACTTGTCTTGGAAAAGGGTCTCACGTTATGTGAAGAAGGCGACGAGCGTGAGACAACCTATCGCTCTGCTGGTCACTCCGCCGGTCACTCACCGAAAGAAGAAGACCCAAAGATGAAGATATCGCCCGGAGGTAGAGGAAGAAGCGAAGTGGAGGAAGAAGCTTCAGACCTGTGCCTCGCCCAAAAACATTGAATACGTGGATCCGGGAAAGAAAGGAGGGATCTCTTTGGTGGACTTGACCAAGTGGCAAATTTGAAAGTGGTTAAAACTAACGCCGAGTATGCAAAAAGAATAGAAGAAGAAAACAAGAGACAAACTCGGCTATGGCAGGAGAGACAGGAAAGAATAAGAAGAGATGAAGGCGCCAGGAAGGCATATGAGAAGAAAAAGAAGTGGACGAGAAAAAGAGAAGAAGATCTTGATCAAGATGAAAGAAGGAGACAACGAAGGAGATGAAGTGTCGCTGTCAAACCCTTCGTGTATTTTATCATGTAAATACATACAATGTAAGTCTTCGTAATAAAGCTATAAATTCTTTATTTTCAGTGTGTAGACAAATATGTGCTCTGATACACCTTGTAAAATATTGTAAAAAGAACAGAATGATATGATCAATAAAACATCTATTCTTCTCGCGCATATATTCTATGTCGAGACACTATCTCGTATGTATCTTTCTTTGTTTGCATTTTTGAATGATTTAAGTTTTGGCATCATCAAAAAGGGGGAAATTGTTAGGAATTTTATTGTTTAGATTTTGATGAACGCCATGTAAAACTTAGAATAGAAAGTTGGCACCCCATTCTTGCCGTAAAATGTATTGTAACAATTAGAGTGGCCAAGTTGAGTTAAGTCACCTACGCCTTACATGCAAGAAGACAATTTGAAGACCGGAAGGGAGACCTTGTCGTGAAACAAATTAATATGGCAAAGAAGAGTAGACGGAACTCTATCAAGAAGCGGTGAGATGAGATGCACTGAGTGGAGCATCAAGTCAACTCAAGAAAAGCCAAGTCTCAAGTTGAAGTGACAAGAAGTCATCCAATGATTGGAAGGCGACTCTAAGTCACCTGGGGAAAGCAAGGAAATGCGGTCAAGTCGAGATAATCAGAAAAGAACCGTTGCAGACGAGAGATCAAGAGATTTACTTAAACAAGTAATATCTCCATACCACCTTTCTTGGAGTGCTCGGTCCCGAGCGTGCAAAAGGAATGAACCAATGGGAAGCACTACACCGTGTCGAACTCTAAAAAGGTGAAAGAACAATTCATACGAGGAAACGACAATTCCAAGAACGCAACAAGACAAGCCAACGACTGCAAGTGACTTTCAAAAATAAGCCTATCTCTTCAACGGGCAAATTTTTGAAAGTTCACTATAAAAGGCTGAGGAGTCTGTTTGAGAAAAAGAGATATATGAATGACACACACGTGAGATATACAAGCACATCAGAAAAATCAAAAACATTCTCAATCCTCAAGCCTACATTACGAAGTACATCAATCCAACACTCACCTGTGAAGGAAAGAGAACTTCAATCAGTTGAAGAGGAAACTTTTGAAAACAAGGGGTCTACATTCCAGGAAGGATTGTAGAAAGGTTCAAGGTTGAACCAAGTCTTAAGCTTTTGGAGGGCTTCGTGATCAAATCCAAAGAGCTTGAGCAAGTGAGTCAGTAGTAACAAGGCAAATGCCCTGTGAAGAAGCCGAGTCGTGAGAAGCCTTTGAGTGATCAAGGCGTCTCGATCGAGTCCCCAAGGATCAAGTCGGTACATTTGTGATCAAGACTTGTATCCGGACTGTTACCACTTTGTAAATTGATCATTACCTAGTGGATTCCTCCAGAGTTGGAGAAGAGAGGAGTAGAAGAATTACCCCATCTTCGAACCTCTATAAAAACTTCATTGTGTCATTTACATTTCAAAGATTTAAATTCTCGCACTTTTAATCGCTTATATCTGTTTGATAAATTTGATATCCATTTGATAATTTATAAGTACTAAATCAAGCTCTAAAATCTTGCTTAATCAAACTTAAGGGTGTTAAGTCTTCCAATAAAACAAAACCACAAATTGAGTCAAATTATAGCCAACAATTGAGTTACTCCATCAACGGCTTCACCGAAGTTCATGAGAGATTAACTCTCTTGAGTGACTAATTCGATCGTCCATCAAGGACACAAATTAGTAGAATCAACTCAGAGATTTAAAAGGACTAAATCGAAAATTTGGTAAGGTTTATTCAACCCCCCCTTCTAAACCTTACACTTACACCCCTTGGACCTACAAGTATAAATTATAAGGCACAATGCATAATGCATTACAATATTTACTTGTTTTGTTCTAAGTATACATAAAAACAAATCTATATATGCAATTTTACTATTCTAAATAAGATCATTATTAGATTTTTATTGCTCAAAGTGAATGTTAATGCAATACACTTTGTCATACTAAATATGCAAATATGGAATACTATACATGCATAACATAAATATGTAGTATGCAGCGTATAAATTATAAGGATCAATGCGTAATTTATTTTAGTATTTTACTTGTTTTATTATAAGTATACACATTAACAAAGCTATATATGCAATATCCCTATTCTAAATAAGCACATTATTAAAATTTCTTATGCAAGTTTTTTCTTACTCAAATTGAATATTATGCAAATAATTAGATTTCAATATGCATTTGCCTTCCATTGATTTTGTGTATATACGATGAAAATTATGTTGTATACTCTAAAATTAAATTGATTATTGATATTTGAGAACAATTTATGCTACATAATTACTCTAACTATAAAATTTATATTCTAAATATACAATATATACATATATATACACGATATGTGTGCAATTCAATTTGTGATGTTTTTTCTGGTAGAAATGAAGATTTCAGTGGATGTCGATGGATTCTCTAGTTCTGCAGGTGTTCGTCAAAAATAGTTGGATCTCGATACATCAAGTGTACGGTGTAATTTATAGGATAATGGCAAGCAATGTCGTATTCCTCAGAGATTGAATACGAAACACTTAGGTTATAATAACATCGTATTCAAATTTTATTGAAGCGATCGAAAATCACAAGTTTTAATGAATAATTGAAAAAATAAAAATAAAATAAATAAATTTGTAAAAACTCGAACTCCACAAGTCTTTTCAACAAATATAAAAGCAACCCTAGGAACATAATCTCAACATGCTTCTTCAATATTAAATCTAATCAATGTTTCAAAACCAATTCATGTGTTTATATGAGTTCAATTCCTATAATAGTTTATTCCCCCTCCCGGGTGGCGCATAAACAGTAGATTAATAATAATTGAAGTCTCCCGATGCATCACAACTATTATTAACTCCCAATAGATCTTTGAATTGAAATACTCCCCACAAACAGATGTAGTCTCCCGATGTATTACCCTATTTATGTCTGAATTCGATTTTCGTCTTGCTAGAACTCACCTCCCGGATTATGGATTAACAAGTATGACATGCAAATTATTGATAAGATAATCAACAATTAAAATAAGCACTCGAATTCATAAAATAGAATACATAAATCAATTAAGAAAACAATCAATCAAGATTTAACATTAATCCACAGTTTTGATTATGCCCTAAGATCCAAAAGATTAGTCTAACATTGATAACAAATTCATAGACAAACTTGAAATCAACATTTTGACATGGTTTAAGTACAAACAAGAGATCTAAACTAAGAAAGGAAAACCCATCCTGTCAGGATGGATCCTCCTTCAAAGCCTTCGAAACTCTTATGCTTCTATAGATGTGAAAAGCCTTGTGGTTCTCTTCGTAACCTAGCCCTCCTCTCTCCGAAGACCTTTGATTTGTGTAATCCTATGTATTGTATTGTATATTTTGGTCTATCCAGTTGTATTTTCGTGCAAGGCCTTGGTCCCTTTATATAGGTATTTGGAGAGATCACTTATAGAGTTCTGACGGGATTAGAACTCAGATTCATTCGCAGACACATTGCACAACCGTGTGAATCCACACAGGCGGGTCGTGCAATCAGATTTTGCTCTTGGGGTATTCGTAAAGTTTTATCCCTTTTTCTTAGATTTTCCATATCCACTTTTTTTTTTTTGAAACCCATATCCACTTGAATCAGTTCAATATTAATTTTGTAGAGAAAGTTCTGGCCAAAATACTAAATCTTGCCGGTGCTGAAAACTGTTAGCGCGTTTGGACGTTTTTGAAGGAAATTCTCTTTTGTTCGACCGTCCATACTTCTTTCATTCACATCTTTACTCTTACCTTGGTTTTTGGCATATCCTTTGAAATATCATATCACCTTTGTCCAATTTAGCTCCATTTTCTGCAAAATTCACAAGAGCATGCAGTATCACGCCCAACAAAGGAAACCAAGTAAATACACTAAATATACATCCAAATGCATCAATTATATATCAAAATAAGCCCCTAAATGCACATACATTTTGCACATATCAAAATCTCCCAAACTTAAACCATTGCTCGTCATCGCGCAAATTAAGAAAAATAATCTTAAGGGGTACAAAGAACACATAAAAACACTATGAACATTCAATCTCATTTGACTCCATTTTTATTGTTGGATGGTATATATGTGGTCTTACTTACTTACCTATAGCTATGGTCTCACATGATCTCCTCCATATATATATATATATAAAGTTCATTATTACATTTACGGCCAAATACTAATTTTTAAGGATAATTATAATAAAATCCACGAGGTTTGGGCTAATTACAAAAAAATCTAGATGTTAAATTATAAAAATAAAATCTTTGAGGTTTGATTAAATCTTACATTTCGATTTCCTTCCTTCATGAATAAAAAATTCTCAAAATCCCTTACATTAATAGAAATATTAAAGTTATCCCCTTAGATTCAAAAACATCTAGGTTTCTTTGTAATAAGTCCAAACCTTAAGGGCCTTTTTGTAATTATACTATTAATAATATTAATAAAGTAAATAATATTATAAAACAAAAATAATTTTATTTTTTTTACGTTCATCACTTATATATATATATATATAGATGCTACTTGAAAGTGCATATCACTTCAAGTCAATGTAGTTGAGCTCAAGGACGGGTCCATAATTTTTTTTATAATGGGGGCACAAAATAATTGTCATTATAAACTACATCAAGAATAATTAATGGGGGCACATTTTTTTAACCTAATTAATATATAATTTTAGAAACTTAAATCAAAATAATAATGTTATATAGCATTAATAACATTGTTCTAATAATACTATATAATATTTTTTGAATTTATAATATTATAATGTTATTAATGTTATAATGTTATTAATGTTTTTATAAATTATAATTTTAAGTAATATGTTAAATAAATAATAAATAGCAAAAAAAGTGTGTGTGAGAGAGAGAGAGAACCTATGGGGCACGTGCCCCATAGGAGGAGCAGTAGCTCCGTCTTTGGTTGAGCTAGTCCAAGAGTTCGGCTTTCGAAGCTAAGGAAATCTTTTGAATGGAAACTAACCTTTAACACATAGAGCGGGGGTTAGGGGTCCTTGTGGTTGTCCTAAGGATGTCACTCCAATGCTTAAATTATGGGACTTTAAGAGAAAAATCCGAGCACATGAATATACTTTAGAGTAATTAATTGAACTAGCTTACAAATGAATATAGATGGATCTTTTATCTTTGGGATTAGAGTCAAACCGACCGAGGTTGGTCGTAATCGTGCCATCCCGGGGTCGATATTTTTAGAGCACGGCTCATCCCGGTGTTTCAGGCCGAATGAGTTGGGGCCAAATAGACCCGGTTCATTTCAGGCCTCTAAAAACGAAGCCCAATCCAACCTTTTTACTAGAGCTCATTTTGAGAGCTCTACCTAGGATGATGGGTCGCATTGAATTAGTGTAAGAAAGTGGTCCACTTGAGCTGTAGTAGGCCTTGTGGGGCTGTAACCCTCATGAGCTACTCAATAACGGTTTGGACCTCACAAGCTGATAATATTTTGACTCAATAATGAATGTTCAACCTTATACTCTAGTGGTTGAGACATGTGTCGTAAGGGTGAATGTCACGAGTTCGATCCCATACGAGTGCGTGTGTCCCCTCCCCAAGTTCCCCCATTGTACTAAAAAAAATTAAATAATGACATAATTAAATAAAAATATATATATAATTATAATTTTACCCCCAATATATATATATATATATATATATATATATTTCTAACTTAGATAATAAATTAGTTTAGAAGCTTATAACTTATAAGAAACTATATTGCATTCAACAAAGTACTCGACTTCGGTAAATTGGCAATTTGGCATTCCAGTTAAATGAGATACCTTCATGGGCCTTCGAAGTAGGGCTGTAAACGAACCGAGCCCGAACGAACGAGAGTTGTTCGTGTTCGTTCGTTTATTTTAAAAGGTTGTTTGTGTTCGTTCGTTTAATAATCGAACATATTCGCGAACGTTCACGAACGGTTCACAAACATGCTCATTAATTGTTCACGAACAACTATATGAACATGTATATAAAAAAGTTAAATATACCTTGTTCATGAACATTCAACTCAAAGTAAATGAACATTATTTGATGATTGCAAATGTAAATAGCTTGTAATATTAAACTAAAATAAGCTTATTTTTCATAATAAAATAATGAATATTAAGAAGTAAATGTATAATTAATAATTAAAAAATGAATAATAAACGAACATCAAACGGACACTAAATGAACATGTTCGTGAACAATTCATGAACATAAACGAACAAATTTTTTGTTCGTTTATGTTCATTAAGCAATAAACGAACATAAACGAACGCTAACAAACTCGCTCACGTTGTTTGTTTGTCAAACTACGTTCGTTTACCTCTTACTGGTTGGGCATATCATTTTCAAATCTTCGACAAAAGAGCATATACTAAATTAGTACTTGATGGGCTGTAAAGCTACCCTCTCTTATTGGGCTACCTATGAATGCTGATAGTATATAATTAATCTGGGCTTATATCTCATATTGTCTACTTGAAGCCATTGTAAGTCCCATTTGGAATCCAACATGCCCTCAATTTCAATTTCAACATGACCTCATTTCCCATAATGAGTTAATTGATTTATTAAATGATTCACACTCCTGAAATAACTTAACTTCTTTTTCCTGAAATTGCAGATATTACAATTACACCAGGTATTTCAGAGAACAGTCTTTTTCCTCGAATTTAATTACTCCTATTATATTTACCTAAAGCTTCATCTAATGGTACGAAACTCAGTGAAGAAACTGAATACGAATAAATTAGACAAAAATTGAAAGGTTTTGATTGTTTAACCTTTTGTTCCGTTTAATTTTATTTTTAAAGAGAACTGAGTTAAAAATTATTGAAAATATAATAATGAATTTTTCGAGTGTGAATGGTTATGAGATTAAACAATGATGATAGTTGATGTGATAATAAAATATTGGTTGAATGCAATTGGTGATTGTAAATATAAAAGAGTGAATAGTTGATGAGTATTTTTCAAATAAAATTATAATTGGATGTAATTGATGATTGGAAAAGTAAAAATGAGTGAATTGTGTAATTGTTCAACATTTTTGTAAGATTTGACATATTGGACTAAAAAAAAAGGGGGGAACTTTTTTAAGCAATCATAGCCGAATATTCTCTCTCTCAATTTGATACCAGAGTTAATCTAGTATATATAATAGCAGAAGTCCGAAACAATAATTTTCCCGCTCTTTTTACTTCTTATATAAGAAACAATTGAAACATTATAAATGGTAATTATTATAAATTCTTAGATTAGGAAAATATCATAAGAAAATCGTTGTAATTATATAAATTAGGAAAATATTTTAAGAAAAGATTGTAAATGGTATTCCTACTTTATATGTATATAAAAGTAGGAAAATATCATAAATGGTATTCCTATTTTATATGTATAAAAATTAGGAAATTTTTATACATGGTATTCCCACTTTATAACAAAAGTGAGTCTATACTATCAATTCTATCTATATATGATACATAGATTATAAAAAGTATAAATAGTATTTCACTATAATTAATATTATACCACTATACGTCAGTTCTGTTCATATTACAATGATTATGTTGATTATATACATCATATCTTCATCAAATATATTGTTATTTGTTTCAATGGTGTCGTTTCTTTTTTGTACATTATAATATTAATTAATCAAGTTTTAAATACTAATGATTATTCAAATTTTCCTAAATTATTTATAATAGTTAAAATAGACGAATTATGATTTTATGTATCTTTCACTGTTGAATTAATAATTGATTTTGTGTTCAAAGAATTTTTTGGCAACTTATTATTTATTCAACTTATTATTTATTATTTATGCAACTTATTATATATTATTTATGCAACATACTCTTATAGTTATACTACTTAAATTGCATTAAAGAGACACTTTGATATTGTTGATCCTAAATTCGAAGCATAACTACCAAATATGCCTTCATCTTCACGTTCCCCACTATTTCTGTTTTGATCAAGTGTCCTGCCAATATCAACAATATTGAACTCGAACTTTGTAATACCATGAAGCCAAAATACTCCGGATGTTGTACACATGGGAAAATTCAATTGGCCTCAACGAAGAAGCCCCCACAAGTACTGTATGATTTAATATTTGGTATAAGTGATAAAAGTAAATATTTTCTAGAAAATATCAGGTCATACAATAACATGTTTTGTTTCACCTCTATGGGAGGAAAAATTGATTCGAGCATGAACATTTGGAAATCTCCTTCAGTTTTTCAATTACACGGTCAGAACTATCATTTGATTGGAAGTCTGCTGCTAGAAGAAGGTTATACGCCTAAATTTGCTCGACTTTATATTTATGACACTGAGAATAAAGTCCAAAATCGAATGAATTCGGTTAGGAATGCATTTACTTTATAGTCTTTCTCTAAAATTATATAAAACATAAGAGATCATTTAACGTGAGCTTGGTATTGTATTACATTTTCATGCAATAATAACAAATTTTAATAAATTCCTCATGCAAGAAAAATGATGAGATTTCTGATTTACACAGTCAAATGGTACTTGAACTCAAAGTCATGCTAGATGAATACATTATTTTGGTAAGGTCGTTTAGAATGGCTAGAGAAAAAATTGCCGACGAAGGTATTTTGGACGTGAGATTACAACTTATTGGTAGAAGAGGCGGGGATGCAAGGAGGTACAATTTGCCTTCAGTTTCAGAAACTGTTGCATTAGTTGTTGGCGATTTTGATTAATCAATGGGTGACAGAGAGACACAAATCGGGAAGTTGAAACATATCGACGCCATTGCACCCTTCGTATCTTGGTTTACAATACCCATTGTTATTTTCTTATGGTGAAGACGGTTACAAGGAAGATATACCTTTATCTGAAACTAGAACACCCACTAATGGAGGTAGAAAAAGGGTTAGCCAAAGGGAGTTCTTTGCATACCAGTTGCATGAAAGAGACATTGAGTTTTCCACCATCCTATTAGATCAACCATTTGGAGGTAAAACAGTGGTGCTCGGTGGGGATTTTCGCCAAATCTTACTTGTGGTTCCAAAAGGCACCAGACAAGACATAGTTCGTGCGACGATCAATTCTTCACATTTATGAAGATATTGCACGGTTTTGAGGTTAACCAAGAACATGAGGCTACAAAATCTAATTTCGGATTAAGTGTCTTGAATTAAAGAAATTTTGGAATGGATCGAGTATAGGAGATGGATCATTTGGAGGTCCGAATGATGGTATTGTTGATATTGAAATTCCTGATGATATATTATTGAAATGTGATGAGGACCCTATTATGACAATTGTAGAAAGCACATATCCACAGTTTGGTAAGACTAATGAATGCTCAGCTTATTTGGAGGGTCGAGCCATCCTTGCACTAACACTTGATGTGGTCGATTCTATAAATGAATAATTACTTCATTGAATGATAGAGAATGTAAGATATATTTGAGCTCGGCGAAGACGTGCAAAATCGATTCAAATGTTGACCTATTGCGGGATGTGCACGCACCGGAGTTTTTGAACACGAGTTAGGTGTTCTCGAGTGCTTGAATCATGTTTGGTAATTATGTTTGGAGGCAAATATTCTTACGAAACAATGAGGTCAAAAGGTATTAATTCCTCGAATGACAGTGACTCCATCCGATCCGAGGTTGCCTTTCAAGTTCCAACGAAGACAATTTCCTTTGATCGTTTCATATGCGATGACTATCAATAAAAGTCAATGACAATCTCTCTCTCATGTTGGACTTCTTTTGAAAAAGCTTGTATTCAGCATGTCAATTGTACGTTGATGTATCCAGGGTGACTAATCGTAAGGGTTTAAAAATCCTAATTTGTGATGATAAGAATAAATGTAACAACAAAACTATAAATGTTGTATATAAGGAAGTTTTTCGTAATTTGTAAACTACATTTCTTCATTAACATTATTTATGGAGACTTGATAGATTTATTAATACAATATTGTGGAGAACTTTTTTATGAATAATGTTAAGTATTATTTTTTTCATCAATAAGTTAGTAATTTCACCCGTATTACACGTGTATTAGTATTTTAACATTATTAATTTCTAATGCAACTATCTATTAACAATGAGTTGGTATTTATTACTTTATTTTAATAATAATATTCATATAAAGTAAATAAAAATAAGTATTTGTATATCAAATTTATATTTTTAATTATAGACTTAAATGTCAAATTCAGCTCCTTGTTATTTACTTTATATGAGTATTATTATTAAAATAAAGTAATAAATACCAACTCATTGTTAATAGATAGTTGCATTAGAAATTAATAATGTTAAAATACTAATACACGTGTAACAGGTGAAATTACTAGTTTTAATCTTAAAAACCTGAAAACATGCTTAATACAGCACATATATTGGAAAAACCTCAATACATGCAATTAATGTTAAAATGAATTTTGCTGATGTCTTTTTTTTTTTTTTTTTTTGAATGTAGAACTTCATGTGTACAAGGGGAATTAAAGAAAATGACACTTGAATTCATCTGAATACTACATCAAAATTTAATCTAAAACCAATCTTAATTGTGAACTCATTGTTTTTAGTCCACTACATGCACAAATTTCTATCTCATTTTCTAGTGGCAACTAAAATCCACAGTGAGAAGCAAGCCATTGACAAATCTCAAATGAGCCTCAATGCTCCTCAAAGTAAAGGCAAGCAAACTCCAATAGAACCATATCTGATACAAAACAGGACAAGAATCCTATATATACCTACCTAAAAGAACTCAAAGTCCAGAAATTTACCTCCACCTTTCATATCCGTTCCTACTATTCTTTTGCTGCCACTGCCCACACCACCTAGATCCACCTGCCCGAACTTCGCCGGAAACTCAGCCTCGACCGGCCTCGGCACCTCTGGTGGCGTGCTGCAGCGGATCAGAGCCCAATTCACGCCTTCGAAAAATGCATGCTGCTTTATCTCAGTCGCTCCTCTTTTCATCCCAAGCCGATTTTGTGGCTCCTTAACAAGCAACCCGCGGATAAGGTCCCGACTAGCATAGCTAGTTGCTGGTGAATCGGGAAATTTCAATTCTTCTCCAACTACGTTAAAGAGAGTTTTGCGATTTTCCGAGCCCTTGAATGGGGTTTTACCATAGAGCAACTCATATAAGAAAATTCCAAACGTCCACCAATCCACTGCGCTGCCATGGCCTTCGCCCTTGATGATTTCGGGGCCAAGTATTCGTGGGTCCCGGCGAACGACATGGACCGTGCGTTAGGTTCAGCAACTAGCTCGGGTAGGCTTCCAGGTCGGATCCCGGTCTCTGTTCTTGATTTCCCGGATTTTTCTTCCCTTTTTGAGGGAAAATTCGGGAGGAAGCATGCGGGTTGAATGCATGCTGATGTTGGCTCGATACACGCTGGCTGCACGCAGAATGCACCTCCTCGTTCAGGGTTGAATCCAGAATTTCGAATTAGGGTTGGCGAAACGGCGCATCTGAGGGAAAGGTCAAAGTCGGAAAGCATTATGTGGCCATCGTCACGAACCAGTACGTTTTCTGGTTTGAGGTCCCTGTATACCACACCTAACATGTGAAGGTACTCTAGTGCCAATAGAACTTCCGCTGCATAAAACCTGGTTCGATAAAACAAACCATAAGGGCTACAAAAATACAACATGATAACACATAGTTTGGCTGCATCACTATGTAAATAATACAAACAACTAAAAATGTCTCAATTTGCTCTGAATGAAAAACATCCAGACCGCTCATATGTCAATACAATATTTTTCTAATTTTATTTTTGACAACACAATCTCAAATATCAAACAGAAGCATGGCAGAGAGAACCACGCATGCCTTTTTTTTTTAAACAGAACCATGCATGCATGGCTTTAGTGAGTGTGAATCAAAGAATAAAAAATGAATTGAATTATTCTTAGATGTTCGATATATACCAGGAGGCAGCAAATTAACACCAGCAAGGAGAAAACACTAAAACCATTGCTCATGCACATTAATTCAGCTAATGTTAATACTGCTGAAACCCCAGGAGGTAAACTACTTCGAAATGTGTCACTCGGGATAAAGATGCTGGTGACACCATCACAAGTCAACTACTAATGTAATCACATTAGCCACATTACATACTCTGACATTCTCTAGTGAGAGCGAGTTGGAATCTCTAGAAGCAGGATAAGACTATATCCAAAGACCAAGCTTACTCCAAAATTTGTTTGGGATTGTGCAAACAAGTTTCACAACGATTGAAGAGTTGTAATTGGACTCTAAATTCACACAAATAAAGTGACTTTTAGAAAAAGATTAGATCTCACATTAAAAGAAGGGATAATTACAAAAAAATCCAGATATTTTTGGAAATTACAAAAACCCCTTGAGGTTGATTCTGTCTTACATTCTCCCAGTTCATAAGCAAAAAACATTTCAACAACCCCCCTAATATGTACAGAAATATTACAGGAACCCCTCAAATTTAAGACACAATCAAACTTGAGGGGGCTTTTTGTAAATTTTGAAACATCTCTGAATTTTTGTAATTAGCCCAAACCTCAGGGGTTTTTCTGTAATTATCCCTCAAAAGAAATTCAAGAATCAAAACAAAGAATATTGAACTAGGAATTGAAGACAAATCCACATACAGTATCGGTAGTAAAAAACGAAAAGTGAAGTGTATACCGGGTGGCATATTCTGAGAAATGTTTTCCCGGTTGTCTCTGCCTCAGGGTATGCAGGTCACCACCAGGACAATATTCCATGACCAAGCAAGTAAATCTATCCGTCTCAAAATGAGTGTATAGTGTCGGCAAGAATGGATGGTCCAGCAGCTGCAAGATTTCTCTTTCTGTCTGGGCCCTATTCAACTTGTTCCTGCTAGCAAGCGATGCCTTATCCATAACCTTCATCGCAAAGAAACACCGAGTTGCACTCAGCTCAGAGAGATACACACTTCCAATATCCCCACAGCCAAGTCTTCTCAGTAACTTGAAATGGCTCATGCCTAATATACCATCACGTGCTCGAATTGCAAGTATGGCATTCCATCTAGGATCATTTCCTTTGTGCGGCTTATTCGCACTGCCAGTAAGGTTACTCCAGTTACTGTCATCACTAATCCCACTGCTATCACTCGCTCGGCTTAGACTAGTTTTGGTACTTTCAAGAGAAAAATCCCCGAATGCTCCCTTTCGTACTCTCATAGTTTCTGTCCACACTAAGCATGCCATCACTCATTATCCCATCACTTCGATACGTGCTAGCACAGCTATTGACAATGCTCATGGTCCTAGCGCCAAGGCCAATACTATCAATGCTACTAAGTGGACTAACATTGCCACTCGGAGGTAATGAAGCATCCCATATACATTCTTTTTCCTCAGAATCTACGGCGGACTCGCGTCTATATTTTGTGACGGACGAGAAACGGCGAATGGGGATGAGACAGCTGTCAAGTCATTAGGCTCTTGATCAAGCTCTCAGCAGGTGAAAGCAATGACGGGCTTTGTTTCATATTTGGTAACCGTATTGAATGGTCTTCCAAAAAGGCCCCTTTTAGACAGGCTTTTAATCAAGCACTTTCCGTCCCCATTGTTGCGGCCGATTGGTACATAGACCGGTTTCATCATGTCGGTGTCTATGGGTTCAGGGGGTGACTCACACCATGAAATGAAGTCGAGCCACTCTCCTCGAGCGAATCATCGCTGATTTTAAAGGAAAGAACGTCAGGCATGAGTTCTTCATCGTCCTCTTGTAAAAAGTTCTTTCCTTTCCATGCTTGTGCGGGTACACGCGAATCCAACTCTTGGGGCTCGCGCGATTTGGGCGTTTTCTAATTTCTTCTTTTAACAAAGTGTGGTGAGTTTTTGTCACCTTAGGGTTAAGGGGAAATTGTCTGGGAAGCGAATGCATTTCAGGGATCCTTTCCATAACTGATCACCGTGTATCATCAATTATCTCTATTTATTAGATTAATCTGCCAAGGAATAAGAAAATATGGTTTACATTTACTTTTCAATAATGCTTCAATTAAATATTACTTCACATTTTCGGGTAAAAATTTAGCCAATAAACTCAATAAAATAATAAAAAAATTAACAGGACGTTCCTGCAACATTCACACAACATAGCACACACATCCAGAAAGTGAAAAACTGAAAATATAGATATCGGAGAAACTTCAGGTTTTCATTCATATATTTCCCAACAGGAAGTGAAATTAAATCGTGAAAATAGAAGGGGTGGGGGGTGGGGGAAGAAGATTTATAACTGAGATAATAGGAGAACTCAGTGTGCATACAAGCAGATCTTGTGGTTACAAAGGAAGTAACTGACTGATTAATTAACACTTTCATTACCATAATTAAATATACTATATACTATGATCTTGAATTCGAATAGAAGATACTAAGTGCGATTGAAAAGGCAAATTCTTAAAAAACTCACACTTCCTGAAATGACAAAGCTTATAAAATAACCGTCCATCTCGTTAACGTTTCCAAAAATGAAAAAAACCTGGAAAAATCCCAGCTCAAATCCGCAAAAATGTCATCATTCTCTTTACATTACCTTACTATGTTCTGAAAACAACAAAAATAACAATAACTCATGAATGTACGATTATACGTCTACGAATCTAAACATCAATTATACATTAGATTGGAGGGAGAGAAAAAACAGGGGAACAAGAAGAACTACTTTTACTTAGACTCCACGCAAATACAATAACGGAATAACCCAATAAATTAAAAACAAAAGTGACACTCAAGCAAAAAATTGAAAATAAAAAATAAAAAAATCGAAAATACGCAACAATATACCTCTGCAGAAATGAAAAACCTCCATGGATCAGAAACAAATGGCGAAGAATTGAGAAGAGGGAGCTTGACCGACACAAGTATCTGCAAAAAAAAAAAAAAAAAAAAAAAAAACAAGGAAAAAGACGAGATGACAGGCCGAGCTATTCTTTGTTCAACGATTGCAGCTGAAAAAAGGAGAATTTGATTATATGGGTTCACTTTACTTTTGCAGAGGAATGTGTATGGGAAAATTTGTGTAGCGAGGAAGAGTGATTGCTGCTATGTGGGGGTGGGAGCATAGCTTTTTAGCCTCTTTCTTTCTTTTTACAGTATTTCTATTCTTTTTTGGACTATGGGCGCTTTAGTCATGTGTACACTGTGACGACTGCTGAAAAAAGATGGGGGCTTGAGGGGTGGGGGCAGACCGAAAGGAACTCTAGCCAGGTAGCGTTAGATGAAAGGACAAAGATACCCTTCAACCTTTTTTTTTTTTTTTTGGGTGAGTTTATCAGTTTATGGGATTTGAGGTGCAATTGGATATCTCTCATTTTAAAAAAATTCGTTTTGTTAGAGAATAATGGTAAAAAATATTTTGGAAGAAAAAAAAGATGAATTTTGAGAGAGTGATTGGATTTGAGATGAAAAAGTAATGATGAAAATTAATTTGATTTAAAAATAGTAAAATAATGATTTGATATTATTGGTAGTTAGAAATGTGTGAGTGAGTGAATTGTGAAATTTGTGGGAAAATGTGTAATAATGATTAGTTTTTTGTGAAAAAATGTGTATATGTGATTAGTAAAAGAAAAATGAGAAGAAGTGAAAGTGAAAAAATAGTGTATTTTTTTGAAAATTTTCATAAATAATTGAATATTTGGTTAAAAAAAATCTCCAGAAGAATGAAAATGAAAAATCTTCCATATCCAATCGCAGCCTGAGATTTCACATTTCACTCCATATTCAATTGCCTCGGGACATGTGTATATGATGATGTCAAAATTATTATACACACATTTTTCATCCAATATATGGAATATAGAGTGAAACAAAGAAAGTGGATTATGAGATCTCATCTGAATTTCTATTGCCCCTCCACAGGCTTTTTCCTTTAATATTATAATTTTAATGAATAAATATAAAATTACCATCAAATTTGAGGAGTTTATCAAAATAGAGTAAAGTATTATGTGACTAAGTTATTTTTTATCTTTTTATTCTGTTAGTATTGAAGTTGAATTTGGTTAAAAGGTTAATACTATTTGTGGTGTGGAGTGCTCATTACCCATAGCACAACCATTTTTTTCTCCTCGCCCAACCTTTTTCCCTTTAAAAAATATATATATTTTCTTTTAAATTTTTTGCCTTAGAAAAAACAGAATAGGAAAAATTGGACTAATTTGGGACCAACCTCCTAAATAACTGTTTTTGGTAAGATTGAAATTTTTTGTTCCACTTCCTATTCCAAATATTACATTGGATGAATGACACGTGTACAATATGATATCACAATTGTAGAAGTGTATTCCATCCAATATATGAAATATGGAGTAAAACAGAAAAAAGATGAATTTAAACTAATTTGCATAGCACATGTACAACCCAAATATTATGAATGAGGATTTAGTTACAAATAATGATCTCATGGACTTAACGCAAAACACAAAAAGTACGATTTGTTATAGGTTTGAGTTTAGGCTGAGAATTTATTTACAAAACACAAAAAATACGATTTTTATGAATTTGGCTTTAGATTGGAATTTTATTTAAAAAAACACAAAAACATTTGAAATATAATTAACATGTTATTTTTGTATTCCTCCAAATGAATAATTCCAACAACTATTTTGGAGTGCGCACTTAGGTATATCATCGGGTTTGACACAACATCTTGTTAGTTTGCAAAGCACCTTAGAATTGTAACTTGTACTGACAAGTCTTGTGCGGCGAGTTTGACCAAGTAATGCTGGATGTGGAGATTTGAACTTGGAACCTCTAAAGATTAAGAACTCACTCTAATTTACTAGTCTACCATTGAGAAGCTAATGACCTTGTAGTTGTAGCTAAATTGGTTACAAGTGAGGTAATCATTGACTTCTCATGGGTTCGAGCTCCCTTAAGGATGACAATGGCTCGGGTATCTCAATACCCAGACCCTCCCGTCCCTTCCACGGGGCGGGTCGCCACATGTTGAATTTTTTTTATATTTTTATCTTATATTTTATATTATTAATAATTTTTAATATTATATTTTGTATTATAAATACATATTTTTTATAATTTTGTCATTATATATGTTAAATATATTATTATTTCATATAATATACATATAAAATATACTTAAATATATTAAAAAAGTAAAAAAAAAAAAAAACGGGGCGGGTACCCATGGGGCGGAGGTGATACCCTATCCGCCCCGCCCGCCACGGATCACGGGAAGGGGCGGGATGGGTACCCATCCGGGTGGGTCATTTTGCCATCTCTAAGCTCCTTGGGGCATAACCTGTGGCTGGATGGAAGAAAGTCTGGATAGATGTCAATTAAATCATTTTCGCTTTAGAATTTTAGCTGAAAACTATAAATAAAACAAAAGAATCTGATAAAAATCAAGAAGTTCAGTTTTAGGAAATAAAAAAAAAAAAAAGAGTACATTTACACCAACTCCTACATATTTGGTAAGTCAATTTAGTAAAAAGAAGTAATAAACACTTCTAGAACAACAAGAGCAAGTAGGAGAGAGAAATGAGACAACAAAAAGAGCAGCAGTCTCTAATCAAATAATAGGACGGTGTGGGGCAATAGCACATATAGTAGGGCGGGAATTAAAGGATGTGGGGACCACGTGCGACCGTTACTGGCCCTGCGCGGGACCCACATCTGCTCCTTCTTTGGAGGAAACACGTCTTTTCAGAGGGGTAACCGGCAACCCGCAGCGACGGCAGAAGCAAAACCGGCCCTGTCACGTCCATCCTCCACTATTTCTAATTGTCAGTAAAAATAATAATTAATTATACAAGAAATCAACATAATTTTTTTTTAAAGTACAGCTAAATCAAAAACATTTTCCAGTTTTTGTTGGGGGACAAATTTGATTTTTATCAATTATTATCATCTTTATTACTTTACAAATTATTATTAAATTCTGAAATTACTTAATTTTTTTTTGGAACAGAAATTACTTAATTAATTATATTTGATCGCAAATATAATTGTCCAAATCCCCATTTTTTTTCGCGCCACTTTATCCTACGAGGCTCATGCGACCCATCAAACTAGGTATAAAAAAGTCTCTCCTCATTATTTGTAAGTATTTTAAATTCATTATCGTTGTTCCTGGCTTTGAATTTTATCTCCTAAATATTATGATTTGAGCGTCGAAGGGCCTCCTTGAGACAAACTCGGGATCCGTCTAATGTCTGTTGGTGTCGCGGGAAGTTCTCGTGACGAAGAACTATCATTTCTCGAAGAAGTTGAACAATTTAATAAAAATATTAACTTGGAGTGCTTTCTGCATATTCTAAAGAAATCAATTTTTCAATGCTTGTCAAATTTGATGTCAAGGATATTCTATGATATAAGGCTTAAGTATTCTTTGTATAGAATGATTTTTGTTTTTTATCGAGCCCAAAACAACACCTATAAAAATCACACTCTAAAGAATTTTTCTAAGGCTTTGTTTGGAATTAATGGATTTAAAGCTACATATTTCAAATACATAATAATAAATCTATTGAGTTTGTTTGGATTTCAATTAGTGGATTCTCTTTTGTGCTTTTTGGAGTTATTGTGGTGTATTTCAAATCATATCATTTTGAATCATTTGAAATTAATCCCCCAAATGCAACATAATATCATGTTTATCATCTATTAAGAAATAGCATGAAATCAATTTTGATTGAAAATCTCGCATTAAAATTTATGGCCTTGTTTGTTTATGTTTCCAACAACCAATTTCCAATTTCAACTATTCATAAAATTGGAATCATGTTTGTTTATAAATTTTCCAATGGAAATCATCATTTTCACATTCCATTTTTCACATAAAACTACATCTCAAACCTATAATTTCAATTCTCAACCCTATACATATCCTACATCACTCATCAATCACTATTCTCATCTTTTTCATCCAATTATACACATGGGACCCACCATTACCAACTCTATCCACTTAAAATATTATTATTTTTAAATTATTTTACCTAATGGGACCTACCACCCTACAATCTTACAAATATAATATTATATATCCAATTAAAATATTCAACCATTATCAACTTTTTTAAATTATTATATACATAAAATAATATTTCAAAACTATTCAACCAAACACAATCTCATTTCCAAACCTACATAAAACTCATTTCATTCACTTTCATTAAACATATTTCCAATTTTCACACGAAAACCAATAAATTCTCAAAATTCATTTCCAACACTAAAACTAAAAAATGGTCTTTGGAAACATAACCATACAAGGCCTATGGTGCTGTGTTGTTATTTTAAGTGGGTTAAAAAAATTCTAACCAGTACTGTTAAATTATTTTAGTATTGTTGGGTTGCCCACGTCTCTTTTATAAAAAGACAAGACTAATTGTTTTATTGGCAATTGTATATTAATCAAAATATATTTTATTGTTAAAAAAAAATGAAATAGACGTGTGAGAATGCATGCATGCTCAGATAGTGTACAAATATCAGAATATAAGAGTGACTTATGATAGGAGCAGTCTGCCACTGGTCGGATTTCTTCCTTTTTATGATCATTTGTAGGTTTCAATTTCAATTTCATTCTCAAATTTTAAATATTTTTTTATAATTAAAAATAAATTTATTAATATTTTGATATCAAATAAAAACATATCTAACTTAAATATATATTGAAACTATGATTTTATTGAGTTTATCAAATAGCTGGATATATATTAAAAAATCATAACTTTCTAAACTATTTTTTTGGCAATAATACTGAACTCCTTCGTGTTTTATAAAAAAAAAAAAAAATTCATGTGCTAACATCTTATATTCTTTTATTTATTTTTTTGAATATTTCAAAATAAAATTATTATGTTGCAAATTTCAAAAACAATTTACAGAATTGTTGGAGTTTAGACTTTATAAGATTACTAGAATAATAATACTTGTGTGTTACCCTTGATTTGTAAAAGACAAAATTTTTGTGTCGCAAATTTGTTTCTATAGTTATATGATATCCAAAATACTAATTAGATCCAAAATTTTGGTGTCGCATATATCTTGCCTAAAGTTAAAATATTTAATTTTTTGGATAATTTGTTATCTTTTAGATTATAATAAACTGTATAGGTAGATCTTGATTTACCAAACAAATAGATTTTATAGATAAAATACTTTATTTTTGGATTTTGTTATCTTTAAGATTGTATATGGAAATATGAATATATATATATATATATATATATATATAGTTGCCACATAGATAAATGTGAAGTCGCGCACATGAAATTGAGAGAATAAGGAGTTGACATATGTCACTGGTGGAGCTAGGCCCTGGGTTCGAGTGTGGGGAATGCATGAATGAAACCCACTTCCAGGAGTGGAAAGTCGATGAGTGGCGACGCAAATGGAAAACCCAAAGAGAAAGATTAATAAAGAAAGCTCGTTTGAGATGGCCCCCGGTCGTTACAAAAAAGGCGCTATATGTTTTTTTTATCTGGCCACCACAATTTCGTGTATCGGCCCACCCTATTGCTTTTTTTTTTTCCGATTACGCTATTGACACATATTACAGAATAGTGATGTGATGACACGTGTCACATTAATTTTTTCTTTTAGTATGTAACTATATTAGGTTGATTTGAATAAACTTGTTAACCACCCTCGAAATTTGAAACTATAAATACTCCATAACAAATTGACATGCTACCTTTTCAAAGAAAAAAAAAAAAGAAAGACAAAACAAATTGACATGCTACTCCGTCACTAGCTGTGTAATTATACATCGGAGCACATAAATCATACTTCATAGGCCGGTGTTTTTTATTAATTATTCATTTCTTTTCTAAGAAAATACTATAAATCAAATTTACAAATAAAAGAAATTACTATGAAAATAAATAAATACCTATATCGAAGTCTTGCCATGTATTACATCATTTGCTTCATACTCAGTTTTGAAATCGTTATTACTCCGTAATTTGTGGGGGGAAAAAAATTCTCCTCAAGATAAATGACAATTGGTCAGATTGGATTTAAGACAAACCCAACTCGCACCATACTTGTTACAAATCTGGTGATAACCCGTTAAGTCTATTTATAATTGAAAAGAAAAAAAAAATATACTTAAAGGAAACTATTAAAAGTTTATAGGAGATATATATTTTCTGTCTCAAGCAATTTAACTTTGCAATCATATATATAACCAAAAAACAAAATAAACTAAAATTTGTTCGTTAGTAAATAAAGTAGTAATTGAATACTCTAGCAGTGTGCTACTATTGTGGTCAAATCCCCACTTAATGGATCCACATTCAAATCAAGTCCATATTTGATTAGATAAAAACAAAAAGAAAGGAAAAAAGGAAGAAGAAATTAAAGTAAATTAAGAAAAAAAAGAATTTGGGGGGGCAAGATAATGTGGGATGATATGAACGTGATTAGGATACTTTAACTATTGATGGCCAAAAATGAAATTGTCATGTGGGTCTCAATCCCATGAAATCATGAAACTTAGTGAAGAAAATGATTAGCCAACTATTCTACACCACTTTCAAAATTTCCAAGAAATAAAAAAATATTTTCCTAATTCCTTTTTGTGGGCCATTGAATCCATTTTTATTACTTTATATAAAGTGAATGTTTGAAAGTTTTGAGTATTAGGAGTATTGGAATTAGGGAAAGGTATTGGGCATTCAAAGGTGGGTCTTTGAATGGTTCCTTTCTCACTAGGGGTTTTTGGCCCACTAAATTATGCCTTTGAGTAATGGTTAATTAATCTATAGCTATATTAACTATAATCTTGCATTAAATGAGGAGCCTTTGAAACACAATTAAATTGCCCAAGTTGTAAAATAAACCAAGTCTAATTAAGAGAGCTAGTATAATTTGCATAATAGGTTCTTAATTCTTCATTAACTCCTTATTCGTTTAGGGCTTTCGGAACTAAATGATATTCTCTTTGTTCCAAATATATAGTCCAGGTTTGACATCACACAAAATTAAAAAGTATTGGAAATTACAAATATTCTAAATATTTACTTGGTTTGGCCTTTTTAATGAACAGTGTAAATTATAAAATGCATATAAAATAGAGTTATAATAGTAAAAGAATGGAAAAAGTATCATCAAATATAGAAAGTGAACTATATATTTGGGACATCCCAAAAAGGAATAATGGAGGTTTTTTTAACAGTTTATTATAAGGTATGAAAAATTATTACACAAATATAGAGGAAATGGGAGAATTTAAAAATATAGAGACGGTCGTTGATAGAATTAACGACTAAAGCTTAGTCGTAATTCGCATCAACGACTGAATTTATTCAATTTTTTTAAAAAAATTAACCTTGATCGTTACTTGAAGTAACGACTGGACTGGGAATTTTTTTTTTTAAAATAAAAATGCTAGCTTGGTGCATTGAGACGCATGCAACCACATAGAAAAAATATATATAGTATCAACTATCAATTGGGGGCCCACTACAATGTATGCAAGTACATTTATTCATTATATATTGTGATGAAATTAAATATTTGCTTAATTTAATAGCTGTTTTTTTGAGAAATTTGTATTTTTGGTCCCATAAGAATATAGGTCAAGTATTTTTTGTCCACAATTTGCATTTTTAGTTCGAATTGATTTTTTTAGCATATTTAGTCCCATATAATGCAAAAGTTGTGTATTCATTAGAAGTGACAATGGATGGGTGAGTCGGTACCAATAGAGCCCAAACCTCGGACTGGTTGGGTCGGCCCGCGGGCTAGGCTGGGTTTTGCCATTTCAAATCACAACTCGAATTTGAAGTATTTGACAAACACAATTTGTGTCAAAAAAAGTATCTTTCCAAAAATTGGTTTGAGATTAAATCTGCAACTTTTGCATTGTATGAGACTAAATATGCTAAAAATTCAATTTGAACAAAAAATGTAAATTGTGGGGCTAAAGATACTTGACCCATTTTCTTATGGGACCAAAAGTACAATTTCCTAAAAACAGTTATTAAATTAAGCAAATATTTAATTTCATCTCATAATGAATATATGTACCTGCGTACATTATAGTGGGCCCCTAGTTGATAGCTGATACTATATATATTTTTTCTTTGCGGTTGCATGCGTCTCAATGCACCGAGCTAGCATTCATAAAGATATATGCAAATTATTAAAAATATGTGGGGAAAAGAAGGTTTTTTAACACAAAAATTTGTTTGCCAAACACTTTTTCACTTCTCCAGTCGTGATTTGAATTCACGACTGGAGCATTTTTATTAAAAAAAAAAAAGTTCCATGTCTAATCTCGTTACTTCAAGTAACGATTGGATTACAATTTTTTAAAAAAAAATTCCAGTCGTTACTTGAATTAACGACTGGATTACAATTTTTTTAAAAAAATATAAAATTGCATTCAATTGTTGATGCGAATTACGACTAAGTTTTAATCGTTAATTCCATTAACGACTGCCTCTATATTTTTAAATTTTCCCATTTCCACTATATATTTGTGTAATAATTTTAAATATATAATAAACTCGTTAAAAACCCAATAATAGATATATTTTGAGACGAATGAAGTATAATACATTAAAAAAAGTCCCTTTTGGGATTGAAGTGTAATTTCAACCATTTAGTATACTGGATTCAAATTTTTCTGCCTCCAAATATAGGTAAAAAAAATCTTGGAGAAAATATAATTAATTTCATGTTAATCTCAGAAATCTATAAACTTCTTTCAAGATTATAAAGGTTCACCCTGGTTAAGAATTATTTACTCGTATAGACACGACCGATTTGTCGGACAGGCCCAACTCTAGTTTGAATCATAACGCATGGCCCACTATTAATAAATAAAGAATTCCAGGATTATAGTTATTGGGTTGAGATGATTATAGTTTAGACGGGCTAAATGTACGACTTCATATAACAGGGCCCGTTTCAGGTCCCTTCGGGGTTTCTAAAGCTACTCCAAGTATTTTGCGAAATGTACACAATTGCCCACTTTTTGGAAACGATGATGTTTTTATGTTTCTCGGTATTTTTTTGGATAAATTTACGCTTTCATCAAATTTTTTGGACTTTTTTACGTCATTGTTTCAAGATTTTCAAACATGTTTCTTCTAATAAAATTTCAGTGAAAACTAAATTTTGTCCCCGTTAAATAATCCATTTTATACTCGAAATCTTATAAAAAATCAAAAAATATACACATAAAAGAACACATACTAAAACCAAATAAATTAAAAATATTATAGAAACAACATGAATAATAAAACAAAATTCAATTTTTGATCCAATGCATGACAATATAAAAAAAACATGGAAATAACCAAGAAACAATAAGAAAACATCATATGAGCAAAAAGAGCTTAAAAATAGGTAAATTTTTTATTTAAACATCGAAAACTACGTGGAAACAACAAAGAAACATCAGAACAACATTAAAAATGGTACGAACAACCCATAAATAACGTAAAAAATATTAAAAACACCACATGAATAAAAAGAGCTTAAAAATAGGTAAAAAAATGTATTTACACAATGAAAACTTAATGGAAACAACAAAAAAAACTATTAGAACAACATTAAAAATATTATGGAACAACACAGAAACAATGTACAAAACAATACATGAACAAAAAACAGCAGAAAAAATAGGTAAAAGTTATTTTGAAACATCGAAACAACAAAGTAACAAATTTAAACAACATCGAAACAATATATATAACATATAAAGCAATACATGAAAAAAAACCAAAAAATATGCAGGAACGTAAAAAAAGGAAAACAATGAGTACAAAAGTGATAGTAACATATTTTATGGTATTGTTACCGAAAAGTGGGTATTTTTTGTAATTTCTCCAAGTATTTTTTTACACTTTGTCATGACTTCAATTTTCTGAACGGGAGCTACGTTTGATTGTCTTTTATGGGTGTGATATCATGCCGCTTCACATTATTTTCATAGAGCATCTCCAACATCTTTAATTTGGAGCAACAACTTGGTTATGCAGTGCGGCAAAACCTGTGGTATTTTGAAGTTGTGAACAATTAAATCGTAAATAATGCAACAATGTCGTTGTGCTAAATTTCCTTTTTTTGTTTTAAATAAATGATTTTAGTTTATTAAAATATACAATAAAATGGAATGTTATGGAATATTCACTTTTAGTGTAGAATTTTGTCATGCTCCAGACGGGACGCGACGACGGTCAACCACTTAAACAGAAATAAACCCAACCAGTCTAGACAAATGATACAACAATCCCAAGTGAAACAGAGTCTAAAGCAGCGGAAATAAAGTAAACATAAGTACGAATTACAACTTAAAGTCTACCAAGATCCAAGTACATCCGACATAATAACATGAATAAGTTTACGGTGCCAAAACTAAAATGTAAAGTACACAATATCCAAATCTTAAATGTCAATGGGTCCTACGCCCTTAAATTACGATCGAAAGAGAGAAAAGAGTAATAGGATAAACGAGTCCAACATCGGTAGAAATACATGAAATAAGTACAATCATCGAGAAAAAGATGCAAGTTCGACAAAGCGGGCGAGGGTAATCGATCTGTGGCGGTTCGACATCTTCGACATAGTCCCCATTTAAAGATTAGAAAACATGAAGAGATGAAACAAAAATCTCGGTTGATGGGGTGATCGTGTGCAAGTGTGGCGATATATATAGTTAATGCGAGGAAAACAAATTGTATGAAAACGCGTGAGATATGATGCATGATTTCACACATCCATCCACAAGCATCGTGATAAATATATTTAAGTAATATACTTATACGATTTAAGAAATGATTCTTGGTCACATAGGCACTATATGATTCGAGCAAGATAGGTAGGATTGCGTGCGGTTTGTAGCGCCAATCCTATGCAAGACAAGTAATGGTTGTGTACGGATTTGTAGCGCCAACCAATGCAATACAAGTAGCGGTTGCGTGCGGTTTGTAGCGCCAAACCAAACGCGGGTCCAATTAACTCAAGAATCGCGTGGATCGGGGCAAATGATTCCTTCGTTCTTCCTTGTAACTCCCGAGCAAGATGGTCAAAGACCACACCTTATCACTCCATAGCAAAGACAAATCCACAAGAGAGCTAGTCGGGCCCTGGATTGTCATAATCATGATTATACCTCAAGTACTACGACCCACTTCCCTTGGACAAACTCCGTCCCTCAGTTGTGGGATTAGGACAATGGGGTCGGAGAGTGGAATAGCAGCCGGGCTGCCCGGTTCCATCCCCGACGTATCCATTCCAACTGTGAGTCGACACACCAAGTTGACTCAGGCAGGAAATTAATACAAGTTCAGGTAGTCAACCAGGCAGTCGAGTATTATTGATTCAGGGAAGCAGTTCAGGAAAATTTTCGAAAATTGCGAGTGGCAATTATGGCGTTGGTGGAGTTATTTGGATGAAAATGATTATCGGGAGGATAAGCAATCTTCTATATCTTGAAAGATTAGGTGGAACATAGTCCCGTTATAGATTCGAAATCGCAAGACGAGGAAGTCGCCCCGCGATCGTGTATTAATCGGTCAAGATGACCCGATAAGTCAAGGGATTTTTGAGAAAATAAAATATTTTAATTAATTATTAAGGTCAGAGGGTCCAGGGCTGTTTCATTAAAAGAAAAATAATTTGAGTTGGGTCCTTGTTAAAAAGAAAATTTATATTTAGCCCCCTTTTGTAAAAACCAATACTTTTGGGGTTAAAATTGAATAATTAAATATCCCGATCTTGAAAAATAATGAGGTCAGCTCCTAAATTCTCTAAATTGTTCAGAGATTCAGGTTTTTAAAGTTTTGAGGTCGAGTTTTTATAAAAATTTCACATTGGCCCCAAATTTGTTAAAAATATCATTTCGGGCCCTAAGTTTAAAATAATTGGAACTTACTAACCGGAATGGATTTTAATGTGATTCTAGTTGGAAAATATCACTAAGGTCAGTGGGATATTGGGACAAAAACAGTTTTAAAACGAAATAAGTATAGGTCCCTTAACGTTTGAAAATCTCATTTTTGTCCCATTTTAACATAATTGCCTTTAAGGCTTTTAGGGGTCCAATTGTTATGAAATTTGAACCTTGGGTCCAAAATATCATTAAGTTATAGTTAAATTAGTATTTCCAGGTACATGGACTATATAAGTCCTGGAAATTTCATTTTGGTCCTCAAGTTTAATCTTTTACAATTTGGTCCCTCAATTTTTATAAAATTACTTTCCAAGCTCTAAACACTTGGATTTTTGGAATACACTTAAAATATGTTATTTCCAGTCCCTTAAGAGTTAAAATTTCAAATTTTAAAATACGGTCTGGTACAGTTTCGAAAATTGCAATGTAGCCCTTAAACTTCTAAAATTTTACAATCTAGTATTTGGGCTTTTAAATGTTGATTTTATTTATCTTAAAACTCTTAAAACTTTATTAAAATGTCCAAACATCATTTTTTGAACCTGAGTACAGTCCCAAAATTCGAAAATTACAGAGGGGTCACTTAAGTTTTATTTTCTTGCAATTAAGTCCACCAACTTTCCATTTTTGCATTTAAGTCCAAAAACTGACATTTAATCAATTATTCTCGACTTGTCCAGGTTATAAGTCATACAAAACATGAATTTCAAGGATCATACACATGCATGTCCATTTCATACAAGAATTCATCAAATAGAACAATAAATTGTACACGCATGCACCTAAATTTCAATAAATAGCAATTTTGAGCAACACTTGAGAATTTTCACAACTAGATACAAGAATTTAACATGCAATACATAATATATATATCTCAAGTGCTCATTAACAAAATACTACATGCATTTAACAAAAATATCTAGAAGTTGGAAAGATTTTTCCACCCACCTTAAATTGGATAGTTGTGAAATAAAAGGATAAATTTCACAACTTGATATGAAGTCACTCAGGTCAGCCCCTAAGTCAAGAAATGTGATAACCCATATGTTTAATTAATATTTAAATTAGAGGTTAGTATAGAGGTTATGTTAGGGGTTAGTTTAGGGGGTGAGTTAACGGGTTTTTTTAGAGTCCATTAGGGGTTAATATTAATTACTATAAATATGTATAACTTCATACTCAAATTTGACACCAAATTACAAATAATTATAAGGTTGTGATATTTTTCTACTTATTAATAAAGTTTCCTATGTATGTATATATAATATAATTCTCATTTCACAAGCTTCTTTCAATATTTTATTTTTATAAATTATTTCATTAATTAGTTTGATTTATTAAAATCACATATTAATTATATAATTTTATTTAATGTGGAAAACGAAGGGGTCGAGGACTAGGACTTTTATTGTTCATTTTTCTACATCGAATATCTGCAATTATTAAGGTAGGAAATTTTATATTATTTGTCTTTATTTAATGTTCCATGATTATACTTCATTGATTACAATATATGTCAAGAGGAAATAAATTCATATAAGCTAGGGGCCATTAAAAGGGTCCGAGATCAAACGTATCTTCGGGGTGAACCCGCAATGCTATATGCAGTAACTGGCCAGTCAGAGGAAAAAGAGGAAATGAATGAATTTATTGTTGTAATTATGTGAATGATTTTCATGTTATATTAAATATTGACAGATATATCGCTCATCGAGCGAGATAAAGCTCACCCCTATCATTATCATGACTTTCGAGGTTGAGGAATCCTTTGAAGATATGATGTTGTGGATGGTGGAATAAATCATGCTATATTTATATTTTAAATAATTATGACCGGACTAAATTTTAGATTTATGTCTTTAATTTTTCCTAGTTTATGCTTGGAACGATTGTTGGATATTTAATTTGAAAGATGTAATATTATTATTATTATTATTATTATTATTATTATTATATTACTATTATTATTATTATATTTTTCCTTTAAGAATTAAAAAATTCTCAATCAATTTTTTTTGATAATTATTGGGATCACTTTAATTTATAAATTTGTGTTTTCTTAATAATATTTAGAGTGCTTTAATTTAATAAAATTGAGTCATTACAAGTGGTATCAGAACAGGTCTACGGTTCTGTAGACTTGGAAAAACAAAGGTTTCTTTTCAAATTTTAAAAGAAAATAGTCTAGTAACATCCACCTTCATCATATCTCGCCCGGTTTCTCAAGGTATGCAATTTATTATGTCATGTTATTCCATTTATTTATGAAGTCTCATTTTATATTGTCATGTTTTAGAAGTACATTTATCGATTCTTGTCATCATTCTTTTTAAGATAAAAGCACTATCGTATTAAAGAAAATTCATGACAAGTACATCTATTACAATATTTTATATTAAAGAAATTTTATGATAAAACCGTATGGGCTTAATTACATGAACCTAGATGACCAATACATATTTGATTTGGATTATTAGGAAGATGATTAGTGAGACCTTATGTTAACGAGAGTGTGCTATTGAGGTTTATAGAAGTTACCAGCAACTTTGAACTTTGGTGCTCACCGTCTTTAGTGCTCATGCCAATATTTTGATGATACTTGAGGGAGAAGAAAAAAAAATCAAGAAGCGAAACTTGAGAAAGATTCGAAGTTTTAGAAGACTTAGTGTCTTGTAAACTTTATGGATTGATTAATAGACCCATTATCATTGATAGAGATGAGGAGTGAGACATATTATCTATAGTTAGAGATGATTGGCTAATCATCATTAGCTTTTTACGTTAGTTTTCTAATCATTATTGTTAGTTAACTTTTGGTAGGTGACTTTTATTTTTAAGCATGAATCATGGTTGTCAGAGAAATATTATATATTAATAAGATTTTGATCTTCTTTAGGATTGCAGATCTTGATTTCGATTATGAGAAATGTCTGGTAACTTTAAGTTGATAGATGCAAAAGGATAATCCCTTGATTTTAGTCCTCCTGTGTATTAAATTTTACTAACCTACGATACAAAGATCAAGTCTAGGTTTGTTTTCATGGAGGCCTAGAAAGGATTTTACTATAATCCAAGTTAAGCAGAATAAGTGACATAATTAGCCTCGTAAATTTGTGATAAGCTATTACTATTAATTTTCATGTTTAATTACTAAGCACTGTCGATTAAACTTATAATGATTTATGTGTTGGTGTAAATTAGATTGTTATTGTTGAGTTGGTCGATTACTCTGTTATGGGATTATTCCCCAATTAATGTGATAAAGTTTACCCAGTTATAGTTGAACTACTGATTGTAGTATTTTTATTAATTAATTTTTGAGTATAAGGTTTTACTCTATAAGGTTTGAGTTATTGAATATATCCTTTTTTCCTATGAGGTTTGAGATATTGAACACAAGATTCTACCATATAAGATTTGAGTCATTGAATATAAGATTTTTCCTTGAAGGATTTGAGTTATTTGAATATAGGGTTCTTCCGTGTATTTGAGTGAATGGTTTTTTTTTCTCTTCCTAATTATGGTTTTGAGTATTTGGACATATTGAAATATAAGATTTTCTCAACAAGGTTTGGTTGTTGTAGTTGTGAGTTGACAACCAGTAAGGTTAGTTATTTGATGAAAAGTTTTTGTACTAAGGTTTAAGGTATTGAATACAGAAAAAAAATTGGATTTGAGATGGATTTTCCCTAATGAGATTTGAACGTAGGTTCTGTAAATTACGTTTTGAGCATGTAGGTTTTCTTATTTAAGAGTTTGGTTGTATTGAACATAAGGTTTATGCTAACTAAGCTTTAACTATAGGACCAAGGGTGAATGATTTGTTTTCTCACGGAGAAAGAGCGGATGATAAAGCTTTCCAAAGTGGAAATTGAAGTCGTTAGGCCACTAGACTAGGCATTGCGAAGGCAATTTTAGCATTATTGGTAATTCGACCACTTTGAGACATAAGATTAAGGAAATTCAACCACGTGATAAAGTCTTGAGCAAGATGAATGAATGAGCACAAACTAAGGCGTTAAGGAATTTAAGGTAACAGGTGACCAATGTTTTGACATAGGAAGCAATGGTGTATGTTAATAAGAATGAGATTCTTATGAAGGGAATTGTTAGGAGGCATGTAAAACGTCAGTACCACGACTATCCATATGGTACAAAATCTTTGTAAGTCAAGCGGCTACGATAATCTAGAGGGGAGGGGGTGAATAGATTATCTCCATCTTTTCGATTATGCCCTCTTTTTGAAACAAATACGCCAAGACAATAATAAAGGTGCGGGAAGTAAACAACACACGTTGATTTAAAGAGGTTCAACCCACCTGAGCCTAATCCTCTACCACCCCAAAGATATCCGGGATGGATTTCAAAGAAAAGAATTTTATTAATTACCACAATTAATACAAATTCAACTTACAACACCTTGAAGAGCACCACACTCTTCTTCAACACCACCTTTGGAGATTACCACAATCTCCCTTTGAAGATTACCACAATCTTCCTTCAACGACACCTTTGAAGATCACCACAATCTTCAATCTTGAAGAATACCAAATTCTTCAACACCTCAAGAGCACCACACTCTTGAAACACCTATCACCTAGATCACCCAAGTGTATTCTTTCCACAAGAATACTCACAAGGATGTCTTGTGTTGAATGATGACAAAAATCAAGATTACAACTCAATAATGAATATTACAATTTGAGTGCAAGTGTAATCAAGAAATAAAGCCTAGACCTCAAGATGTGAAAGTGAAATCCTTAGCTATAAATACAACAAGAGCGTTGAATATGAAAGCTTGGAAATTTGCAGATTTCTTGTTGTGAATTTTCTTGTGTTGTTGTGTCTTGTGTCTTCAATTCATCCTCTATTTATAGGGAAGTCTTCACCAACATAGGCTCCTCTATCTTCACTTTTGTCTACAAAAAGAAGATCACAAGATGTAGAAATATTGTACAAAAATCAAAAGTAAATCTTCTTTGTCAAGGAGTTCAACGGTACAAATTTTCTTTGTCAAAAGATTGCACAAGTATGACGACGGTTGCCATGTATAAGATTTCGAACGTTTTGAAAAAGATAGTTCGATCCAGTGCACGGTCGTCGGGGGTCGACCGGTCGATGAAGGGTGCGACCGGTCGCTCACAGGTGCGGCCGTCGCCCCACAAGTGGACCGTCCCCTTCTCTTTTTTTTGTACGTAAATTGTTTCTTTTCTAACTGCTTTCAAGTTCGTGTTCTTCGGGTACAAGTCGACGCTTTGGGCGGCCAGGTCGACCTTCAATTTGAAATGTTATCCGATTTTTGTCAAAAATAAACTTCAAGAAATACTCCAAAAAATTAGTAAAAACATTTTAAATCAATTGGTAGTATTTGGACAACATTTACAAACATTGTTTTGGTGTGAAAACCAATATAAACAAAATCATCAAAAGTGTTGTCCAATTTTAATCAAATTAAAAACTCTAAGAAATACTCCAAAAATTAGTAAAAACATTTTAAATCATTTAGGAGTATTTGGACAACATATAAAAACATTGTTTTGGTATAAAAACTCATTTAAACAAAATCATCAAAATCTTGATAAAAACATTTATCTAACAAACTCCCCCTTTTTGATGATTACAAACCAAAACAATTTTTAGAAGGTCGATTTTAAAACAAAACAAATTTTCCGGTCTAAAACAACAATCCATTACAAGCAAGATTTATTATAAGTACAACACACAAGAGTAGGAGCAAAGATTTTTCAAAATCATTTTTGCACAAGCTCCCCCTATCAACATGCATATAAAGAACAAGCATTAAAGCAATCAACTAAAAGCTAAAAGCTTAGCTTTTACAACTTAAGCTTGAATTCCATGAGCTTATAAGCTCCCCCGTCACAAGACATCATTAGTCAAGCATAAAAGTCCATAATACATCACATGGACTAAGTATTGTTCACACTTATGGCTTTTAAGAGCCCTAGCTTATAGCTTTTCTTGCGAGCTTATTGTCGCTTCTTTGAGCGTATGAGCGTTTTCCTGTTTCTCCCCTTTGGAATCATCAAAAAGAATGTTAGCACGATAAAAACATCATATATTCAAATCAAAGTGCGCAAATTTATCGATTTATCGAGCTTTTTGAAAATAGAAGCTTAAATTCCAAATAAAAGGAAAAGTTGATCAATTTGACTTGAAAAAGCTCATTTGATAGATAAAACATGATCTCTATAAACTTATAAGACTTTTCAAATTGAGAGAATCGTGTAGGTGATAAATTTTTCATTGAAACATTTCGTCGAACACTTGGCGTGCATCGAATAAAACTAGAAGAATATAACGCCTTTGCGATTCGTTTAAGCCAAAAATTTTCATCACCAATTGCAATACAACAATATTCATCTATCAACAATAATCATGCACACCACAATTATACAAGAATTCCATCAAAAAACAACACATAAGCATTTTCTCAAGGGTTCAACCCAATTGAGATTAGAGGAGGAATTAAACTTACCAATCAATCGGAGAAGTCGAGTAATACGGATGATATACTCGTACTATAAACCCAAAAATATAGAATATACAAGAAAGAAATCATTTTGGGTGAATTGTGTGTGAATTTTGCAAAGGGGTTCGATTTTGGAAGAAAATAACCAAAATAACGAAATGAAGGACATAAGCAATTTTATTGCTGAAAATGATCTGGGCGACCGGTTGGGGTCATGGGCGACCGGTCGGCCTTGCCCCAGTCAGCCCAGTGATTCATCCTGTTTTCCAAAATCAAAGTTTGAACCAAAAATCCGATTTTTCGCCCCTAAGTTTTAAAAACGTGCAAAATGCAAATATAGACCTCATTCAATATACATTATGTCATAATCAAGCTCGAAATGAGGTAAAAAGACTCGTGGTAAATGAACAAATGTCCGCGAGTTAACTTTGAGACTAATTAAACACATCTCAAGTTTTTGTTAAAAAACGCAACCCCTTTAAAAGATATCAAATCTCAATATGTTTAGTTCGATTATGACGAACCATATTTTGAGAAATTGTTAACACCGAACTTGTTATCCCGAAAAAATAAGAACGTTTTACTACTTTGGATACAACAAGTCATAAGAAGAAGTGTCTTTTAAATATTTGAAAATTTCTTTTAACGGCACTTTAATGAGATTCGTTGGGATAGTTTTTGAAATCGAGTATATAGACATAAGGCATATAAAATATCGAGTCTATGGGAATAATTCAAGAAAACATACCTTGAATTTGTTTGTCAACCGATATGCCTTCCTCAACCTTTGTCAATCTTTTACATTGGTAACCATAGAGGTTGAGATAATTTTTCCTTCTTCAATGCCTAACTTCTTCAAAGGTTCTATTGTACACTTTGATTGACATTGTTTAACTTGAAGTCAAGGAAGAATATTTGCTCCTCCATCATGCTCATCTTGAATTCTCCTATCATTAACTTAGAAAATTTCTTGCACACGAATTCATTAGAAGCACCAAAAATATCATACATTACACAAGTAAGTAATCTTGCCCTTTTTCAAAAACAAAGAGAGTAATATAAACTTTACCTCTTGTAAAACCATTTAGCAAAAATAGCTAAGTCTATCATACCATACATGGGGTACTTGTTTTAAACCATAATAGGCCTTTTATAAAAATCATTTGGCCTAGAAAAATTTTAAACCCCGGAGGTTGTTTTATATAGACTTCTTCTTGAATAAAACCATTTAGAAAATTGAATATAACATCCATTTGGTAAAGCTTGAAATTTTCTTAAAACAAGAATGGGCAAGTAAAAAACAAATAGCTTCTAAACGTCTTTGAGTGCAAATGTTACATCAAAATCAATACATTCTTCTTAACAATACCTTTTGAGTTACTAACCTCCTCTTGGTCATTGAGCTTGTTCCAAGATAAAAAAATTCCGCAAAATCTTTATCAAGATATCTTGCACAAGAGCATAGTAATATCGAATAATAGAGACATAATAACAAGTAACACATACTATGCTTTCAAACAAATTATCACGAGTTTCATAAAACATGTAAGTTCAAATAAGCTTATAGGAAGCTACATAAGGTCTCTTTTGAAATTTGAAAAATTCAAGAGCATATAGTTGAGACCTCATTTAAAAGAAGCATTTGAACAATAGTTTTGACAAGAATGAATATAAGCAATCAAATGCATAATTTTTGAGATAAGGATGAAAATCAAATGTTTTTATCAAGACAAATTATAATCCTTTATAAAACTCGGATAAAACAAGCTTTATCGAATAGTGCCTTTCAAAAATCGAAAAATCCTTTTAATGGCATTTGTATGAGATACTTTGAAATATCTTGAAAAATAAGCACATAGACATATGGCAAAAATTATATCGAGTCTAAGAGATGAATAACAATGGTGAGCGTACCTCGATAGTTTATGTTTCTCTTGTCAAATAATGAGTGGATAACCATTGACGAAGATATATAAATGCTACACAATTCTTAAAACAAGTCTTGCACACAAGAATAATTGTAATAGTGTAGGCTAGAGCAATAATATATATGACAAGTATGCTTATGCCATAAAAATCCATAAGAGATGATAAAAACACTATAGTTTAAACAAATGCACAAGAACATGCAAGGTCCTCCTTTTTTTTAAAAAGAATTTTAGGAACACACAAATATATTGAAGACCTTAATTTTAAAAATAAATTTTTGAAAACTCATTTTGCAAAATTAGGCACAATTACGAACATGCATAATAACAAAATAAAATGCATATTTAAATGAGGAGATACGGTCCATGGGTTATGTCTTTCCGTTGTTGATGGTATCTTCCCCTTTGAAAATCATCTTGTAGATGATGACTTCTCCAATTTCTCCATTTCCAAGGATTATGTCCTTCCCATTGTTGATAATGCCTTTCTCTTGGAAATTCATTTTGGTGATGTCTTCTCCTTTGATTAAATGAGATGGTCATTTGATGTCTTCTTGGTGGTATGTATTTTCCTCGATTATTATTCCGCCGGGTACCTAATATGACATTATTTTGTGGTACCCTCAAGTGTTTGGGTCCTTTGGAATTAGCTTTGAGACTTTTAGGTCTCCAATAATAATTAGAGCTATTTCTAGCCCGACAAGTATTAACCGTGTGACCCGTTTTACCACAATAAAAACAAGTAGTAATTTTGGGAGCATAATGACCAACATGCATAGAGACTTGATTTCTTTTCACATAATTAACAACACTAGGCTTATGATCAAGTCCTTGTTTCAATTTATCACAACTATGAACATCAATAATATCGGTCATTTTATCGGTACTCAAGTTGGATTTTGATAAATCATTTTTCATGCAATTAATATCCTCAACAAGAGTACTATTTTCTTTTTCAAGGTTTCTAACCTTGTCAAGTGTGGTGGTGTGATCACATGAAAGTGATTCATAAGAGGAAAATAAATTATCCTTATCAATTTTCAAAATATTGAATTCCTTTTTCAAATTTTTGTATTTATCAAGTAAACTTTGGAATTCATTTTGAAGTTCATCAAAATCATTTTGCAAATCACTATAATCATTTTGTAATTCATTATCATAAGAAGTGGAGGGTTTTGAACTTACCTCGTTTTCTTCTTCAGCCCATAAGACATCGTTCGTTTTCATCGACGTCGGAAGTTGTAGGAAGCTCATCCCATGTTGGGTTTGTATCCATTTGAGAAGTAGATGCTTTTGAGTGGCTCCTTTCATTTGCATATACTTCTTCTAATTTTCTCCATACTTCATGTGCCGATTTAATTCCTACAATATGATTATATTCCAAAATGGTAAGTGAACAATACAAAATATTAAGAGCTTTACCATTTAAGGAGATGATTTTCTTTTCTTCATCATTGAGCTCTTTGAGGCCTTTGTGTGATGTGTTCATCATTGGAATGGATTCTTCATTTACGACCGTGTTCCAAATATCGAACCCGCAACCTTGTAGATAGCATTCCATTCTTTCTTTCCAAAATGTAAAATTTTTGGAATCGAATAGTGGTGGCTTGGTGGTGGGCGCCAGTAAGGTAGACTTCGTTCAGTAGCCGATGATCGTTCCTCTTTACTCGCGATGTGGAACGAGCTTGCCAAAGAGTTTGGCTCGATACCACTTGTAAGTCCAAGCGGCTACGATAATCTAGAGGGGGAGGGGTGAATAGATTATCTCCATCTTTTCGATTATGCCCTCTTTTTCAAACAAAAATACGCCAAGACAATAATAAAGGTGCGGGAAGTAAACAACACGCGTCGATTTAAAGAGGTTCAACCCACCTAGGGCCTAATCCTCTACCACCCCAAAGATATCCTGGTATGGATTTCAAAAGAAAAAGAATTTTATTAATTACCACAATTAATACAAATTCAACTTACAACACCTTGAAGAGCACCACACTCTTCTTCAACACCACCTTTGGAGATTACCACAATCTCCCTTTGAAGATTACCACAATCTTCCTTCAACGGCACCTTTGAAGATCACCACAATCTTCAATCTTGAATAATACCAAATTCTTCAACACCTCAAGAGCACTACACTCTTGAAACACCTATCACCTAGATCACCCAAGTGTATTCTTTCCACAAGAATACTCACAAGGATGTCTTGTGTTGAATGATGACAAAAATCAAGATTACAACTCAATAATGAATATTACAATTTGAGTGCAAGTGTAATCAAGAAATAACGCCTAGACCTCAAGATGTGAAAGTGAAATCCTTAGCTATAAATACAACAAGAGTGTTGAATATGAAAGCTTGGAAATTTGCAGATTTCTTGTTGTGAATTTTCTTGTGTTGTTGTGTCTTGTGTCTTCAATTCATCCTCTATTTATAGGAAGTCTTCACCAACATAGGCTCCCAACATAGGCTCCTCTATCTTCACTTTTGTCTACAAAAAGAAGATCACAAGATGTAGAAATATTGTACAAAAATCAAAAGTAAATCTTCTTTGTCAAGGAGTTCAACGGTACAAATTTTTGTCTTTGTCAAAAGATTGCCTGTGTGACCGGTTGCCCTGTATAAGATTTCGAACGTTTTGAAAAAGATAGTGTGATCCAAGTACGGGTCGCCGTCGGGGTCGACCGGTCGACGAGGGTGCGACCAGGTCGCCCCTACTAGGTGGACCGGTCCCCTCCTCTTTTTTGTACAAAAATTGTTTCATTTCTAATCTGTTTCAAGTTCGTGTTCTTGATGCAGTCGACGCTTTGGGCGGCCATCGACCTTCAATTTGAAATGTTGTCCGATTTTTGTCAAAAATAAACTTCAAGAAATACTCCAAAAATTAGTAAAAACATTTTAAATCAATTGGGAGTATTTGGACAACATTTACAAACATTGTTTTGGTGTAAAAACCAATATAAACAAAATCATCAAAAGTGTTGTCCAATTTTAATCAAATTAAAAACTCTAAGAAATACTCCAAAAATTAGTAAAAACATTTTAAATCATTTAGGAGTATTTGGACAAAATATAAAAACATTGTTTTGGTATAAAAACTCATTTAAACAAAATCATCAAAATCTTGATAAAAACATTTATCTAACAAATACATCATGATTTGAGAGAGTATGAAGAAGGATATTGGATCATAGTAGGATGTTAGATGAAGACAACACATTTTCTACCAGTGAGAATGACATTTAGTATGGATCATTATATTAAAAGATACAACAAAGAGATTGTAAAACTACACAAAGTGCTAACAATAAGAGATTTTGGAGGAATCTATAGAATACTTTAGGAACAAAACTGAAAGTTAGTACAACTAGTCATCCGCAGACTGATGGCAGTCAGAGAGAACTATTAAAATATTAGAGGACTTACTGAGAGCGTGTGTATTTTTCACATGGAAATAATTAGGAAATGATTCTTCCATTAGTTGTATTTGAGACTATTAAGGTAGCTCTGTGCAACGCCTTGTATGAGAAAAAGTATAGATGATCTTTGTATTCAAACGAAGTTGATGAAAGAAAAATTTTGGGGCCTGTATTAATTTGGCAAACTGTTGAGAAGATAGTTATGATACAAGATCGAATCAAGATGGCTCAAGATAGACAAAAGTCGTATGTTGATAGACGGAGAAAACATATACAATTTGATGAAGGAGAAAAAGTATTTCTGAAAGTAGCTCCTATTAAATGTGTTATTCGATTTGGCGAAAAGGGAAAGTTGAAACCGAGATATATCGGACCATTTGAAATCCTTACACGAGTTGGAGATTTAGCTTATCAGCTAGCATTACCACCGAGTCTATCAAGTGTGCACAATATTTTTCACGTCTCTATGCTAAGAAAGTACATTCACGATCCAAGTTACATCATGAATTATAAGGATCTAACAATCAACAATAACTTAACTTACGAGGAAGCACCAGAGGCTATTTTGGAACGCAAGATTCACCATTTGAGAAATAAAGATATTGCTCTTATCAAAGTACAGTGGAGAAGTCTTGGCAGAAAGGAGCTACTTGGAAGCGTGAAGAGGAGATTCGTGTCAAGTACCCAAGTTTTTTTTTCCAATTCTAGGTAAGATATCGAATTTCGAGGGCGAAATTATATTTAAGGAGAGTAGAATGTGATAACCCATATATTTAATTAATATTTAAATTAGAGGTTAGTATAGAGGTTATGTTAGGGGTTAGTTTAGGGGGTGAGTTTAGGGTTTTTTTTAGAGTCCATTAGGGGTTAATATTAATTACTATAAAGATGTATAACTTCATACTCAAATTTGACACCAAATTACAAATAATTATAAGGTTGTGATATTTTTTCTACTTATTAATAAAGTTTCCTATGTATGTATATATATAATTCTCATTTCACAAGCTTCTTTCAATATTTTATTTTTATAAATTATTTCATCAATTAGTTTGATTTATTAAAATCACATATTAATTATATAATTTTATTTAATGTGGAAAAAGAAGGGGTCGAGGACTAGGATTTTTATTGTTCATTTTTCTACATCGAATATCTGCAATTATTAAGGTAGGGAATTTTATATTATTTGTCTTTATTTAATGTTCCATGATTATACTTCATTGATTACAATATATGTCAAGAGGAAATAAATTCATATAAGCTAGGGGCCATTAAAAGGGTCCGAGATCAAACGTATCTTCGGGGTGAACCCGCAATGCTATATCGCGAATGGCGGCGATCGAGGAGGAAAAGAGGAAATGAATGAATTTATTGTTGTAATTATGTGAATGCTTTTCATGTTATATTAAATATTGACAGATATATCCCCTCTTGAGCGAGATGAAGCTCACCCCTATCATTATCATGACTTTCAAGGTTGAGGAATCCGCTGAAGATATGATGTTGTGGATGGTGGAATAAATCATGCTATATTTATATTTTAAATAATTATGATCGGACTAAATTTTAGATTTATGTCTTTAATTTTTCCGATTTATGCTTGAAATAATTGTTGGATATTTAATTTGAAATATGTAATATTATTATTATTATTACTATTACTATTATTATTATTATTATTATTATATTTTCCCTTAAGAATTAAAAAATTCTCAATCAATTTTTTTGATAATTATTGGGATCACTTTAATTTATAAATTTGTGTTTTCTTAATAATATTTAGAGTGTTTTAATTTAAAAAAAAAAAAGAGTTTAAAAAATGAGTGAAAAATTAAGGAGAAAAAGAAGAAGGTGATAAAATTGGAAATACTACACTTTACCTTGTGTAGTAGATGAAATGGAACTAGTTGAAGCTTCAAAGTTGGAATTTTTGGCTCACCCTCAAAACCACTTAAGGTCAGCCCCTATTTCTCAAAAAATGAAAAAGGGGTGTTAAAATTTGGAGAAAATAGGAAGAAGAAGAGAAAAGGGCACTAGTGTCCAAATCTTACCTTGTAGTCCAAATTCTCCAAAAATTTCTCTTCAAGTCTTCTAAGGTGACTACAATGCATGCATGTCCTTATGTAGGCTCCTATGTGTACCTCCAAAAGTCAAAATTAAACTTAAGTTAAGAAGAGAAGGTGATAAGTTATAAGATATCAAGTTGAATTGAAGAACAAAATTTCTTACCTTTGTGAGAGAGGGTTCGAATTCTATGAAGTAGGAAGAATGTTTATGTTTTTGTTAAGTGTTTGATGATATGAAGAAGATGTTCTTGAAGATGTGAAGGATGTGTTCTTGAAGATTTGAATATGTGAAGAAATTGTTCTTGAAGGTTTGAAGATAAGCGGGAATTGTTTTTGAAGATTTGAAGATGTGAAGAAATTGTAGAGAGAAGGAGGAGAATGTTTAGAGAGAAGGAAGAGAATTTGCTTGAAGATTAAAATGTGTTGGTGAAATTTTTAACAAATTTTTATGTAAAAATGGCCTTGTGGCCGTCCACATTAGAGAGAGGGGAGGGAATTTTTGTTCAATTTTTATGTCTTGTAATTTGTCTCTTGCATGGAGACAAAAGGGAAGTCAAAGGTATGGGCAAATGATGGGTAAGGAAGGAATGTTGGGTGAGTGAGAATAAGTTGGGAAAAATAATATTAAAGAATTAATGTATAAGATAATGTGTATAATGTTTGAATTAATGGTGTAATTATACACAAGATGACTAATATAAGGTGTATATGTACAAGAGTTGGAAGATATTTCTACACCAAATTGATCATCATTGCCGTCCACTTAAGGGCAATTGTGGTATTTCCATATTTTTTTTTCTCCCAAATTTGATGATAATAGATAAATAATATCAATCTCCAAAATAATTAGTGATTTCCTTGATCACTTATAAGTCTCATGATCACTTATTCTAAATCAAATTCTTAATTCTATGAGGTAAAAATCTCTAAAATAAATAGTCTCTTAAAATTTTAAGGTGACTAATAAATACACAAATAGTAATAATGATCAATCAAGTGATCATTAATGTGAAATAGAATTAATAAATGATTATGATCACGTCAGTAATAAATAAAAATGAAATTAAATGAAGAATATATTTATTATTAATATTTACCCGTCAAAGTGATGCGGTAAAATAGTCGATAAAATACATAGACGATAAAAGGGTCAATTACACGCTCGGAAAATCGGGGCTTCACAAATTTAGTGCCAATTGCTGGAGATTGAGTGCAAAATATGCACTAAAATAGTGCAAACTGTTGTAGATGGTCTTAGAGTGCGTATCCTGTAAAACCGTCTTACAAGTTTAAATGCGTGAGAAGGAGCTCCAACCCCAAGACCAAACCCAATTAAAAAAAAAAACAAAAAGAAAAAAATAGGGCTATGATTGGTTGTGCTTTTGTTTCGTCCATTTTCATTTTCTGAGAGAATAGTGGTGATTTTTTTTTTAAAGTGGAAGTTTTGGATGTGAAGAGAAAAAGTAATGATTGTGTTGATGTAATGGAGAATCTTTTAGAGATGTTGATTATTTGTGAAAATTTTTGTGGAAAAAATAGTGTAAAATATAATCCAGAAAAATTGAATAAAAATGAAAAATTGATCCAAAAATAGGCAATATAGATCTCATTTTATACTTTTTGTTATCAATATTAAGAGAAAAATAATAAAAGTAGTGATAAATTAATGAAATTATCGGAATTTTTTATATGAATATGGAGAGGAGAGAGAAATAAATAGTATAATTGGATATTGGGAAATGTGAGAGAGTAAGATAAAAATGAATTAATTTTTGAGAGAAATGAAATTTTCTTTGAAAAATTTTCATCAATCACACCTTTAAAAACTTTTTCACTCAAAAATGAAATTTCGGAATCCATTGTTGTTGCTCGACGGGTGTAATCACCCACTTATGAGCAATGAATGAAGATTAAATCGGAAAATTGGGAGATTTTATAAATTTTATTTGTTGTTTGTGTGATATGTTTGTGGGTTTTTACGTGGGAGTTTTGAATGGGGCTAAGGTAGGTTTTGTGGTGGTTCATGGGGCAAATGGTGGATTGATTTTGTGGGATCTTCTTCTTCATCTTTGTGGAATTATTTTTTAAGTTTGAATAGATATCCTCATCTTCTCAAGCATTTCCTTTTCTTACGAATTAATTTCTGGTGGCATTTTTTTAAAAGAACATGAGAAAAATCTCAGTGAATGAGTGCATGGGTGACATTTCTGTTCGAAAAATTTAGGCACAAACAAGCGGGGATTATTAATCTACTAATTTAGGAACAAGCAACAATAAATTAATAACAAGTGCCAAAATTAAATAAGAGTCAAGTTTAGGATAAGCGCGGGTCGAAGACGCCGTAGCGCTCTTTTTAGAGAGGAAACGCCCCCTGCACTTTAGTAAATTTGTTTAGCACGCCTCTCCCAAAATTCGACAACCCGTTGATTCTATCGTGTGCGTGAAGAGAACCCCGAACCACTAGTTTACTCGATGCTCAAATCAACGGAGTAAGAATAAAAGTTGTACTATTGATATTCTCCTTATTTAGAATAACGATATAAATACATATACAACAGTATATATATATATTATATGGAAGCTCAGTGTATAAAATTGGGAGAACAAAGTAATGAAGTAGTACGTATTTGTATGTTGGAAAAGGAAGAGTAATATTTATTCTTGATGTTTGATAGCACAAATCAAAAAAGAGGAAAGGATTGGAAAATGGCCGTATGTGTTAATATTTCAAGATTGAACCCATCTGCTCTTATTTATAAGGAAAGCTTAACAAAACAAAGTCAGATTACCCACTAAACCCACTAGCCAGAAAAATAGGAAATGGGTGCTCACTTAGCCGTTGAGGCCAGAAAAATAGGAATAGGTTTTGAATCAGTAAAATATTAATATCCAACAATCCCCACATGATTTAAAACCTCGAAAGAAAAAGAAAAAACATGAGAGTTGAAATGAGCATATAATACCGTGTAATAGGTGTAGGTACCTTCCAGGGTTTGAACCTCACTTAGTGTGATTGTACTACCTATATTGGACAAGTAGAGACATGAATGTCTTGATCTAAGTCCTTGTGGCTAGATGGCAACACATCACACACCACGTTATGAGTAAACATTGTGGTTCTATTAGTGGTGCGCTTTCGGTCATGCACAGGAATCTTGTATCATGAACGTCATTAGAGAGTAGCCTACACCCCCACAAAGAGCGACCCACCACCACGTTCATTTAGGTGAATCCTCCAAGGGTGACTTGTGACCAACCACCCCGCAAAGTTATGCCTTTGGATTCATTAAGAGATAATCTCAACCTCAATCGTCACATGAAGAGCACTTAACACCATAGGAATGGGACTCGGAAAAATTCCCCATAAATAAAAATTTATTATTATATTGTGCTCTTCCAAGCCACCATTTTACGATTTCGTTTGTACCGTTGAACTTCGTTCATGGGATCTCCATACCTCAAGACGGGTTTTCACTTTGTGGTGACTTAATTAATAGGCTCCAATCCCATTCCCCGATGATTGTAATACTTGATGACGCGCTTGATCCGCTTCCGTGGTGATCCGCAATATTATTTTCGGACTGACAAAATCCAAAGAAATAACACCATGAAAAATTAAATGTCTAATTGATTTATGTCTCACATCAAGTGTCTTCTTTTCTCATTATAATTTTTGCTTTTAGCTCTAGCAATAGCAACTTGATCACAATGTAAAGAAATAGGAGGAATAGGCTTAGCAAAGAGGAATATCATTTCCAAGTAATTCTCTTGATTTACGTAACGGATCTCTTTCGATTATCTCGACTTGATTTGCATTTCCTTGTTTTCCCCCAGGTGACTTAGAGTCGACTTTCAATCATTGGATGACTCTTACAGCCACTTCAACTTGAGACTTGGCTATCTTGAGTTGACTTGACGATACTTTACTCATTGCACCTTGATCGAGTTCCCGTCTTCTCTTCTTTTGCTATACTCGGTGACTTGCAGGTAATGAGTCTTCCTTCTAGTCTCGGTTGTCTTCTTGCATGTTTAGGCATAGTGACTTAACTCGGCTTGACCAGCCCTATTTGTTACAATGCGATTTACAACAAAAAATGGGGTGCCAACTTCCTATTCTAAGTTTTACATGGCATTCATCAAAATCTAAACAATAAGTTTCCCAACAATTTCCCCCTTTTTGATGATGCCAAAACTTAAAACATTCAAAATGTAAATAGCATAGATACATACGGATAGTGTATTTACGAGAGAATGTATGCGTAGAATCAATCCTATTATTGATCATAACATTCTTGTCCTTTACACAATTGTTTTACAAGGTGTATCGAGCAAACATCTATATCTACGCAAAATAGAGAATTTACTGATTTATTACGGACTTACATAGTATGTATTTATATAGTAAAATACATGAAGGGTGGACAAAGAACACTTCATCTCCTTGTTGCCTCCTTCTTTCATCTTCTTAAGTTCTCATCATCTTCTCGGTCTTCTTCTCTTTTTCTCATCTTGACCGCATTCTTCTTCTTTTCATATGCCTTCCGGCGACTTCATCTCTTCTTAGTCTCTCTTGTCTCTCCTCCCAAAGCTGAGTTTGTCTTTTATTTTCTTCTTCGATTCTTTTCACGTACTCAACATTGTTTTTAGCCACTTGCGATTGACTACTTGGTCAAGACCGGCCCAAAGATAGATCCCTCCTTTCTTGCCGGATCTATGTACTCAATGTTTTTGGGCGGAGGCCTGGAGTCCGAAACCTCTTCCTCCACCACGCTTTTTTCTCTACCTCTTCCTCTCGGGCGTGTATTGTCTTGGGTCTTCTTCTTCCCAATGAGTGACCGTGAGTGACCAATGAGCGACCATTGCCGGTAGTCTGCCGCTTTGCTGTCGGCTTCTTCACATAACGTGAGACCCTTTTCCCAAGTACAAGTCCCAGGCTTGAGCCATGGACATGTTTGCAAAATATCCTTCGGATGCGGCGTTTTAAATTCATCAACGATCTTGGCTCGATTCCGGCATTTGAGATGGCATAAGTGTCTCTGTCTCTTTGGAATGCCTCCATGTTGTTTCAAGATATTCATAACTCGGGCTTTCATCCTTCCCTCCACTTCCTCCATCCTGCTTCAATGTCTTTCTCTTTTCGGCCATAGATACAAAGCAGAGTGTTGGAGTGGCGAGTCACTGGGAGTTTGCTGCGATAATATCACCGGTGACAAGACCTTGTTGGGGTTTGTGCAATCATTAGGGTGACATCTCCCGATCCTTCCCCCTCAGCGACTTTTCTTTCTTTGCTCTTGAGATCTCCTCAAATTGTCTTTTCCTTCTGTTTTCTTCCTCTTTCTCGGTCGTCAGTTTCTTGGCGCTTTTAGGTATTCCTCTTCCCCCTTTTTGGCATCATCAAAGGAGAGAGGAACCCTGGACACATACTAGCAAGCGGGAAGTCGAGTCTGCGATGGCCGAGTTACGCTTCGAGTCTGCTGCGGAGTATCTTTGCCGCGAAACTCGAGCGAGTAGCGTTGGATTGACTTTAAGCAACTTCATCTCAACCATGAGAAGGCTGAATTTTTCGATCCATGTTTTCTTCCATACGCAGGAGCTCATTCTTATTTTGCTCACGCAGCCAGACTTTATCTCGTGATGTGAGATTCATGCATGTGCTCTATGTGTTCTCTCGATTCGCGTCTTTGCATCGGCATTCTCACCTTTCGCCCGGACCAACGACTTGTTGAACAATGTTACAATTATCTAGCTTGTTCCACACGCATTGTTTCTTCTTTTTGCCACCACTCCCCGATTCGACTATTATGCCTTTCAAGTCGGTAGTAAGGTTGGCATCTCTGTTATCCGATCTCATGTCCATCGAGGCACAGTGCCTCTCCATCCGTTCAATTTCAAAGAAATAATGCTTTGAACACCTCCCGAACTTCAATTTATTCCTCTGTGGCGGTGATGGCCAAGCAATGTCAAAATCATAGTTAGGCGAACAATGGTATCGATGGAATGACATGATCAGTGCAGTGGGAGCGCGCGAGATCTCTTTTCGACTCTTCGGGAGGCGGGTACCTCCGGAGAGAATGGAAATGATTCTACAAAGGAATCATCACGGGCAATCGGATTTGTTCAATGATGAGTGGTGCGCGTGAAGTTCCTTGTGGAGTCGATCTGTTGCGAGGAGAGCTGCGCATGGACTCTGTTTGGTGGGGTTTGTTGTGAAGTTGACCCGACTTTTTGCGAGCCTCACTTGTCTCAACGACTTAAATCGGTCTTATTTGGTTTCTCCAATTGAGTTGGTGGTCCTCGGCCTTATCGAGCGTCATCGGACAATGATGAGATTTCCATGGGTGGCTCATCATCGAGTTGAAAGTTTGTGAGTAGTCTTGAGGTCAAACTTGCTCATGGTTTGAACATCCTCGGTGAGTCTTTTGGATCGGGCGCGGGGATGACTCGGCTTCATCGTCTTCTTCCGATCCCGGAAAGGTTACATCGGGATTATCCTGGGAATCGTGAAGTGCACTTATCTCCTTTTTCGGATGGATCAATGATAGCGGGAGGGATGTTCTGTACTTCAACTTCTTTACCCCGGAAGTCTCAACCTCCCGTTGGCCTTCATTACCTCCTGCAGTCTCAATCGTAGCGCGAGGCCTTGGACATCCCTTTCAACATGTCAGTTTGTCTTAGGGTCTTCTGCGGTGGCATCCATTGGAGTCTCAACCCCATGGATTGCACTTTCATCGCCAGTGTTAACTCCCGTGGCTGTTCCTTCATGTGCCTCGATTGCATCGGCGTCATTAGCCCCGGAGCGATTGGCACCTCAGTGACCGAGACAGTCTCAATCGCCTGCGAGCTTAGTTGATGACAACTCGTTTTCTGTACTTTGTGTTTGTTTCTTCTCCACTTCGCCTCCTAGATTCGTTGTGGAGTCATCTGCAACATCCTCCGACCTTCTTTGTAGTGGAGAGAGTTTCCCCTCGGTGGCGCACCAGTGAGTGACTTGGAATGGGGTCACTCGTCTCCAAACTCCCTTGTTTCTTCTTTGAGTTTTTCAGCCGTTGGGGCGGGTGGTAAGACACCTTCATTCGGGGTTGGCTCGACCGGGGTCCCCATTAACCCGATTTCATCGCCATTTCCCTTAGTTCCTTCTTCCGAGTGAGCTAGGGAAGTGGTGGCGACAACAACTTGATGGCAATATCTTTGCGCCCACTCCCATTGGGTCTATCTCCAGTGCGTTTTGGAGGAATCTCCTGGTCCCTCCATCATTCTTTGTTCATGAAGGACTGCGGATTCGTGCATTGCTTGTTGCATTTGCAACCCTTCGTAGCGACAAAGAACAGGTCCGGATCCTCATCGCTCTACGATATGACGTCAAGGAGAGGATGTGTATGTTACGTGGTGCCGGTGATAGAGGCGGATCTTTGGCCTTCTCACGTGCCTCGGCTTTCTCTACCTGTCTCTCATTCTCCTTGTCCTTGAAGATCTGCAAGATATCATGCGATTTTCTTCATCGATCTTGGACCACAAAGGTCACTCCAAGAAAATTCATCGATTCCTCTTCTTCTTCGATAAACTCGGGCCGTTGGAACTGTTCCCTGGATCTACTTAACTTCCACTTCCTCCACTCTCGCAGGCGATTTTGGATGTCGGATAAGGTGGGGATAGGATCATTACATCTTCATCTCTATCGACTTCTTCTTGCTGTCCCTCATTCTCGGGGATAGAAGGTAGCAAACTTTGGTGCTCCATTACGTCAGCCTGCGTCATTGCGGGGAGGGGATACGATCCTATCAACAAAGCGAGTTAGATTTCTCGGCTACTTCTTGTGTCTCATTTGTTCGAACTACAGGTGGGTCTTTAGTTGCCTCTGTGATCGCGCTTGTGAGACTTGGCTATTTCATCAATAATTTGGAGACTCTACTTCTCCAGCGAGTCTCGATATCTGTTTGGTGAGTGGGCGACTCGGCCGATTTTTCAAGTTCAAACGCTTGAAGATTCTTCTTCTTTTCCTAGTTTGTACGGGGATTTACTGGTTCGGAGAGAGTTTCTTCTAAGTCTTGGCGGGGGCGTCTTTTTGTTTTCTTCGAGGAGGTGGCCGTCTTGGCTTATCGATTCTCCTCTTTTTTGACGGGAGGAGAAGGTATTTGAGATTCCTTCTCGGCAGCTAGCTTCTTTGAGAGGCGGGAGACACGAGCTGCGAGGCGGGTGACTCACTGCGGGCGGGAGCGATTTGGTTTTCTTTCTTTGCGGGGCAACATGATTCTCTTAGCAGTGCGGGGGCGACTTTCTTCTTTGGTGGAGAGGAAACAATCAGATCTTGAGTCACCGATTCCCCCTCACTTGTATCAACTCTCTTGGCGTAGGCTCTCTTCATGCGCCGAGAGAGGTTTGATCTGAACATCCTCTTGTTTACATGGAACGCCTTTCCATGTTGAAGAGGACTCCTTTCACCTCCATCACCGGCCAATCACCCGTGCCGTATCCCGAGATCCTCCAAATGCTCCATTCTCCTTGAAGGATTTGTTCCCTACATTCTCGCGAAATCTGCGCCGTAGACAAACTCAGCCGGCCGATTTACTTGCTTTTCTTCAATGATCGCGGCCATGACGATCAATTTTGCTTTGGATAGTTGGTCAAAGCTGCCAAATTTGATGTCTATGCATTTGGCAACTATGTCCAACAGTTTGTGGTAGTCCTCCTTCAAAGCAACCTCTTGTTGGTCATGTAGACTATCTTATCGGCATAGTCGGTCTTGGCTCTTCTTCCTTCCAAGCGGCAACCAAGTCTACATCGGCTTCATTAAGTTACGGTGCTCCTTCCGCCGTAATGAGCGGTGTTACGCCAAATCTTTGGCGAGAGATGATGAACTCCTTCCCGTGAGCAGAGGATTTGATCCCTCATTGTGAATTTCGGCGTTCACGTGAATCGAGCGACCTCTTCCACATAGGTCATCGGGAGCTCCATCGTCGAAAATGGTTTTAGCCGGACTTTTCGAGCTTCTCGGCCATCTTCTTTATGAGGCATCATCGGACCCCTGTTTGACCATTCCTCGAAATCCATAGTAGACCCGGTGTGGATTTGCTTCCCTAGCTTGCGAAATCATAAGTCGATGCCATTTTTCAAAGATATCACGGAAAGAAACTTAGAAGTTGATTTGAATATTGATAGGGTTTTGAGAGAGTTTTGCCTTTAGCCACGAGATAGAAATGAACAGTTTTGGTAATATGTGAGAGAAAAGGACGAAAATGGTTTAAGTATGGTTTTTACGAAAGGGCGTGCGGGTGGTTTTGAAATGTGATCGGAATCAACGGCTTAGATTTTGCAAGCCGATTAGCATTTAATGTCTCGAATTTAATGCGGAACATTTATATCAATCATAAGCTTGGCGTGCGGCTTTTGCTGTACACATCATCATTATCTTGACGTCATTCTTATAAACATTCCCGCTTTGTAAAAACATTGCGTTTTGTCACTTTGTTCATAAATGACTCGGCTTATCCCTTAGCCGATTTAACTCTTCTTGTCACACGATTCTCATAGTGACTCACCTGTCAACTAATTCGGTATAGTTGTCTTTCCGATCACGATCGATTCATTTAGGCGATTTTGAGAATTGACTCTTTTTTTTCCTTTTTGTGTTTCATTTCCTTTCTTTGAGTCTTCTCGAGTGTTAGCTCATTTCAATTAGCCCTAACTCATGCTTGAGTTCTTCAAATCTTGACTCACATAATGGTTTTGTGAATATGTCATTCTAACTCATTTATCGGTTGAAATATATTCAAGGTAATGTCTTTCTTTTCAACATGATCTCTTATGAAGTGATATCGACATCGATATGCTTTGATCTTGAGTGCAACACAGGATTTTGAGTGATTGCAATTGCACTTATGTTATCACACATGATTGGAATTTCCTTTTCTTCAATTTCATAGTCTCTCAGTTCTTTGTCTCATCCATAGGATTTGGGCACAACAATTTGCCCCATGACTATGTATTCCGCTCACCGTAGAGGTGGCTATTGAATTTTGCTTTTTGCTAAACCAGGAAATGCTTTGTTTCCAAGCATTTGACATGTACACGAGGTGCTCTTCCTGTCAACTCTACATCCAAAGCATAGTCGTCGAATAGCCAATTAACTTGAATCCACCTTCCTTTGGATACCATAAGCCAACTTCTTGGCTTCCTTTCAAATATCTCAAGATCCTCTTAGCTGCAATGATCATATGGCTCTCTTTTGGAGCGATTGAAATCTTGCACATACACCTACAAAGAAAAGGTGATGTCGGCACGCTTTGCTGTGAGATAAAACAATGATCCATAAGTGCTCTGTATCTTGTTTGATCTACAAGCTTGCCATCTGCATCCATGTCCATTTTGGTGATGTATTCATTGGTATTCTCACGAAAGACTTCTCTTCCATACCAAATTTCTTCATTAAATCTCTCGGTGTATTTTGTTTGACTTATGAAGGTTCCATCCTTCACCGCTTTACTTGGAGTCCAAGGAAGAATGTCAGCTCTCCCATCATGCTCATTTAGAATTTGCTTTGCATGAGGTTTGAAAATTTATCACATAGCTCTTTGTTTGTGGATCCAAAAATGATGTCATCCACATATATTTGAACAAGCAGTATGCTCTTCTTGTCTTGAATTACGAGCAGTGTTCTATCTACTTTTCCTTTTGTGAATCCATTCTCGATTAGGAATTGTGACAAGGTATCATACCATGCTCACGGGTGCCTGTTTCAATCCATACAGAGCTTTCTTGAGTTTGTATACCTTTTCTCCAAGAGTCTTACGCTCAAATCCTGGATGTTGTTCAAAATACACTTCTTCTTCCAATAAACCATTTAGGAATGCACTTTTTACATCCATCGATATACAATAAAATTCTTGTGAGTTTTGCATAGGCAAAAACATCCTAATAGCTTCCAATCTTGCTACGAGGGCAAATGTTTCATCAAAATCTATCCCTTCTTCTTGGCAATATCCTTTGGCTACTAATCTTGCTTTGTTTCTTACCCACGTAACCTTCCTCGTTCATCTTGTTCACGAACACCCATTTAGTGCCAATAACATTTTGATGGGTGGGTCTTTGAACTAACTCCCATACTTTATTTCTTTCAAACTGATTCGAGATCTTCTTGCATAGCTTGAATCCAATGTGTGTCATCCAATGCTTGTGACACATCTTTAGGCTCTTTTGTGAGATAAATCATGTGAACATGGCTTCTTGTTGAGTTCTGATCTTGTTTTGACACCTTCTCTTATATCTCCAATGACAAGTTACGGTGGGTGGTCTCTCGGCCATCTTACATCGAGTTGAAGTAAGTTAGGCTGGATTGATCGTCTAGCAGTTGTGTTGCTTTGATCGGCTCTCTCGCAATCACTTAGTTGCAGATTTTCCCGGCTATTTTTGAGACTCGGCTATCTTATCTTCATCCGAGTTTATAATTCGACTTGACTTGAAGATAGGGACTTTTCGCATGGTCGATGATTCAACTTATCGGTGACTCTTCAATGTCTTCTCCATTTACATTTGGCTCATCGAATATCACATGAATGGATTCTTCGCAACCATAGTCCTCTTGTTGAGTACTCTTGTAGGCTTTGCTTTGTTGAGTATCCCAAGAAGATGCCTTCATCGACTTTAGCATCAAAAACCTTTAGATTATCTTTGCCATTGTTATGGATGAAGCATTTACATCCAAATATTTTAAAATATGCAACATTTGGTTTTCTCCTGTCCAAATCTCATAGGAGTCTTTGTCATTTTGCTGTTTATCATACATCTATTTTGAGTGTAGCAAGTGTGTTGATTGCTTGACCCAAAATCTTTTGGTAACCCCCGCTTGACTAACATGGTCCTTCTTTGCTACTTTGAGAGTTCTATTCCTTATTTCTCAAACTCCATTCTCACGTTTGTGAGTCCTTGCTGCAGATAATTCATGACCAATGCCATTTTCAATACAATACTGAGTTATTATACCATTGACAAACTCAGTTCCTCTGTCTGATCTTATTTTGATAATGGTTTGGCTCTTCTCATTTTGAATCCTCTTCATCAGCTGTGGTAATTTCTGTAGAGTTTCTTTCTTCTTACACATGAATATTGTCCATGTATATCTTGAGTAGTCATCTACTACCACCAAGGTGTATTTCTTCCCACTTATGCTAGCTGGTTCAACTGGACCAAATAGATCCATATGTAGCAGATGCAATATCCTTGTTGAAGATAGACATGCCTTTTCTTTGAATGATGATTTGATTTGTTTACCCTTCTGACATGCGTCACATATACTCTCCTTTTTGTATACTGAGTCTGGAAGTCCTTTCACAAGATTGCTTCTGGCAAGCTTGTTAATTGTTTTGAAATTCAGGTGACTCAGCTTCTTGTGCCACAACCAACTTGATTCAGCTGTGCTCTTTGCTAACAGACAGGTGCTTGGTGTTGCTGTTGACCAATCCACGATATACATGTTCTTTTGTCTGCATCCTTGCAACACAACTTCACTTGATTCTGTATCCTTGATTTGGCATATACCCATGTTAAATCCAACATTATAGCCCTTGTCACAGAGTTGGCTGATACTTAGCAGATTGAAATTGAGTCCTTCAACATATGCAACATCTGTGATTTCTAATCCATTTTTCTTGATGGATCCAATGCCTTTTATTTCTCCTGGAGCTTCATTTCCTCCAAATATGACTTTTGCTCCTTTAACTTCCTTGAATTTTGACAGATTTTTCTTGTTTCCTGTCATATGTCTGGAACAACCACTATCCATGTACCAGGTTCCTTGCACTCACTGTTCCTTGAACCCGCAAAGAAGGAAATTAAGTTTTAGGTACCCATACTTGTGCGGGTCCGAGGGGTTAGTATTGTAAGATGATCCAACCAACCTATAGCCAGATGATTTGGCTCTAAGGGGTTGCCATCTATCGATGCCATAATCATAATTAATTTTGGCAAATTGCTTGGGGATTCTAGGTTCATACAATCTGTCTCTTTTGTTTGTATGCTGTATATATGTTTTAGCAATTGCCTTCTTTGGGTAGTTGTGATGTCTCTGAGTGTAGTGCCTGGTGCATATGTGTGTGTTGATGAAAGCTCTTATACCTTTGGAATGGCCTTTGCTTGAGTTACTGTGCCTTTGCCATTTGGGCTTATATTCCATAGGTCTTTGCTTGATAGTTTACATCATTCCAATCGCTTGCTTGGATATTTTCTACCATTCCCATCAAATGTGTTTCTTTTATAGAACTTCGGAGTTTTTGGTAGCTCTGTTTCTTCTTTACAGAGTATTTTTACTGTTTGGAGTTTGTTTGAGGAACTCGGTGAATTTCTTCTCACTGTCCTCTCAAAGACACTCAACTCAATGTTTTCCTTTTCCTTTATAACCAATGCCATTTGCTTGTAATTGTGCTTTGGAATAAATGTGTGTGCACCATTTGGAGTTTTGGATTTTTGAGATACTTCATTGCTTGAATATCCTTTTTCCAAAATCACTTTTGGAGCTTGACATAGCACGAGAGGAATTAAATCCTAAGCTGTCTTGTCTCCACATTCTCTTTGGCTCATGATAAGATCATCCATGACTTAGATGCCTTAGTGAATGAGGCAATCACATTTTTGAGGTCATTCTCCCTCTTTTCTATGGCAGCTATTTACGCTATTAGCTTGGCATTTTCATTTTTAAACTTTTATTCTCATCGGCTATTTGACTTAGAGTACTCGGCTCCTCGATCACCGTGAGTTTTGCTCTTGAGTAGGTACATTTTCCTCATTTAGTAGTGTGTGTGAGGATTTAATGTGTTCAAAATCTTTCATCATTTTGCCTAATGAATCATAAAGATCGAGTGGGTGATGAAGTGTGTGTGTCACGATCACTATCACTAGAATCGAGTGTGATGAGTCGAGTGTACCTCATCTTCTTGGTCGGGTTGGTCTTGTTCCTTGGCCATCGAGACGGATCAAGGCTTCTTCTTCAGAGTCACTTGAGTAGTCGGCTTCACTACTCTCTGAGTCAGCTATGTCTCTTGACTTAGCTATCTCGGCGATCTCTGCAGACCAACATTGCCTTTTTCTTTTCTTGTCTTCTTTCTCTCAAGACTTTTCTTTCTTCTTCATTCCCGTATTTGTTGACTACGAGGATACGGGCAATCAATGGCATAGTGACCCGGTTGCCTGCAGTTCAAGATAGATATTCAACCTTTTGATCGCTCTTTCTATTCTTGGATTGTCGGCCCTACGATATTCAGCTTTTTGATGATCTTTCTCTTGGTTGGCCTATCTTCCCTTGACTTGGAGGGGAGGTGAGTGTCTTCGGAGGATTCGCCCTTGCCTCTCTTGTAGTTCTTATTGAAGAACTTGTTGAACCTTTTAACCATCGGGGCTATTTCCTCTGGGTCAATGACTTCTTTGACTTGACTTTCTTGCCATCCTTAACAATTAGCAAGCTGTTTTGGGTACATCCTGTCTCTTCCTGGTCTTTTCTTCTCACTCAAATTCGTAGGCTTTGAGATCGAGAATAGCTCATGGTTGGATGTCTTTGATAGGTCCATGGAATGTCTTAGTGCCATGACCTTGATTTCCCATTCAACTGGAGACTTTTTAGGATCTTCATACACATTTCATTCTCGTGTATATTCTTTTCCAAGAGCAGATAGCTCGTTGGTAATTTACGAACCGAGCATCCGGTTGATCCAGGTTCTCTCCTGTGATCATTTTGAAATTCTCAAATTTACGTCGACCATTGATAATTTATTTTCCTTGATTTGCTCACGAGCCTTCACAAATCGGTGTTAGCTTGTCCCAGCATTTCTTTAGCCATTTTGCATGATTTGACTTTATTGAACATGGCTTTGTCCAAGGTTTTGTAAAGAATATCCTTGGCCACATTGTCCAAGTTGTATCTTTTTCTGTCATCATTTGTCCATTCAACTCTTGGTTTTTCAACCATAGCTGGTCTAGGAGCGACATCCTCTTCACCTTCAGCTCTTCTTACAGCTGTGTTCACTTTTAAAATTTGTAGTGGCCCATCCTCTATCACTATCCACATCTCATCATGTAATGCTGATAGATGAGCCTGCATACGAATTTTCCAATCATCAAATTCTTCAATTGTGAACATAGGGATACGTGTCAAATTTGCTTCCATGATAATAACTTTTGATAATAAAAAGAGTTTTGAAAACTTAAGTACTAAAACAGACTTTGAAAAATTTGGAGATCTAGTTCAGTAACCAGTGCGGAAGGCTCAATGAACCAACCGCTCTGATACCACTTGTAGGTCCCAAGGGGTGTGAGTGTAAGGTTTAGAAGGGGGGGTTGAATAAACCTTACCAACTTTTCGATTTAGTCCTTTTTAAAGTTCAGAGTTGATACTACACAACTGTGTCCTTGGTGGATAGCCAATTTAGTTAATCAAGAGAGTTAGTCACTCAACAGACTGACTCGAAATTGATAGAATAACTCAAATTTATTAAGATTGAATTAGCTCAACTGCAGTTTGTTTTTTTGGAGGAAGACTTTACACCCTTAAAAATGATTTAGTAAAGATTTAATACTTGGTTTTAGTACTTATAAGTTATCAAGTGGATAGCAAATTTATCAAATGAATTAAACAGTTAAAGTGCAAGAATTAAAATCTTTGAAATGTAAATGACACGATAAGATTTTATAGAGGTTCGAAGATGGGGTAATTCTTCTACTCTTCTCTTCTCCAACTCCTGGAGGAATCCACTAAGTATTGATCGATATACAAAGTGGTAATAGTCCGTATACAAGTATTGATCACACGGTGACTTGATCCTTTGGGACTCGGTTTGGAGATGCCTTGGTCACACAAGCGGCTTCTCGTATGACTCGGCTTCTTCACAGGGTAGCTACCTTGCTACTCTACTCACTTGCTCAAGCTCTTTGGATTTGATCACGAAGCCCTCCAAAAACTCGAGACCTGTTCGACCTTGAACCTTTCTACAATCCTCCGCGGAATGTAGACCCCTTTTCTTCAAAAGTTTCCTCTTCAACTGATTGAAGTTATCTTTCCTTCACAGTGAGTGTTGGATTGATTTCCTTCGTAGTGTAGGCTTGAGATTTAATCTTGAATGATCTTTGAGAATATTTCGATTACGATTCAAATGTTAGCTTGAATGTTCGTGGTTCAGTAATCAAGGTCCTTTTTCTCGAGTCATTCCTCGGCCTTTTATAGTGATCTTTCAAAAATTTGCCCGTTGAAGAGATAGGCTTATTTTTGAAAGTCACTTGTGGTCGTTGGCTTGTCTTATTGCAGTCCTTGGAGTTGCCACTTCCTCGTAAGAATTGTTCTTGACTTTTCGGAGAGTTCGACACGGTGTAGTGCTTCCCATTGGTTCATTCTCCTTGCACGCTTCGGGACCGAGCACTTCGAGAAAGGTAGCATGGAGGTATTACTTGTTTAAGTAATTCTCTTGATTTACGGCAACGGATCTCTTTCGATTATCTCGACTTGACCGCATTTCCTTGTTTTCCCCGGGTGACTTAGAGTCGACTTTCAATCATGGATGACTCTTCCGTCACTTCAACTTGAGACTTGCTATCTTGAGTTGACTTGATTGATACTTTACTTACCGCATCTCACTGTTGCACCTTCAATCGAGTTCCCGTCTTCTCTTCTTTTGCTATACTCACCGACTTGCAATGAGTCTTCCTTCTAGTCTCCGGTTGTCTTGCATGTTTAGGCATAGTGACTTAACTCACTTGACCAAATTCCTATTTGTTACAATGCGATTTACAACAAAAATGGGGTGCCAACTTCCTATTCTAAGTTTTACATGGCATTCATCAAAATCTAAACAATAAGTTTCCCAACAAGCACCATTATTTTTCTCAACTTAAAAGTTGGATCATAAGGAGTAGAAATCGGATTCACACTGAATAATTAAATTTATTCAACAATTTTTCAATATAATGAGATTGGGACAAAAAAATAGAATTTTCATTTCTAATTATCTTTATCCCTAAAATAACATCAACGGCGCAAGGTCTTTCATATCAAAATGATTAGACAAGAATTTTTTGGTATCATTAATAACATGAATATTGCTACCAAAAATTAAAATATCATCAACATACAAGCACAAAATTACACAAGTATCATCATCAACTTTTATATAAACACACTTATCACCTTTATTAATATAAAAACCATTTGAAATAATAACACTATCAAATTTTTCATGCCATCGCATAGAGCCTGTTTTAATCCATAAAGAGATTTAACAAGCTTACATACTTTCTTTTCCTCACCGGTCACAACAAAACCTTCCTACTGGTTCATATAAATTTCCTCCTCCAATTCACCCCATTTAAAAAGGCGGTTTTACATCCATTTGATGAATATCTAATTTATAAACAGAGGCAATTGCAATCAACATTCTAATGGTAGTGATTTTAGAAACAGGTGAGTAAGTGTCAAAAAAGTCAATGCCAGGTTTTTGCTCAAAACCCTTAACAACTAGCCTGGCCTTATATTTTTCTATGGAACCATCAATCCTCAACTTTTTCTTGAAAATCCATTTACACCCAATTGGTTTACAACCAGGTGGTAGGTCCGTTAAAACCCAAGTTTTATTAATTAAAAGAGAGTTCATTTCATCATTAATCGCTTCTTTCCAAAAGGGAGCATCTAAAGACAACATAGCATCATTATAGGTTTTAGGGTCATCTTTAAGTAAAAAAGTATAAAAATCATCACCGAAATTTTTAGCTTTTCTACTCCTTTTACTCCTAGGCTCAACAGGTTCCTCGTTAAAAACAAGAGGAGAAGAATCATCATCATTTGAACTAGAACATGCACCAACAAAGGCCTGGACAATTTTCTTTCATAGGAAAAATATTTTCAAAAATACAAAGATCTCTAGATTCAATAATAATATTATTGGCAATCTCAGAACTTTAATTAAACACCAAAAATCTATAAGTAGGACTATTAAAGAATAGCCAACAAAAACACAATCAACGAGTTTTAGGGCCTATTTTTCTTTTCTTAACAATACTAGGCACTCCCACACTTTTAAAAATTTAAGAGTAGGTTTTTATTCTTCCATAATTCATAAGGAGTTTTATCGAATTTTTATAAGGAACTCTATTAAGAATCAAACAAGCGAATATAAAGCTTCACCCCAATAATTTTTAGGCAAACCAACTAAGTAACATTGCATTCACCATATCAAGTAAAGTCTTATTTTTCCTTTCGCCACACCATTAGATTGTGGAGAATAAGAAGGTGTCACTTCATGCACAATACCATGCAATTTACAAAAATCACCATTTCATCGTGGCAAGTATATTCACTACCCCTATCGTAGCGAAGAATTTTTATTTTCTTTTCAAGCCGATTTTCAACTTCACTTTATATTCTTTAAACTTATCAAATTAATTACTCTTCGCATTAATTAAATAAACATAGCAATATTTAGAAAAGTCGTCAATAAAAGTAATGAAATATTGATTACCACCACGGGTTAGGACATGATTGCTATCACAAATATCACTATGAATTAATCCAAGCAACATGGTTTCTTTTTCTCTTGATTTATGCGGTTTTCCAGGTTGCTTAGCTTGCACACTAATTTCACATTTTTCTTTCACATGACCAAGCCTACCATGCCAAGTATCACAACATTCAACATTAACAATAGATAAAGAAGACTTCAAATTTTCATTACTAGAAGAAGGCATTATACTTAAACGAAATAAACCATCCAACATAAAACCTTTACCAACAAACCGACCATGTCTAGGAATTACAACTTTGTTGGATTCAAAAACAACTTTATAACCATTTCTAACTAACAAAGACGCACTAATCAAATTTTTCCTAATATCCGGAATATGACAAACACCATCTAGAGACAAGATTTTTCCTGGACGATAAAGTTAATCGGACTTGACTCCCATTTTTACCTTTTGCATATTGTTATTGAATTTATTGTTACCAAATACGCGATTAGCCTTTTTTGGTCCAGTTTTCTTGAAAAATTTAGGCTTTGGTTTATGAAGATTTTCAATAATTAAAGCTTTGGCTTGAAAAACAGGTTTTTTTTGGACTGTTGGGAAGAGCGGTGTCTATCTTCAATTCTCAAAGCAACAAATAATTCTTCAAGAGAAAAATTTTCGTGGCTTATGCTTAAGACCTCTAGCAAAATCGTACCAAGATGGAGGCAATTTGTTAATCAAAGAAGACACATAGACAGAAATCACTTTGTTCGACTCCTTTTGCTTTCATATCATAAATAAGGTTCTCAAACTCAATTAATCGATCGTAAAACACTTTTACTATCAACCATTTGAAAATCTAACTACCATCAATAGACACACGTTTGAGACCCTTTTCAGCACCATAACGATAATCAAGTGCATTTCACAATTCAAGTGCGATTTGGTATGTGAAAAATACGATAAATACTATCGACAAAGCACTCAAAATTCTACCATGACAAAGAATATCCTTATCGCCAAGGTCATCAATTTTGTCACTAGACTCTTTAGTAGTGTCTTTGCTAGTAGGTGTTTCAAGAGACTTAGTAGCGAACTTTGACCATTTTCTTTAATACCATTTAGAATCACAGAAAATAATCCTAATTCAAATGACTAATTTCATTTGTTGTTGCCAACACAAAAAGTTTTTTCCATCAAATTTTTCAAAGCTTGCTAGACAATGACTTAAGAAAATCCATGTTCGACAAGTAGCAATAATCCTAAATTAATAGAATTAACCGTTTTCCTCTCTAAACTTGTTAGAAAAATTTAGGCACAAGCAAGCGGGGATTATTAATCTACTAATTTAGGAACAAGCAACAATAAATTAATAACAAGCCAAAATTAAATAAGAGTCAAGTTTAGGATAGCCTGGTCGAAGCACGCCGTAGCGTTCTCTTTAGAGAGAAAACGCCCACCGCACCGGTAAATTTGTTTAGCACGTCCCTCTCCCAAGATTCGACAACCCGTTGATTCTATCGTGTGCAGCGAAGAGAACCCCGAACCACTAGTTTACTCGATGCTCAAATCAACGGAGTAAGAATAAAAGTTGTACTATTGATATTCTCCTTATTTAGAATAACGATATAAATACATATACAACAGTATATATATATATTATATGGAAGCTCAGTGTATAAAATTGGGAGAACAAAGTAATGAAGCAGTACGTATTTGTATGTTGGAAAAGGAAGAGTAATATTTATTCTTGATGTTTGATAGCACAAATCAAAAAAGAGGAAAGGATTGGAAAATGGCCGTATGTGTTAATATTTCAAGATTGAACCCATCTGCTCTTATTTATAAGGAAAGCTTAACAAAACAAAGTCAGATTACCCACTAAACCCACTAGCCAGAAAAATAGGAAATGGGTGCTCACTTAGCCGTAGAGGCCAGAAAAATAGGAATAGGTTTTGAATCAGTAAAATATTAATATCCAACAATTTCAAAATAGTTCAAAAGTTTAGATGTTTGCAAAATCTGCATTTATAAATTTCAGAACAAGATGGATAATATATTTTCTATATATATGAAACAATTATTTTTAATTCAATACTTTGATAGGACACAATATTCAAGAGAAATTAATTTAATAATAAATAGTGAGAAAAGTATGAAATTTTATCCGTGAAACAATCCATAACATTCAATACACATTTAAGCCTTCTGAAAACATATTTCAATAATGCTTGGTCGAGCGTATCTTATTCTACAGCTCCATTAGCTTCTACCTTATCACCCATTATAGTAATGGCCAGTGCCTCACCCTTTCACTCCACAGTAGACTTGCATCAACTGATGGTTAAAATCCGGATATGCCAAATTCTTAAGACCCACGTCAACCCTTGGAACACTATGTCCATAGGAAGTGGAATTAGGTCGAAGATAGTGGAAAACTTTTTAAAACCGCAGACCGTTGCTTGACCAAGTAAATCCCAACCCTATCCACACCATAGTACTAGGGCCCCACGCTTATCAAATATTCAATGCAATATTACAAAATCGAACACAATAGACTCTTATATATTTAAAAAGTAAGTTTGAACACATATATTAAAAAAATAGTTAAACAAAAGATTATTCCTTTGTAAAGTAATCAAAATTTATTTCGCCACATTAAATAAGCTAATCACAAACTTAATGAATCTTGTCATGCAATGACAAAACACTACAAGAAAATTCCAGTTTATCGACAGAATTTACCGACATAAGTTTAATTTTGTCACTAAATTGTTACCTCCATAACACCTACATAATAAAAATAAGTTATTTTTCCCAAATTACCGGTAGATCCCCACAATTTTTTGATTTAACCGACAAAAATACTGCAAGAACTTACCAATAGTTTTAGATATTGTAGGTAAATATTTACCTACAATGATATTACCTACAATGATATTACCTACAACGATTTTACCTACACTTTACAATTATCTTAATATTTAACGACATATTATTCTTTAAGTAAACTAATTGTTTTTTGTAGTGAAATAATTTTAAATGTGATTGAACAACTCGAGACTTATATCTGCAAAGTGGAGGTTAATTAAAAAAACATGCAAAGATTAGTGGTGCTAAGTCTACTTAATTAACATATCAATGGTGTCACGGTCTTGAAATTCACAGATCAAGCTTAACGGTTCATTTGGTACGTAGCCAAAGAGGTATCTATGAAATTTATTTCACCATATATGGCGAAATTGTTTTTTTAGTTATTTAAGTGGACCGTCAAGTTTTAGTCATCACTTGTTTCGATTTTGATATTTAATCCTTTAAGTGAGCGTTTTTCATTATTTAGTCCTCGTGACATGCTATAGCGATAAATGTTACCTATTGTCTTTGATGTGGAATTTAAAAACAAAACATTTATTGTTTAATTTATTTTTTTTGTTTACTAGGCATCATATGTGGCATTGCAATTGTAGAAGGTGAGAATTAAGGAAAATATAAATATTTAAAAATCATATTTAAATATAAATAAATATTTAATGTATAAATAAAACAAAACAATTTAAAATTTTAATAATTTGGTAATTTCAAAAAACTTAATTATTTATAAAAGTTGAAAAATAATGTTAAATTTATATTTATAACTAAACGTAACTTAAATTATTTTCAAAAATAATAAATTATTTATAGAAAAAGCTAGTTAATATAAATATTAAATTTTAAATACTTTAATTTTCAAAAAGTAAATTTTATTTATAATCAATTTCAATAACATAAATATAATATTATATTTAAAATTTAAACATTCAAAAAGTAAATAAATTAAAATAATATAAAAATACAAGTAAAAATATAAAAACTATATTTTGCAAAAAATTAAATAATTATATTTTCGAAAAAATAATATAAATTATTACCGTCACAAAGTATATTACCTACGCTTTTGAAAGCGTTATGAGTTGCATTGTTAGATTTGATATCATGAGAATATCCGTGACGCAAGATCTATGCGTAGGTAAATCGCATTTCTTGACGCTTTTATCAAATGCGTCATTATGAGGTGACACTATTTTCTATCACAATTAATAAAAATTTAATATATTTGAAATGAATCTTTGCTTACGCTAAAAGTGTTGTTAAATTTAGGGACACTATTAAGCGTTTTTAATGCGGCGCTTTTGAAAATTGGTGTCATTAAAATTATGACGAATTTTACATTTCTAGTTTTTGTAAAATTTATTAAAGATCAATTATTTATTAATTTTTTAAAAGATTTAAACTTAATATTTAATTATTGACTCATTTTGAATATATTTGTTGTTAGTCAATTATACACCACATGGTCTCTATTTATTAACTCTCAAAGTTACTCTCAACACTTCAATCTTTCGATGTGGGATAAATATTCTAATTTGTACTTTTGTGACGCTTTTTAATAAGTGTCATTATTTTAATGACGCAAACAATAAAAGTGTAAGCAAATTCTTAAAATTTGGCGACAAATATAAAAATGTGTAAGTAAAATAGAAAGTATCATCAATTTTATGACGCTTTTTAAAAAGCGTCATCATTTTAATGACGCAAACAATAAATGTTTAAGTAAATTTTAAAAATTTGGCGACAAATAAAAAATATGAAGTAAATTAGAAAGTGTCATGAATTTTATGACATTTTTTAAGCGATGTCATTTTTAAGAACACAAATAAGAAAACATAAGTAAATTATATAATTATCGTGATACTTATAAAAGAAGTCGGTAATTTTATTAAAATAATGACACTTCAATAAAAAATTGACTAAAATACTAACACTTTCTAGTAAGTGTCACTAATTTTATAATTAACAATGTTTTTAAAAAGATCATTAAATACTTATTTATAATTACGCTTTTCTAGTAGCGTCGTTAAAATAATGTTGGGATAGACTATTTTTTTTTTTTTTTTTTTTGTTAGCGTATGAAGTTGCATATTGCAAGAAAACCACTCACACAATGAGTTTTCCTCGAAACGCCGCAGCTATTTTTCCATTCAATCCTACCTCGTTTTAGTCTGTTATTTTCATGGTACAATACCTATATCGGACAACTACTTATTTAGTGTGACCACGAACATTAAATCAATCAATAACCTATCGAAATTTGGATTAAACTTAGCTACCCAACTATTGAGGGAACGGAAATTTGGTGTGCTTCTTTTGTGCTAATCCCGTCTACTGCATCATGTTCTTTCCTTTGTTTTTCTCCATTCCAGCTTCTTTGTTAAGTCTCCTCCTTTCGATTCTCGTTTTCTTTTTCTTTCTCTGATTTGTAGCTACTTTTTTTTTTTTTTTTTTAATTTTCTTTCTTTTTCATTCTTAGCTGGCATAACTCTTCTTGCAGCCAAATTTATTGGGAATATGAATCAACCTTAGTCAACTAAAGATTCTATTTTGCACCACAAAATGTACTAGGCTGCATTTAATACCTAATATGATGGAATAAATTACTTTACGATACAAATTAATTTACAGGCTTAATAGCAAAATATGCCCCATAACTTAGACCTTTTTGTATTTTTGCCCTTTAACTATTAAAGTTGCAATTTATGCCCCGGACAATTTTGCCATTATGGCTAAATAGCAGTTTTGGTCCTGTATCCTTCCAAATGTAGCAATTATAGCCTATAACTTTCGAGAATTAGCAATTTCAATCCTTTAATACCATAGCTATTTTCAATAAACCTCAATTTCATAGATTATGCAAATTTACATTTTCTGACACCTATTCCGTTCACGATTGTTACACCTACCTAGATCCAAATTACTATTATTCGAGGTTTTAAGTGGGTCATGTCGGGTTTTTCCAAATTATAAACTCAATAGACATACTTCTATAAATGCTTCATAATTCTATATCGATTTCAGACTAAGGTTTTGATAAAACAAATATAGTCCATCACGACCATATCAGGCCCAACATGTTTCCGTAAAATTAATAAATCTCTTAAAATTCATACCTTCTTTGACCGAAACAACACCGGGTGAGATGACTCGCAACACCACTAGTCGGAAATTACTGCCCCTAGATCGTTTGACAAACAACTACTCACTGTTTAACTTCAACCAGCAGGGAAGATGATCTACAAGTTATCCGACTCATTCAGCAACCGTTCAGCACAGCCTTGGTTCGTTTCCTACTCTAGGCGTATAAAATAATTCTTAAACGGGATGAATTAATAGAACATTATGAACACATGTTTAAGCAGATAGCCCCTTTTTATTAAGAACTTATAGAAATATTTATTACATTAGTAATCTCCTTTTGGGAGGAGAATACTTGTTTAGCCTCACATGTATGAGGCTTGCACTAGAAAATACATAAAACTTGAAAACTAAAAACACTCAGCTAATACAAATTTTCACTCAGAATCTATTATAAGAAAACTAAGGAAAATGTTCGATGTCCTCAGCTTCTTTCAACTCTATGCTTTTATAGACTTGAATCCGACTTGAAAGGCGGACTCCAAATCTCATTTGATATGTGACGTCCCCCGCTTACGCATATCCTCGCATTATTGCCTCGCCACTATTTTTCTTTTCTTTCCACGTGACTCGGCCCATGTGATGTTTGTCGGAATTTTTAAAAATTTGGTTTACGTGGTCCCCGAGGATAACGCGTCTTATGAGCCGGGCCCTTATCTTTTCAAATTTGCATGGTCCTCAGTCGATCGGGTTTCGATCAAAATCCTTTCCCAAACTCGGGTTTTTTTTTGGGGCATGCTTGATGATCCGATCGATCCAACGGCCAACATGCGTCATGTTACAAAATTTACGGTAGGTTTCTTTGCTAGTGGAATCTTGTTCTCCCAGAATTCTTCTCTTTGTCTCGAAAAGTTCCTCTACAAATCCTGTTGTTGATCCGATTATCGAATTCAAAAAGAAAGATCCATTTGCTTTTCTGAAAAACTTGAATGGATATTTGACTTTGTCCATTTCAGTTAGACAAATCCAAAGTCCCCATGCTCGCCTTTAGAAGCTTCGTCTTTTAGAAATTGCTCCTACTAACACTTTACTTCTTCCTGAAGCTACCTTGATGTATTTTAAAGCATTTTCATCCTGGTCTTCTTAGCTTGATGAAATGAAAAGCTTCATTAAAGCCTTTTTTTCTTTGGTTCGGGAGTCGCACCGATAAAATACATTCGAAATATCTCATCTAGCCAAATGTGGATTGTTGGCCCAAGTCTAGTAAACTACTTCCCCAATCCATTTCGGCAATTTTGAAATTTCTCGGGAATCCGGGTGATACATTATAAAGATCCAAAAGTATACCATTCCTGTACTTCGTTTGGATGACTTCCTGGTTTCATCCAAATTCTGGGATACTTGTCTGAGATATCAACCATTGATTTTTCTGGGTTAATACCTCTCCTTGTAACTAATTTCTCCCATTGTTGTTGATAAACCTGCATTGGAGAAATCTTAATCTCGTCGATTGAACCTTAGATTTGCCTCGGTGGCCTAAGATTCAACTCTCCCTCTTTTACCCCAGAGGTGCTGGGTTGACTTAAAGACTCGGGTTGTGACACCGGAGCTTCAACATTCGTTATAGTTTGTACATCCTCAAGGGATGCATCACCTGTAACACTTGTAATTATGGTACTTGAATCCATAACCTCCGGGTTAGAGTCCTGTTCTCTATTTGCCCATTTTTGCATCATTGGAGATGCGACTGAGGAGAGGCCCTTGCATCTTAAGAACAATTGTCATTGAGCGAACCGGCATGCTCGTATTTGACTAGAAACGGATTTCCTGGTCGGCATGTTGAAGTCATCCAAAGAACTCGCATTGAGACATAACGTTCCAAAGTCTCGTTCTAGACTCTCCAGGTTTTCCTTAGATGTCTTACTCGTTTAAGGACCTCACAAGAACTCGTCCTTCAATCTCGTGTCAAAAATCTACAAGAACATATTCATGAGATTTTATAATGACAATATCATAATCATAATATTGACATTCAGCTTTCCATCTAAGTAATCTAGCCTTTTCTGGTTTTGATTCAATTTTATTTTTCAGAAAAGCCTTGACACTTGAATTATCAATTTTTAAAGTAAACTTTTTAGTCAAGAAAAATAGAGGCCATTTTTGAAAGCCTTTCTCGATCGCAAAGAATTCTTTCTCGTTGATATGCCATCGATTCGCTTCACTCGCTGTCGACAGACCACCGCAAATATCTGCATGGCACTTCGCCATTTGGTGTAGCTTTTGTAAGAACAAACGCCCACCAATAGTCACCGCATCTGTGTATAGAACCATTTCATCTTCATCTTGTGGAATTGCAAGTTTTGGAAGCTTTTTACGGACTTCTTTAAGTCGCTTTATTCCTTCTTGATGTTCATCTTCCCATTTGAATGTAGCATCTTTTTTGAGCAATGAGCTAAACACAACGGCATGATTGGTATGAATGAATGGAATTAAGTTGGAATGGAATGAATTTAGGAATGGAATAACATTAGGAATGGAATGATGTAGTATTACTATTCCTATGATTGGTATGTACAAGGAATGGAGAAATGAATGGATGACGATTTTTTACTTGATTTAAATATCTTGATTGGTAATTATAAATGAATGATAGTAATTGAGAAAAATAATTTTAAAGTGTCAAATTCTCTTAAATAAAATTTTATTAAATATGTTATTCGTAAATTGATATAAGATTATTTTTTTTAAAGCAAAATAACATCCCGGGGTGGGGGATTGAGGCGTGATCCCCTACCTGTATATCAAAAAATCAAAATGTCATACAATGTCATGCCCGTCAAGGCGGGGGAAAATCAAAGAACAAATAACCTATCACTACGATATCTAGAAAGACTATCATAGAGAGAAATCTAAAGAATAAAAGGAGAACCAATGATCTATGAAAATCTGAAGCTCGGATATCCCAGCTGGTCCATCCGAATGAGCGCAAGAAGGTGGTGAGAAGTCGTGCCCTCATCAACAATGTGACTGCCAAGGGTAAGCGGCTCCCAACTCTGCTAGGGTGATCTGGCCGTCGATTCCCCTCTCTGTGTATATGGGAAATCGAATATTGAAGGTCCTTCAAAGATGTTCGAATCGAATCGGGGTATGTCTTGAACTCGCCAAGAGCTGAGGCCACGGAAGTGATCGTGGTGACCACCGCCACCGTGTCCAACTCGATCCAAATCAAGAGAAAACGACGGGCATGCCGCAGGTCCCCATCTCCGAGCTAGTAGCTCAACATGAAAGCTAGACACCGCCCGGAGAGAACAATGAAAAGCCAACATAAGTTTGCCCGAATGATCTCGAATAAATCCCCCTCGCCAAAGAATCAAGGTGTCTCGATCAAACGAACCATCCGTGTTCGACTTGATCCGAGGAGACCGAGGACTCGCCAAATCACCAACCTGAGCTGCGTGAAACCCGTGGTGGAGCATTCCCCCGCAAAAAAATCACGGTAGGGAGGCATCCAAACCAATCCGAAGGGCTCAAACGCCGACCTGAAACAAGAATGCAGAGATACCGCTCCACCTGTCAAATAATGTGAGAAGCCAAGAAAGGAATGTGTCGATGCTTGACACTATTCCTTTCCGTCCAGACAAACCATAAATCAAGCAGGGAACCAAGAAACTCAAGTGCCTCGTGTGTGATCCGTGTGTGCGATTCCTCCAAAAAGAAAGGAACAATATCATATCAGTGGTGTGTGGAAGTGTAGTGTCAAACCAAGGAAGAAAGTGATTCCACACGGACTGATCCATGGTGTTTAGGGATAATTACAAAAACACCCCTGAGATTTGGGCTAATTACAAAAAACTCTAGAAATATTTTAAAATTACAAAAAACCCCACCAGGTCTGATTATGTGTTAAATTTAAGGGGGTAACTATAGTATTTTTATAAATATCATGGGGGTTTTGATATTTTTTTTGCTTATGAAGGGGGAAAATGTAAGACAGAATCAAACCTCAAGGGTTTTTTTTGTAATTTTAAAAAATCTCTGGGTTTTTATGTAATTATCCAAACCTTAGGGGTATTTTTGTAATTATCTCTATTTTGTTATAAAAAATATAGAAAATCAACAAAAGAATTCTATATCAAAATTTTGATTTAACTATTGAATATTGATAGAAATTGACTATAATTTATTAAAATATTAAATATAACTCATATTTAAATTATAAATATTTTTTATTTATAACACTATTTTTCGAAAATATAGATTATATCCAACATTTTTAGTCATTTATAGAAAGATATTTTATGAAAAATAAAATTTGAGTCATTCTTGATGATTGGGAATAACTAAACCCATGGGGGAGGGGAGGAATGGTCATTCCCATACTTTTGGAAATAGGGATTCCCAAGGGAATGAGTATTCCCATTACTAAAGCATACCAAGCATGTGAATGGGAATGAAACAAGGAATGCTCATTCCATTCCTACCCCATTCCACATACCAATCATGCCGTTCTTGTAATATCTTTGGATTGTTTATGAACATTCCAAAGAAAATTAACAACTCCAAGGAAACTCACGAAGTCGCTTCTTGTCCTTTAGTATATCCGAAATCTTTGTATCTTTTCCACAATATGACTCTGTAGGATGATTCCGCATTCATCGATTTCAATTCCGAATAATTCAATCTGTCTTGTAGAAATTACTTCCTTCTTTTCTGAAAGCACTATTCCTTCCTTGTGGCAAATATCTGAAAATATTTCCAAATGCTTGTGATGCTCCTTCATGTTTTTTGATGCGATAAGAATGTCATCGATGTATACGAACATGAAACTGAAATAATCTTTTAAAATATTATCCATCTTTCTTTGATATATCCGGGTGCATTAGCCAATTCCATAGCATCACATTCCAAATATAGTGTCCTTGTGGTGTGGAGAAAGCTGTGAACTTTTTACTTTCTTCCTCCATCTTAATCTGGTAGAATCCAGACTTGCAATCAAACTTTGAGAATATCTTGGCACCTTTGATACAATTAACCAAATGTTCTCTGCTTGGGATATAGTATCCGTTTAACTCCGAACGTTATTAATCCCTTTGTAATTAATAATAAGTCTTGCTTTCCTCTTTTGATTTCTCCATGATTTCTAACTAAGAATCCTGGACTGCTGTATGGAGAAACTCATGGTGAAATCAACTTAAGGTCAAGATGTTCCTTAAGTATCTTTTGCATATCCTCACGATCCTCCTGGTTCATAAGGATTGGTTTGAATCTCACGAACTCGTACTCCTTTCCTGGTTTAACTTTTAAGGAAGCTTTGAGCTCGTTCTTATCCCACCATGCCAAAGGATTTTCATAATAATTCCTTTGGATCTTCTTCTTGATATCCTCGAGTGATATTTGTTCTTCTATAGTAACACCACTCTGTGGTTTTTCCATTAGGATCATCATCAATTTTGCAATAGCCTCTCGAGGTACTCGTTCTTCCCTTGTATTCTAAATGAATACAAGTTATTATCCCATAGTTTTGTATCTTTCTGGTTTGAACCAAATTGTCTAAAGGATAATAATGCTTCACCAAATTTCCTTCGATCCGCCATCTTTGGGTTTCGAAGTTTGGCTTCATCACCACGCTTGCTGCGAAAATTAATGGGCATTTTTGGGTAAAATGCTTCCCGCAGTCTCTGGACAATTATCTTGTGATCACATAATGTTGTGAAAATAAGTCTTCTTGTCGCATTTTCCTGTGTAAATTGCTTGAATGTTTGTAGGAAATTGTTTCCTAGCAACACATATGCTCCTGTATCATGGAAATAGATTGGTGGCGTCTTCACTTTGTACCATGGGGTACCGCCTACGCCTCCGATCATTATTTCTGCTTGTTTAATTCCTCTGTCTAGAATAAGAATCCTTTTAGAGAAATCTCTTCCTGCAATAGCTGGTAATCTTCTCCAATTTCTTTAGGAAAAACCTCCTTTTTGCAAAAGACATATTCCGACACTCTTGAATTAATATAGGTGGTGAAATACTCGACCTTGATTCAAAGATATAACATTCCGATAGAAATGTATATGGAAAATGGACGAGTGGTCATCTCGATTCTCAGTATCTTTTATCGGCCCACTGTGAACTCCATCCTTCTTGTAATCTTTCTCAAGGTTTATGATCCTCAAGAAATTCAATCCCCAATATTAATCGCTGCCGGGATTTTCCTGCTACTCCCGTGTGACAAATCAATTTCTTTCTCTATCTTCAGCTTCCTTGATACCTTCCAACTATCGGTTGTTGGTGATAATATAGAACATCAAGGAAAAATATTATCCTTTTGAGTGATGTCGAATATTACTTCAATTTCTCTCCATCCTTCTGGGTATTTCAGCTCTCCTTGTGTTCTGAAAACATCTGGGATGCACTGAATTGTACTGGGTCTCTTTTCCTCCCAGCGGCTATTGCTTATCATTCTGTCTTGTTGGAAAGACATCCTTCGTGGCTCAATTATGAGACTTCGACTTTTGTTGAAGACTGGTTGATCTTGAATTATCATATCAATCTCCTTTATAGTTGGAGACTCAATGATTTCTGGTAGAACTACCCTTGCAAAGTCCTCAAAGATTCTTGGGACTTCAATAAATTCATTTTTCAAGAATACCTCCGAATGATGTGTATTCGAGAGAGCATAGGAAATCTTGTATGCGATCGAGTAAGGTCTATTCCCTTCTTTCATCAAATCGACTCTTTTGAAATCTTGATGAAGGGTTAGAACTCTGTTGAAATCTCAATCTCCCAAATTGTATGCAATTCTAGGATAGACATTAAATGCCAATTTTCCTGCATACAAATTTCCTGTAACCGCTCCAAGGCACGAATGCTTGAGATATGAGATTCGTTTGTCAAAGATCGCCAAATTTAGTGGCAAATCTATTCATTCCTTGAATGTTGCCTTAATAATAACTCTTATGGCTCCAATATGAACCCATGAAAGTGTATTGGCAACGTCATTTTGACTGTGCTTTTGATCTCCTGGATTTCTCTGTAAGGGACCAACTGCATCTCGATCAGGTTACCAGTGAATTCTATTGGGATGGCAAATTCTCCAATAGTTACTCTGTGGATAATTTGGTGCTTTCGATTATGAAACCCAATTTTATCCAAGGCCTTCTCCATAGCTCCAGTTGTAAATCCATCGTATATCTGAAGCTTTGGATCTTCCTTCATAATTCTCATAAGAGTCTTATGAGAAACCGTAGTGTGAGAGAGAAATCCTGACATATCCTCCTTAACTGTTTGCTGAAGAAATTCTTCTTCACTCCGATTCTGAACTGGATTCACTTCCATCGTCAGAATAGATCTCTTCTTCATAGATGCTTTCATCTGAGGGTAGATTTTCAAATTGATACACCTAGATCAAATCTTGATAATAGACAATTCTCCAAATTCCGGTGTTGCTTCGAACTGTCTGATTCCTCGTTTCTGGTTCTCTAGGCAATCTATTGAAATATGCCCTCTTGCTCCGCATGTCCAGCAATTACAATCTTTGAAACTTTCGGTAGCTCGGTATGAGCTCACCTGAAAGTTCTTCTCCCTGTGGTTCTGCTGGTACTTGCTTAATTTGAACCTGATGATGAGGCTCTACTCCTGCTTGGTGCTGGTCTTTGCCCTGATTTGTAACTTCGAGCTTTTTGTTTTGATCAGAACCTTCTAGGTATCCATGAAGACCTACTTCTTTTGTTGTTGCTTCCCCGGCGGTATGGATGGCTTCTCTTCTTCTTCTTATTCCGCTTGGGTTGACCTCCCATAATCAAGGGGATATCATCATCGATACAACATAGAGAGGAACCGATTTGTTAATTTCTTGTAATCTCTTGTAATTCCGATATAGTGCTGCCTGATAGCACTATTCAGATAGCTTGGCTTTTAGAAAAGACATTCTTCTAGCCACTGTATCCAAATCAGCCGCATCCTTGTATTCCATGATAAGCAAGTCTCTCCAGGGACAAAGAATATTTGCAAAGAATACCTGCGAAGCTTCTTTGTCTCCAATCTTGGATTTCCACCGGTACTCGGTGAACAACTTGATATATTCGTCAATATGACAAATATCATGCAACTCGAGGCTGTAGAGGGCTTGTTTATATCTTTTTCTTTTTTCTTCTTCTAATCCCTCAAAGTAGCATGTGCCGATAAAATGGATTTTAAATAATTTTGCCATATCATCGACAATCCCTTTTAATGATTCTCCAGCTGTGACCGCGCTTTTCATATTTGCTTCGGTCATATCCCATGCAATTCTTACAGATCCTTCTAAACTCATTTCAAGAAGTAAAATGAATCCTTCTTTCGTAAGATCGATGGTACCTGCTGCAATCCTCATAGCTGATGCCCATTCATCAATAAGGACTTCTCGATTTTTGAAATCTGGGATATCCAGATTTAACATCAATCAATATGGATGTGTCGGATCGAGATGCGATCTTCCATAAGGCATCTGATAAATATTTGGCCTTCTAGGAGGTAGTCGAGTTCCTGCAAGAGGTGGTCGAGCTCCTGTTCCTGAAAGTGGTTCACTCCCTGTGGTGAAATCTCCAACGTGTGCATTCTCTCATCTTGGATTCCATGATTTGAACCCGCATTTTCTGCGATGTTGGGATTTACTGGTGGCGGTGGTGGAATTGGTCTACCTTGTGGGTCATAGGTAACCAAAGTTGTTCCATCTCATGCGTTCATCTTTAAATCTACAATTCTTAGTCCTGCGAAAGATTCTGCAAGGTCATGTAGATCTTTAAGATTCATCTTTTCCATATCCATCACTTTTAGTTTATGATGGATGTTTCTTTAATGATAGCAATGAGTTTTTCATCGTCCGTCATTTTTCGTACCACTTCAGTTGGTTTCCCCTTTTGGTGTAAATAGGGTACCGTCCGAATCGACACGCTTTTTCCTCCTAAAGAACTTGGTATGTCCTCCAGTTCTTGACTCGTTTAATATCATGAAAAATTTCAAGAGTTTCCTTTTGATATTTTACCATCATCTCCATCTCAGTTCGATCCGATGAACTTGTGTAGGTAAATGAATATGGCGATTGCCATAATTCTCGCACCGTCTTCGGACTTCCCTAATATCTTTTGAGATCTTAGATGTGTGATGAGAATCCATGGACAAAAGACCCGAAGAATCGTACCAATTGGCCCCTGACGAGGGCAAGGGCAAGGAAGTTCAAGGATGCACTAAATGGGCTGATTCAAGTCTTTCGAACGAGGCCGAGAGTGCATTACCGAAGAAGGAAGATGATCGGGTGGTCGATTGGTTAGCGCGTCAACGGTCCCGTAGTCCACCTCGATCGAGCAACTAAAGGATGCCAAGAATACAAGCCACCTAGCTTCTTGAAGACCTCATAATCAAGTGCTCGATGGTGTTATATTCATTTATGATAGTTAGTTGTAATTTAGTTTTTATTTGAGTCATGTTAGTGTTTTGGAGGCCAAATAAACCTTTAAGGCCGCGTTTTGAGTTGTTATTTCGAGTCTAGGACGAGCAGGGGATAAAAGACTGAAGCAATCGATTGAGGCAAAAGTCGTGAAAAGCACGACCTGGCCGTGCTTAAGTTACACGGCCATGTTCGTATCTTTTGCTGTGAACACGACCTGGCCATGCTTCTGGGCACGACCGTGTGAAAAGATGTGCATCGTGGTTCGTGGAAAGCACGGCCTAGCCGTGCTTGGGAACACGACCATGTTCGGAAATTTCTTCACGAACACGGCTTGGCCGTGCTTCCTGGCACGACCGTGTGGGTTTGGGGTCCGGGCGACGTGCGAAACACGGCCTGGCCGTGTTTCTCTGGCACATGCGTGCTTTTTACCGGATTTGAGATTTTTATGTTTTTTTTGTTTCCTTTTCAGTTTTAAAGTTGTTTTCTTGGTAGGTTAGGGTTTGGACCCTTTATAAGGGAGAACACTTGTTATCTTTCATTCAATTATCAATACAGTTAATCTTTTACTCTCAAATTGAGTGTTTCTCCAAGTGCTTCAAGATTTACGTTTCTTGTTGCAATTATCGACTTACAATAATCCATGATTGCTTGTGGCATCTTCGCATACCGGGTTCTTGCTTCGCTAAGCAACGGTCGAGGTTTTCCACCAAATTAACCAAACTAGTGAAGATTCTCCGGGTTAACAACATATTGTTGTTGGGTCGTATGCACAATTGTTGCTTTGCGGTTCACATCAATGTGTGCCTGGAAGTATCTCGTTCCATTCGTGTACACCATCGGAATCATGATTTTGATGAGCATTTTCATGGACTTCTTCCTGATGACTCATCATATCGACATATAATATTTGGTTTACTGTAAAGAAACCCATATAATATGTCGCTTGTCTCTCGCAGTGTCTCAAGGTTTCCCTATCAACTCCTGCGCGTTCTTTTTCAACATATTGGTTGTTCCAATATGCTATCTTGTCCTGGTGATCTTGTGCATACATCGTCAGAATTTGACGATATATCCTGTAAGGTGTACATCTTGGATAATTGTCCAGATCCATATTCTCGGAGAAATTCTCCTCACCAATTGTTAATTACATAAATATAATAAATGTAACTAAAAGTTCTTAATAAACCTAGGCTCTGATACCATTTTAAGCAGAACACTTAGTCCAATCAGCCATATGTATGAATAAGGGTATAATTGGTATTATAAAAATATGCAATTATTCCGCTGGACCAATTTCCCAGCAACTCGAGACTTATCGGACTAAAATTGCTTAGGTATAAAATTTATAGGACCAATTTTGCAAAACTTTATAAACTTACATTGCATATTTTGCAAACTCAATAATATAAGTCCTAAAATGCTATCCGCCCAAGGTTACATGATATTTTTTGCAATTAAGCCTAAGTTACTAAAGAAAATATTTTGCATTATAGAAAAATTATAAGACATGACATTTTTTTCTCTAAAATACACTATAAATATCTTTGATCTTTTCAAAAATTATAATTACGCATCAGACTCGTTGGAATTTGGTTATAAGAAATCGGGTGTTGACCCGATTTTGATAATATATTTAAGGGTTTTCATTAGTGAAAAGGGGAATTAAATTATTTGTAAAAATTCTACTAAGTGAGTACATGAGATTGACATTTGGAATTTCTCAAAACCAATTCCGAGTGAATGAGAAATTAATGCTAGAAGTTAGCCACTTAAAACTAGAAAATGGTATGGAAAATGGAAAATGTGGGGAAGGAGAAAAGCTCCATCCCACAGAGGAGAAAAAACCAAAGTTTGCTCAATTAATAAATCCCAAGTTGGACAATTGGGTTTGGGCCCTTGGGGCACCAAAGCTTTTAAAGGGGTGATGACCTACATCCTTGTGGGTTTGGTTCAAAACTCGCGACGCGCCGCCGCCACCGCCCACCGGCCGCTCCAGGCCTGGGTTGTGGGCTTGGGCTTAAAGGCCCTTATACTTTTTGGACCAAAGCGCACCGTGAGCCGCAAGGCGCGTGCGGCGTGCATCATCGACGATGAGCGAAATTGTACGGATGCACACGCTCAATCGCTGCACTGTTCGAGCAACCAGTGCATGTTTTGTTGTAGACATAAGCCAAAAGACATTGTTAAATCCGTGTTTTTTACGGATATTAAATATTTTTTCCTTATTTTTGAAAATTTCCGTTTAATCTGTTTTGCCTTTCTTGGTTACTTCTTAAATTAGGATTTATTAAATAAAGGAAGTTAATTTAGAAAAGAATTGTATTAAAACTGGATTCTTAAGTTTTATATTAATATGGATAGATCGATTTTGATAAATGAGGTTTTTAAAAGAGTCCTAGTCCTTATATGATTATGAATCCTAGTTCTATTATGTCTCTTTCTTCCTTGTTTTAGGGGGACTCAAACTCTTCAAATGATTGCCTATATAAAGGGCGTCCCTCACATACACAGAACGCATAATTAGAGAGAGTACATATCTTCGAGAGAGAGATCGAATCTTTGCAAGAGAAAATAGAGGCTGATATACTACACGATGTCAAGGAATGTTGAACGAAGTGTTGCATGAGTACCAGTTCAACACCGGCGTTTGAACATCTTTGTTTCTCTGTTTTTCGTCCATCCGTTGTTTTCATAGAAGTTCTGATAGTTGATATTCTTTCTTTTTGGACGAATTTTTTACAAGATATAGATCTACTCATAGAAAGGAGTTTTGATAAGTTTTGTTCTAGTTGAGTCATTGATAATCGAGATCCGTAATCAATACATTCAACTAGTGGATTATTTCGCCCTGCTGGCACGTTTATAAGTATTTTTATACTTATAGACAATTTTTATCTCTGTGTTTTACTATTATCCACTGCGAGTTGGTACAAGTGTTACTGGCACTTGTAACAATACTTTATTCTGAGAAAGTTTGGGACCCAAACTTCTTTCAATTGGTATCAAAGCCAACACTTGATTTCACTAAGTGTTGATCCTAAGTTCGAGCAAGCGATGGATAGTCAAGTTTCAACTATGTTTCATCGTCCACCTATGTTAGATGGATCTAACTACTCAATTTGGAAGATCAAGATGCGGGCTTTTATAAAATCAATTGATGAGAAAGCTTGGCGCACTGTTTTAGTTGGATGGACTCCTCCAAAAATTATAGATGTGGATGGAGACTACATAAATCAAGATGAAATAAGTTGGTCTAATGAAGATATTCAACTGGCGGACTACAATTCGAAAGCTCTCAATGCTATTTTTGGTGCAGTGGATTTCAACATGTTTAAAAATCATCTCAACTATCAGAGCCAAAGTCGCATGGGAGGCTTTGCAAAAACGTTGTGAAGGATATGCAAATGTTCGTCTTTCCAAGTTACGACATCGACCGTTAGGTTTGAAAATCAAGATGGAGGAAGATGAAGACATCACATCTTAACATGGACGACTTTGTGACATCGCCAATGAATCTCAATCTCTGGTGAGCCTATTTTTAAATTCAAGGTTAGTAAGCAAGATGATGCGTTCCCTAACCAAAGGTTTGATATAAAGATTCTTTGCGGTTGAAGAACTATCAAATATTGCTACACTACGACTTGATGAGTTAGTCGATCCTCAAAACCTGGGAACTCAATTTTGTCGACAAAAGGAAGTCAAAAGGGAAAAGCATAGCTCTACAGGTATTACCCGATGAAACTAATGAATTAGCTCAATTAACTAAAGAGGTTGAGGAATCTGAATTAGGTGAGGAATCTATGGCTATGTTTGCTAAAAAATCATAGGGATTATGAAAAACAAAAGCAAAACTCGATTTTCTTCCAAAACCAACAAACCTTTTAAACCTAATGCTCCTAGATATCCTCAAAGAAATATGCCTGATAGGAACCAAGATAAAATCGGGAATCGGTTTGATATTGAAAAGGTCGGATGTAGAGCATGCACTGGGGTTTGGGCACTATGCCAATGAATGTGCAAATACTTTGCGTAAAAGGGTATGAGTTTGAGTGTTACTTTGAGCGATGATGAGTCGGAGGAAGAAAACTCGTGTCGAAATGATGAAAATAAGCTTTCATGACAATCATCAATGAGAAAAAGGCGCTGCAAATCAATCCACTAGGTGTCTCTCGAGGTGTTGCTCGAGATGTTCCAACACCTAACATGTACACTTTCTAACCCTTTAAATACATTTTGCTTAACATCCGCCTCTCTAATTGAAACAGATATCCAGGTTCTTGAGGACTCGATAATGAAGAACAAAACAATAATGATGCTTACCAAGAACTATACCACGATTTGGGAAAAACGTGTTGAACATATCGAATGTCTCACAAAGGTGAATGAAAAACTTACATAGGAGAACGAGGAGCGAGAGAATTCTTTGACACGATCAAAAATCATGTTAACCAGGAAAGATGAGGAGTTAGAAAAGGTAAAATCTGAACTTGAAAAATCTCTTGAAACATTGAAAAGGCTTAATTCTGGGAAAGCTAAACTTGATGAAATCCTAGCCTTAGGAAATACAGAGAAAACTGGTTTGGGATACAAAACTCCTATTTTTGTAAAAGGATCTGAAAACTCTGAGGCTTCAAATTCTTCTACTGAAAAACCCTCTTGTTCTAATGAAAAGCAACAGAAAAGAAAAAGACATTATGTCTGTCATTACTGCTATAAACCTGGTCATATTAAACCATATTACTATAAGCTAAAGTCTGATCTAAAACGTCAAAAGGTTTCTGGCCAAGTGTCCTCATGAGTGTCCTTACACACTTCTAGTAACACCTCGACTAAACAAAAAACTATTTGGGTCCGCAAAACTGAATTGACTTGTAATGTTATATATACATCCTTGAGGTCTAACATTGCAGGGTCTTGGTACATTGATAGTGGATGTTCTCGCCATGTGACAGGTACCAAAAAATACCTAACGGACTATGAGTTATTTGACGGAGGAAAGGTCACATATGGTGTTGGTGCACGAGGACAGATAGTTGGTAAAGGTACTCTAAATGTAAAAGGTCTTCCTAAGCTCAGAAACGTTCTACACGTTGAACGGCTTTCTGCAAACCTACTTAGTATTATCCAACTTTGTGATGATGACTTATATGTTAAATTTGATAGGAATACTTGTGAAGTCTTTGATAAAGCTAACGTTTGCATCTTAGCAGGTTTAAGATCTATTGATAATTGCTACCAAATCGGTGGAATTACTGCTTATCATAGTGTAAAACTAAACGAAATGGATTTGTGGCATCAAAAGTTAGGACATGTGAACTTTAAAATGATTGATAAACTTGTTAGGTATGAAGTCGTGTAAGAGGATTACCAAAATCAACACAAAAAAATACCTCTGTGTGTGGTTCGTGTCAAAAGGTAAACAAACTCGAGTGTCACACCAAGTTTCACAACACTTTCACACTACTCGATGTTTTGAACTTCTTCATATGGATCTTATGAGTCCAATTGAGGTTGGAAGTGTTGGGGGTAAGAAATATTCTTTTGTATGTGTTGATGATTTCTCTCGTTTTACTTGGGTTCGTTTCTTACGTGAAAAATCAGATGCTTTTGAATCTTTCAGAAATCTGCATAAAAAGGTGTATAATTTATATAGTATCACTATTGCTAGGATTAGGACTGATCATGGAAAAGAATTTGAAAATTCATCATTTTTATCCTTTGTGATAGGAAAGGTATTTCTTGTGAATTCTCCACACCCAAAACTCCACAACAAAATAGGGTGGCGGAAAGGAAAAAACGAACATTGCAAGAAATGGCACGAGTTATATTGAGTTCGAAAAATTTAACCAAACTTTTTGGCCGAGGCCTTAAACACTCGCATGTCATATTACGAAATCGTGTGTATTTAAGGATAGGAAGTACTATGACTCCTTATGAGATACTTTTGGGTAAAAAACCTAACCTTAAATACTTTCATGTGTTTGGATGTGTGTGTTATGTGTTAAATGATAGAGATGAGCTTGCTAAATTTGATTCTAAAAGTGATAAAAGCATGTTCCTAGGATATTCCACTAACAAATCATGCTTATAGAGTTTTTAACATTCAACAAGAACTATTATGGAAACCGTGAATCTTGTATTCGATGATTTGGTGACCTTGCAGGAAAAACTGAAGAATACTGTATCTCTGATCTAATTGAGACAAATGGAAAATCTGAGTCAGTCTCAGAAACTGAAGTTGAACCAAGTGTTACAACAGATGTCATTGCAAGTGTTCCAACAGATGTTGAGACACTGCGCAGCAGACTGTAAACACACCTGTACAAACTGACTCAGAAACTGAATTTGATCATGAGAATGAACAAAACCAAGTACTTGATGATCATATGACTGATCGAACCAGAGACATACCAAGCAGAATTCAGAAAAATCACCCAACTACTCAAGTAATAGGTGAGGTTACTGAAGGTGTACGAACACGAAGAAAGGAGAAGGTAAACTACCGTGATATGGTAAGAAATGCATACCTGTCTTCAAACTGCACTCTGGTAAGAACTTGTTGTTTTATCTCTAACTTTGAGCCTAAGAATGTTAATGAGGCTTTGAAAGATGAATTCCTCGGATTAATGTTATGCAAGATGAAGTTGATCAATTTGCTAAGAATGATGTCTGGTATTTAGTTCCTAGACATGAAAATGTGAATGTGATTGGTACAAAATGGATTTTCAAAAACAAAACTAATGAATCTGGGAACATTGTGCGAAATAAAGCTCGTTTAGTTTCTCAAGGGTATACATAGGTTGAGGGGGTTGACTTTGATGAAACCTTCGCTCTGTAGTCCGAATTGAATTCATTAGACTTCTTCTTGCTATAGCTTGTCACCTTGGTCTTACACTTCACCAAATGGATGTCAAAAGTGTTTTTCTAAATGGTATTTTAAATGAAGAAGCTTACGTTGAACAACCAAAAGGCTTTGAAGATCCTTATAAGCGAACCATGTGTTTAAGCTTAAAAGACTCTTTATGGTCTTAAACAAGTCCCTAGAGCTTGGTATTGAAGATTAATCGAGCATTTACTCCAAATGGGTTTTAAACGTGGTGAAGTAGACAAGACTCTTTTTATTCAAAGAACTAACAATATCATTTTAATTGCTCAAATTTACGTGGATGATATTGTGTTTGGTGCTTCCGAGTAAAAAATTGTTGAATGAATTTGTTGATTGTATGTCTTCTACATTCGAAATGAGTATGGTTGGTGAATTGAATTACTTTTTGGTCTTACAAATCAAACAATGGAATGATGGGATTTTTATTTCTCAAAGCAAATATGCACGAAATTTAGTGAAGAAATTCAACTTAGATAGTGTATCCCATATGAAAACTCCCATGGGTTCGAGTCAAAAACTTAGTAGAGAAGATGTTCTTTGAAAGTGTTGATAACACTTTATATAGAAGCATGATAGGTAGTCTGTTGTATTTAATCGCTAGTCGTCCGATATCATGTATAGTGTGTGTTTGTGTGCTTGTTATCAAGCCAATCCTAAGATCACCACTAATCTAGGAATTTGGTATACTAAAGATACAAACACTAATCTAGTTGGTTTTAGTGATTGATCATACTGGAGATGTTGATGATGGAAAAAGTACAATAGGTGGTTGTTTCTACCTTGGTAATAATTTGGTGTCTTGGTACAACGATCGTAAAAACAAAATTGTGTTTCTTTTTCGATTTGCCGAATCTGAATATGTTGCTGTTGGGAGTTGTTGTTCCCAATTACTTTGGATGAATCAAATGATTGAGGATTATGGTCTTCATAGTGTTATCTTAACCATTTATTGTGATAATTAAAGTGCTATTGATATTTCAAAGAATCCAAGATAAACACTCTCGCACAAAACACATAGACATAAGACACCATTTTATTCGTGATTTGGTTGAGAAAAACATTATTCGCATAGAATACATTGAACCGAAAATCAGTTGGTGATATTTTTACCAAAGCTTTAGATTTTGAGAGATTTTCCACTTTAAGGAAGTCTCTTGGTTTGTGTGCTATCTAACACTATTTATGGAGGTGTTGCTTCACCCACAAGAACACTTGTTGCAACACCTTTTCCCTATTTTTTTCCCCTGTTTTGCATTCATGCATTAGTTAGATTTGCATTTGCACGACTAAATTAATCTGACAGAGTAAGATCGTAATGTACCCAAGAGTGTTCACCGATAAGTCGATGTGAGTGGATGTTTCCAATCTACAAAATCATTATATTTATTTACCCATGCGATGAGTTTTAAAAAAAAAAAATCGATCATGTTTTGAGGCCTTTGAGGGAAACAACTACCTCCCCCACCGAGTGCAACTAATCCTTTTGACCAATTCTTACCTTATAAAAGTGTTTTAAGCGGATGATCTTGTGATAAAAAGCTACCTTAGGGATTTTGTGTGAAAACTACCCACCAAATCTGCATGAATCTTGGAAAAATCAAAAGAAAACTCAAAAATATGCGATATCACTATTCATTGAATCGGCATAAAGGTGTCTCTCAGGTGTTACAACACTCGGTACAATGTCACTAATATGAGTCCCCCACTTGTGTGTGTGTTTTTTTATTTTTTTTACATATCTAGACATAATTAGGACATGCATTTTTGGTGAAAATTAATGAATGACAGAATTTCGGAATCCCTTGGATCTTATGCGATCTTGATTTTTCTCTTCTTAATTATTGAATCTTGTGGTGTTTTAAGTTTTATGGTGTTATATGGATTGTGATATACATGGATATATTTGAAATAATTTTATCACTATCTTATCTATATTTGTGGTTAAGTATTTCATATGTTTTGGAGACTTGAAATTCAAAATCTATTTGAAAATTTGTTTTTTTTTCCCATTTGTTTTGGGAAATTGGATACATTGGGCCTCTCTCTCCTATTACCCGTTACATGTTCCTAGAGTATTTAAGAGTGACTGACTCCTCTCCTATCACACTTCACATCACATTACATCTCTTCATCGCTCTCTCACTTTATCGTGTGCATCGTCTCCACTTATCTCTCTCTCTCTCAAGCGATTTTCTTTGTGATTTTTTTTTGTCTCTTCTTTACCATCTCTACTAATCAAAATGAAGAGAATTCTTTTAGGGATTTCAGGTATTTTCAGTCCGACTGCTAGTCCGACTTCATCTTCATCATCTCAGCCTATCACAGGGACGACTCCGTCAACTCCTGCGAAATCCACCGGTGAATCTGCGTTGATTGACTCCCCAGTGCAATCTACGCCTCCACCATCACTTTCAGGGGCCGATACAGTCTTTGCAACACCCTATTTTCAAATTCTTGAAACCCCTGTGAAATCTTTGGGACTGAGTACTCCCATGGAAGAAATTCCAAAATATCCTATACACTCTGTTCCAATCCAAGAATCTCAAAATTTACCAGAAAATCTTCCCCCAACCAAAGAAATTCCGCAAGAAAACCCACTCAAAAATGTTGATGTTAACTTTGATCCAAATACTGCTTTGGTTCTTATCTCTGAAACACCAACTCCAATAGGTGTTTTTCCACCTGATAACCCCGAAAATGTGATCAATGTCGATGATATCCCGAATTTGGCCACTCACAAAACACCCTTAAACCCTAAAAAATCTCCGATTTCGAAAAAAAAGGGTTTTTCTTCTTCTCAGTCTGCTGGTATGGGGTCTCCATCGCAAGGAAATCCGAAAAGGGAGAAGAAAGTTGTCAGACGGTCTTCCAAGAAAGGGGGAGAACCGTCGTTGTTTCCTGATATCCCATTGCAATCCGATTTCGACAAGGATATTTCCAGGTATGTGATGGCTCGACCATCAAGAACTAGGAGCTCCATCAAGAAACCCACAGTCTCGAAGACTCCGCCAAGAAACCTCCAATGTCAAAAACTCCGCCAAGAAAGCGGCTCCAACCACTCCGAGCAAGAAGAAGAAGGGTACATCTAGATTTGGAGTGCAGTACAAAAGGACAAGGTAAAGTGTCCGATAAGGGCTCTGCAGATGAAGGGCCTGAAATTTTGGAATCTTTAAAAACAAGTACAGGGTCAAGTACAACACGGAGAGCTGGTAAAAGTGTTGTTCCTCCAGTTCCAACACTTTCTGACTTAGAACGAACCGAGTCAGATAACTCAAGTGATGAGGACTTTCATGCCCGAAAAGAAGATGACAAAGATGATGACACCGACCCTGAGCTGGTGCCTGAGACAGAAGTTGAAAGAGCTGCATCAAGTGTTTCGTGAAGTGTTGCTACTCTGTTGCAACACCGACTCACCGATGCACTCAATCCACCGCAACTCCTTTCTTCGATACCTCCCCTGAGTACTCTGCTGCCTTGACTGAGGAATTTGAGATAAGTAAGGCCTACTCTACTTCTTTTTACACTGAAACTGCATTAAAATAGTTTAAAACCATGAATGATCGTAAGTTTATTTGTGAAAAGCGAATTGAGTACGATCCTTTTGAGAAAAATAATATTGTTCGGTTGTTTCAAAAGAGAAAGTTGTTGAGCACTGTGACCGCAGCACTGTCATTTGTCCATAATGTGGTTTTGGAATTTTATGCTAACTTAGAGTCTCAGAGCCAAGAATAAGAGATCTGCAAGTATGGTAAGGTGTTTGTTCGCAACAAAGTTTATGACTTTTCTCCCCAAGTCATTAACACTTTTTATGGCACCCCTGATTTTGAAGAAAGTGCCTTAATGGATGATTACAATGAGGTGGTTCGCACCATAACCGGGAACCGTGTTCAAACATGGCCAGGTTCATCCTATTAAACTTCATGATACTAGGCTCACATCTTTATACTGTTTTACATAAAATTTCATTCAAAATTGATTCCCACTTCTCACAATACCTCGATTGCAAAAGAACAATGGTGGTCTTGTTTAAAATTGGGGCGGGGATCCTTTGAATTATGGACGATTGGTGTTTGATATGGTTATGGGGTTTGATGAATCCTCTGTGTCTCATGCTTTACCGTATCCCTTGTTGATTTATCGATTTTAAGCTCACAAGGTCGAATATGGGAAGTGTTGATTCCTTCTCGCCCGATCCTGAATCTGTTACGATCTCCCACAAATTTTTCAAGGGGACGAGGGAGAAGGACTTGCCTCTTCGCTTTCCTATTGAAGATGAACCGAACACATTCCTCCTCACAGAGTGCGGGTGTTCCTCCGAGTGTTCCACCATTTGCTACCAACACTTCTAACATTCCTCTACCTGTTTTTGACTTTACATCTGCTAGTTCTTTCTTTGAGAATTTTATGCGAGGGACAACTTGCATTTCTTGATCAACAAATTCCTTTGGCTAAGTAGCACATTCAAGATTTTTGAACACTTCAAAGCTCACATTAATGGCTTGCTCTCACCTCCTTCGGACAAAAAGGGGGAGATGAAACTCGAGTCTTTGGAACAAGTATCTTGAACCAAGCACAAGTGGAGGGGGAGCTACTTTTTTGGCACAAAGGATGGAGTGATAAAGGAAAGGAAGCGATTGGAGATGACAAGGACATTCACTTTGATTTCGAAGACGAATTATATAAATTCGATTAAATGCTCACGATGTATTTAAAACAATGTTTTTTAGCACTTTTGTTAATTAGGTCTTATGGTTGGATAGACTAATATCTTTTGATGTGCTAACATTTCATTTTTTTGTCGAACTACCTAATGCTAGTATTCGCATTTGGAGTATGTTGACTCTAGCTCTCATATCTGATATTGTGTTTACATACTAACTATCTATGCATTTTTAGGTGTTCGTGGAAGTGTTCTAACATATGTAGGAACACTTTGTGAAGCGGGCGACTTTTGATTAAGGGGAGAAAATTTCTTTTTCACTAATTTTCAACCGAGGGGAGTTACATGCTTATGTTTATAATTCCTTTACTTGAGTTTTATGTTTTTTTCCAGGAAAGGCAAAAAGGGGAGAATGTTAAATTCGTGTTTTTACGGATATTAAATATTTTTTCCTTATTTTTGAAAATTTTCAATTTAAGTGTTTTGCCTTTCTTGGTTACTTTCTTAAATTATGATTTATTAAATAAAGGAAGTTGATTTAGAAAAGAATTGTATTAAAACTGGATTCTTGAGTTTTATATTAATATGGATAGATCGATTTTTATAAATGAGGTTTTAAAAGAGTCATAATCCTTATATGATTATGAATACTAGTTCTACTATGTCTCTTTCTTCCTTGTTTTATAGGAACTCAAACTCTTCAAAGGATTGCCATATAAAGAGGACGCCCTCACATACACAGAGAACGCAGAATTACAACCGAGAGAGTACATATCTTCGAGAGAGAGATCGACTCGCAAGAGAAAAATAGAGTCGATATACTTTACACGGTCTGAGTGTTGAACGAAGTCTTTGCATGAGTACCCGGATTCAACACCCGACGTTTGAACATCTTTGTTTCTCTGTTTTTCGTCCATCCTCATTGTTTTCATAGAAGTTCGATAGTTGATATTCTTTCTTTTTGGGCGAATTGTTTTACAAGATATAGATTTACTCATAGAAAGGAGTTTTGATAAGTTTTGTTCTAGTTGAGTCATTGATACTTTGAGATCTGTGTCGATACATTCAACTAGTGGATTATTTCACCGCTCGCACGTTTATAAGTATTTTTATACTTATAGACAATTTTATTCTGTGTTTTACTTTTATCCGTTGCGAGTTGGTACAAGTGCTCACGCACTAGTAACAACACTTTATTCTCGAGAAAGTTTTGGACCTAACATTCTTTCGGACATGTCCTTTCCATCGAGCACCTTGATGCCTATAAATACAAGGCCCATGCGGATGAAATCGATGCGAAAATACAAGCCTAAAATCGAGTCATTGCATTACAACATATTGATATCAATTCTTTCAAAAGCTTGAAAGTTTGAAACACTATATAGTTCGTTGATAGTTCGATTTTTGCAAGTCTTTGCTAAATCGAACTCATTTAATTCGTTGTATCTTAGGGAGGATCGCTTTGAACCGCAAGAACTTTAGATGTTGTAAAATATAAGTGCATTTTGGGACTTAATGTGATATATATTTGATACATTTGCACGCATATTTAGTGTGTTTTTACTTGATTTCCTTAGAAGGGCATGATACTGCGTATTCTTGTAACTTTTTACAGGAAACGAAGCTTAAAACAAAGAAATATTAGTTGGAAGACCCGAATAGGATTGTCAAGTGCGAAGAGAAATTCAAAAAGACAAAGAAAACAAAAAAAACACTTCACACGGTCGGACCATGTTGTGTCTTACAACCGTGTGAAAATAACCATGTGAAGTGGCACATCCATGTGGGAAAGAGGAAGAAAACAGGGGACGAAACCAAGCCGCACGGCCAGACCATGTAGGCCCACACGGGCGTGTGGTATTGGGCAACGCAAAAATCCACACGACCATGTGGTGTCACACGGCCAGGCCATGTAGGACTCTGCAGACGCGTTGTTATGGAGTTCTTTTCCCGTTCCAACTCTACAAGTGATGTCTCAAAGCATCTATAAAAGGGACCCAAGGCTTGCACGAAAAGGATCAATTCATACACAACACAACACATCAAATTACGCGAAACATAAGATTCAAAGTCTTCGAGAGAGGAGGGCTAGGTCACGAAAAACACAAGGCTTTTCGCATCTCTTTGAGCACAAGAGCTTGAAGCCTTAGGAGGGGAATCCATCCCGACAAGAAGAGGTTTTCTTTCTATGTCTAAGATCTCTTGTTTGTGCTTAAACGATGTCATAATGTTGATTTAAAATTTGTTATCAATGTTTGGCTAATCTTCTCGGATCTTAGAGGCATAATCGAAACATGGATTCTTGTTAAATCTTGATTAATTATTTTCTTAATTGATTCATGCTTTCTATTTTATGAATTCGAGTGCTTATTCTTAATCGCTTTTTATTTGGCCCATAATTTGTATGTCATATTTGTTAGTGCGAAATTCGGAAGAGAGTTCTAACAAAGATGTAAATAAAAATCGGACATAAACGGTGTATCGAGTCGGAGACCTACAACTGTTTATGGGGAGTCATTCAATTCATAAATATTTTGGGAGTTATATCGAGTTGGGAGAACTATAATTGTTATTAATCTACTATTTATGCACCGCCTGAGAGGGGAATAAACTATCTTAGAAATTGAACCCATAGAATTGCATGAAATGGTTTTCAAACTTTAATTGGATTTAATATTGAAGAAACATGTTGAGATTATGTGCCTAAGGTTTCTCCCCTGTAGTTGTTGAAAATACTTATGGGGTTCGCAAATTTATTTGTTTCATTTCTTTATTTTCGATTTTACTTAAATTGGATATTCGATCGCTTCAATAAAATTGGAATGCGATGTTATTATAACATAAGTGTTTCACATGTCAATCCCGAGAATACGACCTTGCATGCCATTATTCTATAAACTACATTGTACACTTGCGGTTGTATGATCTAAATATTTTTGGCGAACAACTTCATATACGAGGCGATTTTGTCTTGCGGAGATGTATAAAATACATACCTCGACTTAGCCAAAATATCCAAACACTTAGTCATTTCTTGTAAATAGTAAACCACACAAATAATAATAGCAAGACGAAATTCTTTTTTTTTTACAAGATGATGACATCCATTTCATTCACTCGATGGTTTTACGCTCACGGCGAAAAACCCGCAAAGTTATCCGACATTGACTTCAAACGGGCAACAAAAGATGATGTTCTACGACAACTTTGGGTCTATCCCATTTCCTAAAGGAGGACCCCCCTATCGTTTGCGATGAAGAATCCAACAACCAATGGAGAATCACTTTGTGGATGCTTGGCATAATAGCTATTTTCTCTATCGAAACTATGTTTTGAAACGGCTAGATAACACCTCTATAACGCCTATAGTTCGTTCAAAACATCCAAAGAGTCGTGGGACTCTTTGGAGAAGAAATACAAAATAGAGGATGCTCTGACAGAGAAATTTGTTGTCAACAAATTTTTGGATTTCAAAATTGTTGACACCAATCTGATGATCGCCAAGTGCAAGAAATGCATATCATACTTCACTTGACTAAGTGTCGAAGGGATGATTACGAATGAGTCTTTCCAAGTGGCCGCAATGATAAAAAAAATACCGCCATTGTAGAAGGATTTTAAGAACTACCTCAACACAAGCGCAAGGATGATGATCGATAGTTCGACTTTGGATTGAGGAAGACAACCAAAAATCCAAAGTGAAGTCGATAAAGCTGGAATAGAGGCCAAGGCCAATCTTGTTGAATCGAGCACTAGCAAGAAATGGAAGCATTAAAGTAAAAGACAAGGGGAAGGCCAAGAAATTTAAGGAATTGCTACAATCTGGCAAATCAACCACATGGCCAATGATTGCCGACACGAAAAAGGGCAATCAAAATGGGAGGAAGCTTTTATGCCGACAAGGAGATGTTCTCCTCCTACACTTCGATAAATGAAGGAAACTTTTCATGGGAAACTCTTCGACTTCCAACATCATGGGGATTGGGAAGGTTGTGCTCAAGATGACTTAGAAAGGAGCTTACGCTTGTGGATGTCTTTGCATGTCCCGGATATCCATGCAAGAATTTAGTTTACGGACATTTGCTTAGTAAGGCCGCGTTTAGACTAGTGTTTGAGTCCGACAAGTCTGAATGACCAAGAATGGTTAGTTTCAATGTAAGGGCTACCTTGATAAAATGACTCTTTAAAATGTCTGTAATGTCTGTTTTCTGCCAAGAGGAGAAGAATAAAAAACGTTACTTCTGTTTACTTGTTGGATTGTTCTAATTTATGGCCTGATAGATTAGGACACGTAAATTTCAACACAATTAAAAGGTTAGTGAATGTGGAATTAATACCTACATTTAAAACCAATTCACAAGACAAATGCGAAATTTGTGTTGAAGCAAAATTAGCTAAAGCAATGTTTCATTCGCTAATGAGAAGTACACTCGAGTTAATTCATACGGATATGTGTGATTTAAAACTTGTGCAAACTCGAGGTGGGAAAAGTACTTTATAACGTTTATTGTGATTGCACAAGATATTGCTATGTATATCTTTTGAAAATCAAAGATGAAGCTTTAGTAGCTTTTAAAACTTATAAGAATGAAGTTGAAAATCGGCTTAGTTTGAAAATTAAGATGATTAGAAGTGATAGAGACGGAGAGTATGTTGCTCGTTTGAAGAACTCTACCCGAGCGTATAATTCATCAAACGACAAACTCCTACTCACCTCAATCAAATGGTGTAGCGAACGGAAAAATCATACTCTTAAGGAGATGATGAATGCGGTGTTGATAAGTTCGACTTACCCCAAAACTTGTGGGGGAAGCCATACTTTTTGCAAACTACATTCTTAATAAGATCCCACAAAAGGTAAAAACGAAACTCCATATGAGTTATGGAAAGGATGTAACCGGCATATAAGTACCTCAAAGTGTGGGAGTGTTTGGCTAAAGTCGAAGTACCTAAGCCGAAACAAGTTAGAATCGGTCCGAAGATGATCGGTGCGTTTTCATTGGATATGCTAACAATAGCGTTGATATCACTTGTTAGTGCACAAGTCGGCTATTCCTGATATAAATGAAGGTATGATTATTGAATCAAGGAATGTTGTATTCTTCGACAATAGCTTTCCGAATAAAGAAAGGAAAGAAGAAAGTTCGAATAAACGAACTTATGAAACTGCATGGTTACCTCAAAGTGATGATGAAGAGGAACCAAGACGCATTAAAAGGACAAAAGTAGCTAAGTCTTTTGGTCCTGATTTTCTAACTTATATGTTAGAAAATGAACCAAGAACTATTTAAGAAGCTTTGTCTAGTCCGAGGAAGGTCCTCTCTCGGAAAGAAACTATCAATAATGAAATAGATTCCATCATGCAAAATAACACTTGGGAGTTAGTTGATCTCCCACCGGGTTGCAAACATTTGGGATTCATGTGGATCCTTAAAAGGAAGTACAAAGTAGATGGATCTATAGATAAGTACAAAGCCCGTTTGGTAGCTAAAGGGTTTAAACAAAGGAGGTTATGACTTTTTCGATACATATTCTCTGTTACGAGGATCACGTCCATTCGTGTTCTTATTGCTATTTCAAACTTTGCATAACCTTGAGATACATCAAATTAACGTAAAGACTGTCTTCTTGAATGGTGAGCTTGAAGAGGAGATTTATATGGAATAACTCGAGGGGTTCGTTGCACCTAGGGGTGATCATAAATTTTAAATAACCGCCCGCACCGCCCACACCGTTATTATTTATTTTTCAAGAAAACCGCGATTAGAAATGTTATACAAAAACCGAACCGCCTTAGCGGTGCGGTTTGCGGTTTTAAGTTGATAAAACCACAAAAAAACCGATCGACCGCTAATTATAATAGAAACATCAAACATATGATAAGGATAATTACGTAAATGACTTACACAAGCCGAACCCTAAACGATTAAAACTAGTACGATAGGTCATCCCTTATTCTACCAAGAATTTTGGTCTTCTCCATTTCTCCTCACTACGTCCCTCTCACCATTTCACCACTCTCACTATTTCACCACTCAATGTTCACTTAATCACCCAAAGGTCAAAATTAATAAACCCGTATGCAATATAACCACATTTAGTCAACACATTTTCATCTTTTTTTTGGCCATTTGAAGGAGTAGAGGTTTTGGGCTCCAATTTTTGATAAGTTGTCTTTGTATTTGTTTCTAGTTTTAGTGAAAATGATATATCTTTTATTGTTTTCTTAATTATTAGGATAACAAAATCCATAACAATATTTTTAGATGTAATTTTTGGCATATATTTTCTAAAATTTATTATATAATATAATGAGGGTTGGCTTTTACTCTTAGAAAATAAGGTGAACTTTTTCTATTTTAGTTTAGGTGTTTCTCAAACAAAGTAGCATTACATGAGGTTTTTAATTGTAGGTTTGTTGAATCTTTAATGTCCGCTTAAGAAAAATATTTTGAATTAAATAATTCTAATTAACATGAGCCATATGTTTAATTTAACATATGCAGGTACTACATCATTTTTTACGTAGCATTACATATGCGGTAAGTTTCATTTTTTTGAAAAAAAAATACTACATTTACATTATATTTTTGTTTTATGTACATGCTTGTTTAAGTGTTTATTTACTCCTACTATGAACTACATTTTTTTGGGAATTATAATTATTTTCTTATACCGAGTAAAACCGCCCAGAATCGCTTAAAACCGAACATTTAGTTTGACACAATAAAACCGCAATATGAATTAAATTTAAAAAGAAACCGCACATGGCAATTCGGTTTTATAATTCGTGCAAAAATCGCATACGTGAGCACCCCTAGTTGCACCCAAATAAGAGCAAAAGGTGTGTAAACTTGTTAAGTTACTTTATGGACTAAAACAAGCACCTAAGCAATGGCATGAAATGTTTGACTCGACTATGAAGTCAAATGGTTTCAAGACCAATGGATGTGACAAGTGTGTCTACATTAAAGGTACTACAAATGATTACGTCATAGTATGCCTTTATGTAGATGATATGTTGATTATGGGTAGTGGTCATGATTTAATCAAGAATACTAAGAACATGTTAAAGAAGAATTTTGACATGAAAGATATGGGATTATCTGATGTTATATTAGGGATTAAAATCTCTAGAACATCAGAAGGAATTGTCTTGCACAATCTCATTATGTCGAAAGCATACATAGAAAGTTTAATGCTTTTGATAGTCCTCCGGCTAAGACACCTGTAGATCTAAGTCTACACTTGGCCAAGAATAGAGGAGAACCAGTTTCTCAGCTGGAATATGCAAGGGTAATTGGAAGTCAGATGTACTTAACGAATTGTACACGTCCAAACATTGCATATTCTGTGAGTAAGCTAAGTAGGTTCACAAGTAACCCGAGTAAGGATCATTAGAAAGTCGTGACAAGGGTACTTAGATACTTAAAGTATACAATGAAATATGGAATACTTTATACGAGATATCCAACAGTTTTAGAATGATATTATGATGCCAATTGGATATCAAACACAAAAGTCTCCAAGTCCACAAGTGGATATGTTTCACAATAGGTGGAGGAAGCGATGTCGTGGAAGTCTTCTAAGCGGCGTGCATAGCTCGATCCACTATGGAATCTTTCATTGCTTTAGATAAAGGCTGGAAAAGAAGCGAGAATGACTTAGAAACTTCTTAGAGAATATTCCTTGTTGGAATAAGCCGATGCTATTATTTTGATACATTGTGATAGTCAATCAACAATTGGAAGGGCACAAAATAGTATGTATAAAGGTAAGTCTAGACATATTCGTCGAAGACACAATACCATTAGGCGAGTTGATATCGAATGGGTTTATTTCGGTTGACTACGTGAAGTCAAAGGAAAACTTTGCGGATCCGCTCACGAAAGGTATAAATCGAGATCAATTGTATAAATTGTTAAGGGAATGGGTTTAAAATCCATAAAATAAAGAATGTTCATAAGCGGTAACCCAACTTGTGAATTGGAGATCCCAAGAGGTTCAATGAGACAACTAAGTTATGAATTCAACTAAACACTTGGAAAAGGTGTTAGCTCATTCCCGAAACTTCCAAGTGAAATAGAAGTCCTTGAATGTGGTCGGGTTAAGTTTGAGACTTTTAATGATTCTTATTACGAAAGGTGGAGTATGGCGGGATACTCTTCATAGGAGATCACCTATATATAAGTGAGAAGTAATGGCGCTTCAAAGAAACACTTATGAATCTAAGATATGGTCCATGGCAAAATGGACACAACGTGAGAATAGCAAGTGTTAGAATTTTTGTTATGCAAGTACTATTGTCACGATTTACACAAATGGTTGAGTAGTTCAAGACATCGCGTCACTTAAATCCGATAGTATTTTACTAAGGAATGTTCAAAGCCACAAGCTACCTATCCGATGCAATATACATTCGCGAGACTTTCAAGCGAATGCATACACACATGCATTAATTTCATTCATGTGGGGATTGTTGAAATTTGGTTATAAGAAATTGTGTTGACCCGATTTTGACCAAATATTTAAGTGGTTTCCATTAGTGAAAAATGGAATTAAATTATTTGTAAAGCATTCTACTAAGTCGGTAGATAAGATTGGCATTTAGAATTTCTCAAAACCAATTAGGATAAATGAGAAATTAATGCTTTAGATATTAGCCACTTAAAATTAGAAAATTGTATAAAAATGAAAAATGTGGGGAAGGAGAAAAGCTCCATCCCACATAGGAGGAAAAGCCAAAGTTTGCTCAATTAATAAATCTCAAGTTGGACAATTGGGTTTGGGCCATTGGGGCACTAAAGTTTTTAAAGGGGTGAGGACCTACAAGCTTGTGGGTTTGGTTCAAAACTTACACGCGTCTTGTGTGCACACATGCATCCATGCGCTTGGCTCGACTCGGCTAGGCCCAACCCGAGTCGTGGATTGTGGGCTAGGTTTGGGCTTGGGCTTCAAGGCCCTTATACTTTTGGACCAAATTTATTTAAAACCCTTTGAAAATATTAATTAATTAATTAAATTCAATTGGGGTGTGAGATGCACATTTATGCGTGGCCGTAAGCGCCTTGACCTGCTAAATAGTGAGTGAAATTGTATGCGCCACAGGGTGGCGGACGCGCACGCTAAATTGTTGCACTGTTCGAGCAACCATATGCATTTTTTGCTGTAGACATGTCCTTTCGAGCCAAAAGACATGTCCTTTCCATCGCACCTTGATGCCTATAAATACAAGGCCTCTGCGAGATGAAATGCACGAAATACAAGCCTAAAATCGAGTCATTGCATTAGAGCATATTGATATCAATCTCTTCAAAAGCTTGAAAGTTTCGAAATACTATATAGTTCGTTGATAGTTCGATTTTTGCAAGTGCTGCTAAATCGAACTCGTTTAAGTCGTTGTATCTTAGAGACAATCGCCAGAATCGTAAGCATTCGTATACTGGGCGATTTCGTCTTGCGGTATATAAAATACATGTCTCGACTTAGCTAAATATCCAAACACTTAGCCATTTCTTGTAAACAAGAAACCACCCAAACAACATACTCCACTTACAAAAAAATTATACTTTGAGCTAGAGTCTAACAAAACTCTTAACATATGATCTAGGCAAAACTTATAAACGCTCTCATGGATTATATTTATGAGACGAATCCTATTTGTAGTTAGAATCTCAATCCAAACCAAAACTCATAAAAAGATCCATATCTTTTGTATTTTGTTGGATATGTTTTATGAACTTAGATCCATGAGTCGATCTAATGTTGACCTCCTCTATTATCTATAATATATTCAGGCTACACTCAAAACATAATATTTCAAGACAATTTAACTCAACATAAAAGTCATATACTAAAATTTTATAATATAAAAGAATGGAATATTTTGGGGCTCTTCATTTGACACATTAGCACCCATCGTTCTTAGTTAGAAACTACAGTAAAATTATATAATTTATGTCAAAATTAAACTAATTAAATGTCCAAATCTTTGAAAGATATCGGACCAAAATTCACACGTGATTACATTGAGGACAAAATCTACAAGTGCCAAAAATATTATTTTCCCCCTTTTTTGCCGCATCCGTATATACATACAAACATATCAATAATAAAATAGCTTCATTTTTTAGATGGGTTTTAGAGATCGGTAGTTTAGCATGAACAAGCACCCCACATCAAAACCCTTTCCCATCATAACCATTTGAAACTACATGAAAGCCAAGAAACCCCAAAAAGACTTTTATTAAAGACAAAATAGTTATAGAATTAAAAAACCCCAACGACCTTGTCAAAAAAAAACCCTAATGGCGAATATGATTAAAGATAAGACAAATTAAATATAGGTGAGAAAACAATCATAATTTCGTAGTAGGGAAATATCTGTAGCACCCATTCTAGCTTGCTTGAAATTTATGTGGAAAATAAAAGAAGAATAACTACTTAAACATTATAAAATAATTACAAACTTTGCTTTATACAAAAAACATTATTGCGGAATTTCAAAGAATCTGTTGCCCAATTTTTGTGAGTTTTAATAAAAATCCTTTAGTGTCAGACAGTGGTGTTATAATACTTGACACACGCACAGTAAAATCATAATACATAATGGAAATAAAACATAATACCAGAATTTTTAAACTGCTTAAATTCCTCAATATTTATGCGCGAGGCCATACCTAGAGAAAAAATAATCCACTAATTAGAAACAACAAGTTATTACAATACAAACACTGTTTTACTGAATTTAAAGACTCCCTCTTTAAATAAACATCACTCTTTGTATTCAACTAATTCTCCGGAATGTTTGCTTCCAAAACTCTGCACTGTTAAAATCTCTTCAACTCCAAACACCTTTGAATGGCTGAGTCGATTCACACCGTAGATCTTCACTGACGAATGTATATGCATAGAAAAGGAAGCTCTCAAGAAATAATCAAGATAAACTCTATGGATTGCTTGATTTCTTCAATGAGTTAAGCGACTTATTTATGCGGCTCAAAAATCTATTTTGATCCCATCGACACGGAAAAAAATATATATATATAAAAGAAAGTTAAATAGATTTGATTCTTTCCTTATACAAAAGTATCTTCAAACAACACAAGGAAAGAATCAAGATATATAATGGCAAAATCGAGATATGATATCAATTAATTCATGTGATCCATGATTTTCAAAGAACTTTGCACAAAAATAACATGCACAAAAATCGGTCGAGATATGTCCCAGGATATAGTACAAATCAATATTCCATCAACAAATACAAGACTTCAACCTGCACTATGCACTTAAACCAAAATTGTCAATTACCAACATTAACAAAATTAAATACTAATGACCAAACATTTATGATGAAATAAAAATGACGTTCAACACACTAATAGAATAAATTCAACTTTAAAAAGAAAAAGAAACATATAGGACACGAGAATCATTAAAAACGTGCATTCCTGAGTCACCGCGCTACGCCATTTTCTTTCTCCTCTGAGTTCTCATATGAAAACATGTAAAATACATGGTATGAGCTTAAAGAATCTCAACAAGTAACATTAATCACGAGCATGCCTAATATAATATCTTAACATTTACTTAAAAAGACTTCATGTTTTCCTTCCTTAAAATTTTATTTTCATTGCTTAAAACTTTCTTTTGTATAAAACTTTATCTTTCATTTCTAAAATATTCTTAAACTCAAGCTCACTTGGTGGCACATTGTTCTAAATTTCTAATCATGGCGCACAATGTGCCTTGTTATTTAGAACCCGATTAACATATTCTATCAAGAGCATTTTCCCGAAGGCACATATTTATAAACATTAATCAAACGGCACATATTCAGAATATTGGTCCCTCTCCCGCCGATTTCCCATCCACTCCAACATCATAGACACAATGTGCACCCATTCTTTTCTTTTGGAAAACATAATTCATATTAAACTTTAAAAATTAACTTTACTTATTCTTCTCATGCTCGTAAAATGATAAGAACATAAATTAACATGATGCATGAACTTAAGTGATACCTTCATTGCTTAAAATATCCTTAGGACGCGAGCTCACTTGGTGACACATTGTTATAATCATAGTCGCAGTGGACTTTGTTAGTTAGAACTTGATGAACATATTCTACCGGTAGCATTTTCTTTCATTTTCCCTGAGGCACATAACATTAACATAAATTTTTTGCTACAAGTGGCAAATGGTTAGGATGCCGGTCCCTCACGCCAATCTTTTTAAACATAATTAATAAAAACTTTAAAACTTAGCTTTACTTATTCTTCTGATGCTCGTGAAATGCTGCAAATATAATTTAGTATGATGCATGAACCTAGTAATGCAACTTTACTTATGAAAGAAACTTAAAGAGCAGAAACAAAATAATTAAATCACCGTCCATCAAAAATATATGGGAAAAATCCTACATTCAATTAATTAGAGAAAATCCCAAATTTAATGATTGAAACCTATTTGCCGAAAAATCCTACATTCAATTGGTTAAGAAAACATACATTCAATTAATTAGGAAAAAACCTTACATTCAATTAATTAGTGAAACTCTAGATTCAAACATATTTGGGGAGAAACACTACATTCAGTTAGTTAGGGAAAATCATACATTCAGTTCTTTAGGAAAAACTTTGCGTTCAATAGTTCACACTTATTTAGGGAAATATGTATGTTTAACTAATTTGGAAAAGACCCTACATTCATTTAATAAGGGAAAAACCCTACATTCAATTAGTTAGAGGAAATCCTATATTCAACTAGTTCTATATGGAGTAGAAATCCACATAACCTTCTGTTTGGTGCCATTTGGAATGATGCTCTTACTCTTACTATTTTAGTTTTCATTTGGCGTCTCCTTCATGATCGTCTTCCTGCGGATATCAAGCTTCAGGCACGTGGCACTTCTCTTCTTTGCACGTTGTTTTTGCTTGCATAATCCACATTCCTCTTCTCGGTTGAATCTATCCCTCACCTCTTTTTGATGAATGATATTGTTGATCTGTGGAATCACTTTGTTCCTTGGTTTGACACTACACTTCCACACACCATTGATATGATATTATTCCTCACTTTTGGAGGAATCGCACACACAAATCACACACGAAGCACTTGAGCTTTGTTTCCTTGCTTGCTTTTATGGTTTATCCGGACTAATGGAATAGGGTCAAGTATCGACATTTTCCTTTCTTGGCATCTCACATTATTTGGCGGTGGAGCGGTATCTCGGTTCCTTGTTTCAAGTCGCGATTGGGACCATTGGATTGGTCTGGATGCTTCCCTATAGTCGCTTTCTTGCAGGGGAGTGATCCACCACAGATGCCACGTCGGCCGAGGTTGATGATTTGGCGAGCCCCTCAGTCTCCTCAGATCAAGCTGAACAAGGATGGTTTGTCTGATCGATGCACGTTGATGGCAGGAGGAGGGGGATTGATTTGGGATCATTTGGGTAGATATGTTGGCGTTTCACAGTTACTTCTAGGATGTGTCTAGCTTTCATTACGAGCTACTAGCACTAGAGATAGGACTACAACATGTTCGACAGTTTTCATTGCAGATTTGGATAGAGTCGGATGCAGCGGTTGTGGTTACCACGATCATATCTGGTTGCCTTAGATCTTGGCAGGTTCATCACATACTAATTCTCATTTGGAACATGTTGAGGAACCTTCCGTACTCGATTTCCCACATACACATTTTATGAGGGCAAGACATATCACCACTTATTGTCGCTCATTTGGATGGAGCAACTGGGCTATCGGAGTTTTAGATTTTGATTGATACTTGGTTCACATTGTATTCTCTTTTGATACTTCATTATGTAGAGATTCTAGATGTCATAGTGATAGATTGTTTTTTTTATATTTTCGCCCGTCGTGACGGGATATGACATTGACATTGTACAACCTTTTTATAATTTGATCTACAGGTAGGGGATTGTGCCTCAATCCTCCACCCCTATGGGTGTTATTTTCGTTAAAAATAACTAGTTCGGGGAAAGTTATACATGATCAATCAAGTTAGAGAAAACCTACATTTTTGGAGAAACGTTGACGGAAATGAATAGAAATTTTTGTTGGTTGATTACTAGTTACAATGTTGAATCATTTTGTTTGTTTTGAACCATTATATGGCACTTAGTCGAATCGTTTATTTTGTCTTCTAAAAAAACCTTCAATTGTACTTCATCCTTTGAAGTTGGGGCCTCTAGGGCCCTAGATTTGGTTCTAATATTTCTCTAAACAACCTATAGCTTGAAATTGTTTGACTAGGGTTGAGTTTCTTAAACGGGAAAGTATAATGGAAATATAGTATGTTTATCTTGAGTTGTATGCCAATAGTCCAAACTACGTAAGAACCCAAAACAAAAAACACATAATATTTTTTTCTATTTTCTTATAGATTGAGGTCTCTCGTGGTTGATTATTTCTCTAGTCGATCTCGACACCGTTTTGAGGTCTCTTGTGAATTATCTATCAATGGATGGTTCGGCAAATCAAAATGAATTTCTTTTATAGTGTGTGTACCTTCAATTGTATTTTTTTAACTTTTTGTTCAATTTTTTAAGAGAAAACAGAACTCACAAACATGATGAAAATGGAGAAAGTGACCACCTCGGCTAATCCGGCTGTGGTTTCCGGTAGGTTGTTTAATGTTCTTTTTCCCGCCACTACTCCGGCTCTAGATTCCCATCTGTTAAATGTTCTTTCCCCTGGTGCTACTACGGCTATTGTTTCTCATTGAATTGTTAATGTTCTTTCTCCCGCTTCTAGGCCGCTCTCATTTCCCATCGATTGTTTAATGTCCTTTTCTCGCACTCCGGCACTGTTTTCCCACCGATTGTTTAATGTTTTTTCTCCTGCTACTACCTCGACTCTGGTTTTCCCAGAAGGGATACTTTGGCACCCATAATGACGTAATGAGAGAAGCATACCCTTGCACAATTTGTGGGCTCAAGTTTAATCTGCCAACCCACATTAGAGGACACATTTTCCACGCTCATGGTAAAAATTTTAAGACACATAAAGAGGATGAGTACCACAATTGGCGTTGTGGTAACATGTTCATATATCAGGCGGATGCTATTGAGCACCAAAACAACAAGATGGATGGAAAAGTTGTCCCTGTTGAACTTGGGAAATGTATTCTAATGAAAGACGAGACACTCAGTGATTGCAGTAAATGTTATCTAGATGGTCTGGAAGAGGAAGGTTCGACAAATGATGAAGACTAGGGAGAAGCGAGATGAGAAAAAATCTTTGGAGAACCGAGGTGGAAGAGGAAGAAACGACAAATGAAGGAGGCAAGTATGAAGAAGAAGGGTCAAAACATATGAAATCAAGGAGAAAGACTAGAAACAAAAGGAAGAAGAAGGTTTTGACTAGTTGAAAAACACATTTTTGGAGAAACTTTGAACATAAATAAATAGAAATGTTTTCTTTGGTTGATTGCTAGTTACAATGTTGAATCATTTTGTGTAATTTTGTTTTGAACCATTATATGGCACTTAGTCGAATCTTTCATTTTGTCTTCTAAAAAAAAACAACAACCTTCAATTGTACTTCATCCTTTGAAGTTGGGGCCTCTAGGTCATTAGAAAATTTATTTGTTAGATTTTGATACCATGTAAAATTAAACTAGCAAGTTGGCACCCCATTTCCTTGTATTCCGCATTGTAATAGATAGGGCTGAAAGAGCTTAGTCAAGTTAGCTATGCCAAGGATTACAAGAGGTCAACTGCGGACTAGAATGAAGACTCTGATGTGTGTCAGCTGAGTGAGGCTAAGAAGGAAGTCAAGGATTCGACTGAAGAAGAGTCAGCTGAGGAACAACTGTGTGAAGTGTCAGTCGAGTCAACTTAAGGAGCCAAGTCTCATTAGTTAGAGTGACAAAGCAGTAGTTAATCCCATGATTGAGCTGACTCAAGTCACTTGGGTTAAAGACAGCAGTCAAGTAAAGACAATTGACTTAGATCCGTTGGAATAAAGTCACAAAGGTTACTCAATATAGTAACATGTAAAGTTGTCAGGTCTAAAAGTGTTTTTCTCGGAATTGTGCAAAAGGAATGAACCAATAGGAAGCACTGCATCTTGTGTCAGACACCTGCAAAGCTGGTATGCCATTAATACGAGAAAATGTCTACATCAAGGACTGCAGACCAAGACAAGACAAGCCAACAACCACAAAAGTGACATTTGAAATCAACCTATCTCTTCAACGGGCAAAATTTCAAATGTGCACTATAAAAGGCTGAGGAAGTTATTGAGAAGAGGTTACCTAAACCATGAACAAGCAAGCATTATTAAAGCAAATAACCTGCAATATTCTCAAAGCTTATTAAGACAATCCTCAAGCCTGAAACTCGAAGGTTTGGTGAGGTTTATTCGACCCCCACTTCTAAACCTTACACCACACCCCTTGGGACCGACAAGTGGTATCAGAGCGGTTGGTTCATTGATCCTTCCGCACTGGTGACTGAACTAGATCTCTATCTTTTCAAAAAGTTTTTAAACGCTTGTGTTTCAAAGTCTTTCACTTTACAAGCAAAGTTATTATCATGGAAGCAAATCTAACACGGATCCCTATGTTCACTGTTGAAGAATTTGATGATTGGAAAATTCGTATGTAGGTTCATCTATCTGCATTACATGATGAAATGTGGCTTGTGATAGAGGATGGGCCACTGCAAATACTCAAAGTGAACACGACTGTACCAAGAGCAGCTGTAGTTGAAGGAGAAGAAGTTGCTGCTGAAGCAAGACCAGCTTTGGTTGAAAAACCAAGAACTGAATGGAAAAATGAAGACAGAAAGAGATATAACTTGGACATGGCCAAGGATATACTCTACAAGACATTAGACAAAGCAATGTTCAATAAAGTCAAATCTTGCAAATCTGCAAAAGAAATCTGGAATAAGCTGACTTTAATTTGTGAAGGATCAGAACAAATTAAAGAGAATAAATTATCAGTTGTTGTTCAAAAATTTGAAAATTTCAAAATGTTTGCAGGTGAAACTCGGATCGACTTGATGCAGTTGCGAGATCACAAATGACCTTTTAGCTCTTGGGAAAGAATATACACAAAAAGAAATGTGTATGGAGATCTTAAGAAGCCTCCCAACTGAATGGGAAATGAAGGTTATGGTCCTGAGACACTCAATGGACCTCTCAAGAACATCTAACCATGAGCTATTCTCAGACCTCAAAGCCTATGAGTGAGCTGAGAAGGAAAGAGCAAGAGGAGACAGTTGTACCCAAGACAACTTCATTGATGGCTAGTGATGGAAAGAGAGCTGAGCCAAAGGAAGCCATAGACCAGGAGGAAATTGCCCTGATGGTAAAAAAATTCAACAAGTTCTTCAATAAGAACTATAAAAAAATAAGGGTGAAACCTTCAGAGACATTCAAATCTTCCAAATCAAGGGAAGACAAAGCCACCCAAGAAAGTTGAGCATCAAAGGGCCGATTATCAAAGAAATGATAATCAAATGAATGACAGAGCGATCAAAGAGTCGAGAACATGTCTTTGGAATTGCACAACCAGGACACTTTGCGCTTGGCTCCTACCCACCGATTAACAAGTATAGGAATGAGCAAGAAAGAAAAGTCTTGAAATAAGACAGAAAGGAGAAAAGCCATCTTAGCCGCTTGAGACCAGAGGCGGTCCAAGTCCAAAGAAGCGGCAGACTCGGATAGTAGTGAAGCGTGCTACCAGTGATTACGAGGAAGAGGCTATGATCCGCCTCATGGCTAAAGAACAAGATCAACCAGATCAAGAAGATGAGGTACATTCTAAATCATCTCATTTAGATTCAAGTGATAGTGATTGTGATACACAAACTTCATCACCCACTGATCTTTATGATTCATTAGGCAAAATGATGAAAGATTTTGAACACATAAAATCCTCTCACACAATTTTAAATGAGGAGAACAACCAGCTTAAAAGCCAAAACTCGCAGCTGACTAAAGAGTTGACTACTCTGAGTCAAATACCTGATGAGAACACTAAGCTGAAGGCTGAAAAGGCCAAGATTTACAAATGTGATTGCCTCATTTACAAAAGCATCCAAATCATTGGATGATCTTATTATGAGTCAAAAAGAATGCGGAGATAAGACATGCATATGATTTAATTCCTATGTGCATAGTCAAACTCCAAGAGTGATTTTGGAAAAAGGATCTTCAAGTAATGAAGCATCCCAAAAATCCAAAACGCCAAATACTGCACCCACATTCACTTCAAAGCACAATCACAATCATATTGGCCTTGAATATAAAGGGAAAGGAAAACAACAAGTTGAGTATCTTTGAGAGGGCAAATGAGAAGAAATCCAACCGAGTTCCTCAAAGAAACTCCAAACAGAAAATACTCGTGAAAAGCAAACAGAGCTACCGAAACCCCAAAAATTTCATCGAGAAAATACTTATGAAGGGAATGGTAGAAACTATCCAAACTATGTTGATTGGAATAATGTGAAAATCAACAAAGACCTATGGAATACAAGCCAAAATAGCAAAGACCTAAAACCTCAAAGAAAGGTCATTCCAAAGGCAAAAGAGCTATTATCAGCACACATACGCACCCTAGCACTACACTCAGAAACACCACAACTACTCCAAGAAAACAATTGCTAAAACACATACACAGGCATACATACAAAAGAGATAGTTGTATGGTCCTAAAACCCCTAAGCAATTTGCTATTGTGCATTATGATTATGACACTGATAGATGACAAGCCTTTAGAGTCAAATCATTTCACTATAGGTTGATTGGAACATCTTATAGCACTAACCCCCCAGGACCCAGACAAGTATGGGTACCTAAAAACTAATTTCATTGATTGCAAGTTCAAGGAACATCTGAGTGCCAAGGAACCTGGTACATGGATAGTGGTTATTCCAGACATATGACAGGGAACAGGAAAAACCTGTCAAGATTCAAGGAGATCAAAGGTGCAAAACTTATATTTGGAGGAAATAAAGCTTCAGGGGAGATCAAAGGCACAGGTTCCATTAAGAAAAATGGATTGGAAATCACAGATGTTGCTTATGTTCTCAACTTCAATTTGTTAAACATCAGCCAACTTTGTGATAAAGGATACAATGTTGGATTCAACATGGGAGAGTGCCAGATCAAGGATGCTGAATCAAATGAAATAGTGCTACAAGGATCAAGACAGAAGAATATGTATGTGGTAGATTGGTCTACTTGCACCAAGCACTCCAGTATGTTAGCAAAAGAGCACAACCGAATCAAGTTGGTTGTGGCACAAGAAGAAGTTCGAGTCACCAACTTCAAGACAATCAACAAATTTGCAAGGAGTCATCTTGTAGAAGGATTGTGATGCATGACAGATGGGTAAGCAAATCAAATCTTCATTTAAGGACAAGCCAGTCCTTTTTCAACAAGGATATTACATCTGTTGCATATGGATTTATTTGGTCCAGTTGAGCCAGCTAGCATAAGTGGAAACAAATACACCTTAGTGGTGGTGGATGATTATTCAAGATATACATGGACAATTTTCATGTGTAAAAAGAAGGAAACACTGCAGAAGTTACCTCAGCTGATGAAGAGAGTTCAAAATGAAAAGAGCCAAACCGTTATAAAAATAAGATCTGGCAGGGGAACTGAGTTTGTCAATGGTATAATAACTTAGTATTGTGTTGAAAATAGTACTGCCCATTAGTTATCAGCTGCAAGAACTCCACAACAGAATGGAGTAGCTGGAAGAAGGAACAGAACTCTCAAGGAAGCTGCAAGGACAATGTTAGTTGAAGCTGGATTGCCTAAGAGATTTTGGACTAAAGCCTTAACACAACATGCTATACTTAAAATAGATGCATTATTAACAGACAATTGACCAAGACTCCCTATGAAATTTGGACAGGGAGAAAGCCAAATGTTGGATACTTCAGGATAGTTGATGTAAATGCTTCATCCATAGTAATGGCAAAGATAATTTGAAGGCTTTTGATGCTAAAGCTGATGAATGTATCTTTTTGGGATACTCAGCTGAAAGTAAAGTCTATAGAGTGCTGAACAAGAGGACTATGGTTACAGAAGAGTCTATCCATGTGGTTTTTGATGAACCAAATGTGAATGGAGAACATATTGAAAGGTTAGGCGATAAAATTTGAACCAGATGACTATATAGAAAAGGCTTTATGTTGAAGCTGAAGTAAGAGCACTCAACCCAGATGAAGATGAGATAGTTGAATCTTATAGACAGATGGAAGGCCTACATCTGAATGAAGATGAAAAAGTTATTCAAGACAACTTAGCTGCAAGACGGCTAAATCCAGCAGACTTACTCCAACCTGATGTGAGATGGCTGAGAGACCATCCACCAGAGTTGGTCATTGGAGATGTTAGAGATGGCATAAGAACCAGATCCAGGGCACAATAAGAAGCTTTGTTCACTTGTTTCATATCCGAGATAGAGCCTATAGATGTGTCTCAAGCATTGAATGACACACATTGGATTCATGCCATGCAAGAAGAGTTGAATCAGTTTGAAAGAAACAAAGTATGGGAATTAGTTCAAAGGCCAACCCATCAAAATGTTATTGGCACAAAATGGGTTTTCAAGAACAATATGAATGAGGAAGGATCTATTATAACAATCAAATCAAGGCTTGTAGCCAAAGGGTATTGCCAAGAAGAAGGCATAGATTTTGATGAAACTTTTGCTCACGTTGCAAGATTGGAAGCAATAAGGATGTTTCTTGCCTATGTTGCACATAAAAACATCACTGTGTATCAAATGGATGTGAAGAGTGCATTTCTAAATGGACTGTTAGAGAAAGAAGTTTATGTTGAACAACCTCCAGGTTTTGAGCAGAAAACTATTGGAGATAAGGTCTACAAGCTCAAGAAAGCACTATATAGATTGAAACAAGTACCAAGAGCATGGTATGATACATTGTCTCAATTTCTAACTGATAATGGATTCACCAAAGGCAAAGTTGATAGAACACTCTTCAGAATTCAAGATGGAGAGAGTATACTGCTTGTTCAAATATATGTGGATGACATCATTTTTGGTTCCATAAATAAAGAGTTGTGTGACAAGTTCTCAAACCAAATGCAAGGAAAATTTGAGATGAACGTGATGGGAGAGCTGACCTTCTTCATAGGACTTCAAGTCAAACAATTGAAGGATGGAACCTTCATAAGCCAAACAAAATACACCAGAGATTTAATGAAAAATTTGGTATGGAAGAGAAGTCTTCTGTGAAGATTCCAATGAATACTTCAGTCAAGATGGACATGGATGCAGATGGAAAAGTTGTTGACCAAACCAGATATAGAGCCCTCATTGGATCATTGCTTTATTTAACAGCCAGTAGGCCAGATATCACCTTTGAAGGGATGCCAGGAAGTCGGCTTATGGTATCCAAAGGAAAGAGGATTCAAGCTTATTGGTTACTCGAGACTTTATCTTTGGATGTAGAGTTGTCGGGATGAGTACCTCAGTACATGTCAAATGCTTGAAATAGATTGGTTTCTTGGTTGATGAAAACAGAATTCAATAGCTACATCCACAATTGAAGCAGTAGTACATAGTCAAGGGCAAATGTTGTAGCCCAAGTCTTATGGATGAGACAGTAGCTAAGAGACTATGATGTAGAAGAAAAAGAGATTCCAATTATGTGTGATAACACTAGTGCTATTGCACTTACTCAAAATCCAGTGTTGCATTCAAGAACAAAGCACATTGATGTCAGATACCATTTTATAAGAGATCATGTTGAAAAGAAAGACATTACCTTGGAATACATCTCAACTGATAAGCAGTTAGCTGACATATTCACAAAGCCATTATGTGAATCAAGATTTGAAGATCTCAAGAATGAGTTAGGGTTAATTGAGCTGAGTTAGGAAACTCAGCAGAATCAATTAGCAGAGAAAGCATATGAGAAAATGAAAAAAGCAAGTTTCGCCTTTCAGCCAAGTGAAACAACTCAGATGGGAAGTCAGTTGTATCGAATTAGCTGACAACTAAGTTTCATCATGGAAAGACAATAGTAGAGTTGAGTCACTTCAGATATAAGTTGAAGTAATTATGAGCTAAGTGACAAAAACACAGTCGTTTAATTGAGCAGGAATGTTTTTAAGGATGACGTCAACATAATAATGACGATCCACAAGAAAAAGTCGCACAAAGAAGCCATATGATGGATATAAATGCTGCTACATTTAATGCGGGGAATTAAATGCGGTTTTGAAGCTCCAATCTCAGCCGTTGATTTCGATCAAAAATTTCAAACTCCGAAGGACGTCCTTTCACGTCCCTTATATACGAAACTTCGTCTTTCTCTCTCCTCACACGAACTATTCATCTTCAAGCAAAGAAAGTGCATTCTCTCTGGAACTTAGTGCAAACTCTAGTTCATTCAAGCAAGTTTTCTCGCATTTCAATCGGTAGAAACCTCTAGAAATGGCTCCAAAACATGATTTCGTGAAGCTCTCAAAGCAAATCCACACTGGTGCTTCTGTAGATTTTGAAGGGATGATCAAACAGTGTTAGGAATTTTATTGTTTAGATTTTGATGAATGCCATGTAAAACTTAGAATAGAAAGTTGGCTCCCCAATTCTTGCTTTGTAATGTATTGTAACAATTAGAGTGACCAGACCGAAGGAGTTAAGTCCTACGCTCCAACTAGCAAGAAGACAATCAAGGCTTGAAGGAAAACTCTGGTGAGACAGTGAGTACAACAAAGAAGAGCAGACAGAACTCGATCAAGGAGGAAGCGGTGAGATACGGTGAGTGGAACATCGGTCAAGTCAACTCAAGAGAAGCCAAGTCCCAAGTCAGTGACGGAAGAGTCATCCAATGATTGGAAGGCGACTCTAAGTCACCCTGGGAAAGCGAGGAAATGCGGTCAAGTCGAGATAATCAAAAAGAACCGTTGCAGACGAAATCAAGAGATTTACTTAAACAAGTAATATCTCCATACTACCTTTCTTGGAGTGTTCATCCCGAAGCGTGCAAAGAAATGAACCAATGGGAAGCACTACTCGTGTCGAGTGCGAAAAGGTGATAAAACATTTCATACGAGGAAATGGCAATTCCAAGAACCGCAAACCAACGATCGCAAAGTGATTTTCAAAAATGAGCCTATCTCTTCAACGGGCAAATTTTTGAAAGTTCACTATAAAAGGCCGAGGAGTTTGATTGAGAAGAATGATGCGTGGATGCGTGAATGACACACACGTGAGATATACGAGCTTATCAAAATCGAAACATTCTCAATCCTCAAGCCTACATCTCGAAGTACATCAATCCAACACTTACCTCGTGAAGGAACGAGAACTTCAATCAGTTGAAGAGGAAAACATCTGAAAACAAGGGGTCTACATTCCAAGAAGGATTGTAGAAAGGTTCAAGGCCAACCAAGTCTTAAGCTTTTGGAGGGCTTCGTGATCAAATCCAAAGTGCTTGAGCAAGTGAGTCAATAGTAGCAAAGCACCCGCCTGAAGAAAGCCGAGTCGTCGAGAAGCCACCGAGTGATCAAGGCGTCTCAGGACCGAGTCCCAAAGGATCAAGTCGGCCGTTGTGATCAAGACTTGTATCCGGATCATTACCACTTTGTAAACTCGATCATTACTTAGTGGATTCCTCCGGGGAGTTGGAGAAGAGAGGAGTAGAAGAATTACCCCATCTTCGAACCTCTATAAAAACTTTCTTGTGTCATTTACTTTCAAAGACTTAAATATCCGCACTTTTAATTGCTTATATCTGGCGATAAATTTGCTATCCATTTGACAATCCATAAGTACTAAATCAAGTCAGAAACTTTGCTTAATCAAACTTAAGGGTGTTAAGTCTTCCTAAAACAAAACCACAAAGTCAAATTATAGCCAATACCGAAGAGTTACTCTACTAACACTCAAATTGAGTCGAGTTGAGAGATTAACTCTCTTGAGTGACTAATTAGATCGTCCATCAAGGATACTGGTGTGTAGAACTCAGTAGATTTAAAAGGACTAAATCGAAAATTTGGTAAGGTTTATTCAACCCCCCTTCTAAACCTTACACTTACACCCTTGGGACCTACAAGTGGTATCGAGCGGTTGGTTCATTGAACCCTCCGCATGGTTCTCAAACTAGATCTCCAAACTTTTCAAAAGTCCGCTTTAGTACTTGAGCTTTCAAAACTCTTTTCTATCATTAAAAATTATTATCATGGAAGCAAATCTAACACGCATTCCTATGTTCACTATTGAAGAATTTGATGATTGGAAAATTCGTATGCGGCTCATCTATCAAAGATTACATGATGAGATGTGGATAGTGATAGAAGATGGGCCTCTGCAAATATTAAAGGTGAACACAAATTGTCACGAAGAGTTGCGGTGAAGGGGAAGAAGATCCAAGACCTGCACCGATTATGGTTGAAAAACCAAGAACCGAGTGGACAAATGATGACGAAAAAAGATACAATCTGGACAATGTAGCCAAGGACATCCCCGTACAAAACCTTGGACAAAGCCATGTTCAATAAAGTCAAATCTTGCAAAACGGCTAAGGAAATCAGGACAAACCGACATTGATTTGTGAAGGTTCGAGCAAATCAAAGAAAACAAACTATCGGTGGGTCAGTACAAAAATTTGAGAACTTTAAGATGATCTCGGGAGAAAACCTGGATCAACTGGATGCTCGATTTACGAAATCACAAATGAGTCATCTACACTTGGAAAGGAATATACACGAAGAAATGTGTATGAAGATCCTAAAAAGTCTTCGGTTAATGGGAGATGAAGGTCATGGCACCGAGACATTCCATGGACCTATCAAAGACATCCAACCATGAGTTATTCTCGGACCTCAAAGCCTACGAGTTTGAGCCGAGAAGGAAAGACCCGAAGAAGACAACAGTACCCAAAACAATTGCTTCTAGTTGTCAAAGATAGAAGGAGAGTCAAGTCAAAGAGGCAATTGACCCGGAAGAAATTGCCCTGATGGTTAAAAGATTTAACAAGTTCTTTAACAAGAACTACAAGAGAGGAAAGGGTGAATCGTCCGAAGAAGACACTCGGCTCCCTCCAAATCAAGGGATGAAAGGCCAACCAAGAGAATGTATCATCAACAAGTTGAGTATCAAAGGGTTGACAACTCAAGAATAGAAAGAGTGATCAAAAGGTCAATATCTATGTTGGAATTGTAGACAACCAGTCACTATGCTATTGACTGCTCATATCCTGTAGTCAACAAGTAGATGAAACGAAGAAGAAAGAAAGGTCTTGAGAGAAAGAAGACAAGAGAAGAAAAAGGCAATGATAGTCTGCAGATCCGAGACAAAATGCCAAGCCAAGGAGACAACACTCGAGAGAGAGCGAAAGAAGCGACTACTCAAGTGACTCACGAAGAAGAAGCCTTGATCTTCTTAATGGCCAAAGAACAAGATCAAGAAGATGAGGTACAATCTAACTCAACAAGCTCGGACACTAGTGATAGTGACGTGACACACACACACTTCATCACCCACTGATCTTTATGATTCATTAGGCAAAATGATGAAAGATTTTGAGCACATTAAAACCTCACACACACTATTTGAATGAGGAAAACACCAACTCAAAAGTCAAAACTCAAAGTCGACTAAGGAGCCGAGTACTCTAAGTCAAATAGGCGATGAGAATAAAAGTTTAAAAATGAAAATGCTAAATTAATAGCAAAATTGCTTGCTATAGAAAAGAGGGAGAATGACCTCAAAAATGTTATTGCCTCATTCACTAAGGCATCTAAATCATTGGATGATCTTATTATGAGTCAAAGAGAATGTGGAGACAAGACAAAGCTTAGGATTTAATTCCTCTCGTGCCATGTCAAACCACAAGAGTAATTTTGGAAAAAGGATCTTCAAGTCATGAAGAGTCTGAAAAATCCAAAACTCTAAATGTTGCACACACTTTCAATCCAAAACACAATACTAAGCAAACGGCCTTGGTTACAAAGGAAAAGGAAAACGGCCCGAGTTGAGAGTCTTTGAAAGAGCGGTGAGAAGAGATTCACTGAGTCCTCTGCAAGGACTCAAACAAAAATACTCTGTAAAAGAGGAAGCGAGCTACCAAAAATCCTTAAAACTCATAAAAGAAATACATATGATGGGAATGGTAGAAAATATCCAAGCCAAGCCGACTTGGAATAATGTGAACTACCGGCTAGACTTATGGAATACAAGCCCAGTGGCAAAGGCCTAGAACTCAACAAAGGCCATTCCAAAAGCATAAGAGCTTTCATCAAAGACACATATGCACCTAGGCACTACACTCAAAGACACCACAATTACCCAAGAAAGGCAATTGCTAAAACACATATGCAGTGTACTGAAAAAAGAGACAATTTGTATGAACCTGGACTCCCAAGCAATTTGCCAGGATTAATTATGATTATGGCACCGATAGATGGCAACCTCTTGAGTCAAATCATTTGGCTATAGGTTGGTTGGATCATCTTATAATTCTAACCCCTCGGGACCTGACAAGAATGGGTACCTAAAACTTAATTTCCTTTGATTGCGGGTTCAAGGAATGTGAAAAAGTGCCAAGGAACCTGGTACATGGATAGTGGTTGCTCTGACATATGACAGAAATAAGAGAAATCTGTCAAAATTCAAGGAAGTCAAAGGAGCCAAAGTCATATTTGGAGGAAATGAAGCTCCTGGTGAAATAAGAGGCATTGGATCCATCCGGAGGAATGGTTTAGAAATCACGATGTTGCATATGTTGAAGGACTAAACTTCAATTTACTAAGCATCGATCCAACTCAGACAAGGGCTACAATGTTGGATTCAACATGGGAATATGCCAAATCAAAAATGTTGAATCTAATGAAGTTGTCTTTGCAAGGATGTAGACGTAAGAATATGTATGTAGTGGATTGGTCAACTGCAACACCAAAGACTGTCTACTAGCAAAGAGAGCACAAACAATCAAGTTGGTTGTGGCACAAAAAGTCGAGTCATCCGAATTTCAAAACGATCAACAAACTAGCAAGAAGTCATCTTGTGGAAGGACTTCCAGACTCGGTATACAAGAAGGAGAGTATATGTGATGCATGTCAGAAGGGAAAACAAATCAAGTCGTCGTTCAAAGAAAAGACATGTCCATCCTCAACAAGAATATTGCATCTGCTTCATATGGATCTATTTGGCCCAAAGGAACCAAAGAAGCATAAGTGGAAAGAAATACACCTTGGTGGTAGTAGATGACTACTCAAGATATACATGGACAATATTCATGTGCAAGATGAAAGAAACTCTACAAAAGCTACCACAAATTGATGAAGAGGATACAAAATGAGAAGAGTCAAACCATTATCAAAATAAGATCGGATAGAGGAACCGAGTTTGTCAATGGAATAATAACTCGATCTTGTATTGAGAATGGTATTGGTCATGAACTATCACCGCAAGGACTCCACAAAGAGAATGGAGTTGCAAAATGAAGGAAACAATGAACCCTCAAAGAAGCAAGCAGGACCATGTTAGTCAAGGGTTACAAAAAGATTTTGGGTCAAGCAATCAACACACTGCTACACCCAAAACAGGATGTATGATAAATAGGTAGGCGACAAAGACTCCTATGAGATCCGGATGGAAGAAAACCAAATGTTGCATATTTCGAGGATATTTGGATGTAAATGCTTCATCCACAATAATGGCAAAGATAACCTAAAGGCTTTTGATGCTAAAGTCGATGAGGGTATCTTCTTAGATACTCAAATTTGAAAGCAAAGCCTACTGAATACTCAACAAAAGAACTATGGTTACGAAAGAATCCATTCATGTAGTATTCGATGAGCCAAACATAAATGGAGAAGACATTTAAGAGTCACCGATAAGTTCAAACATCCAACCTCACGAAAAAGTCCCTATGCTAAAGTCAAGCGGGGATTATCAATTGAGAAGAAGATGAGATAGTCAATCTCAAAAACAATGGAAAATCTGCGAAAGTGATCACGAGAGAGCGACCCACAAAGAACACAAACTGCAAGTCGATCAATCCAAATAACTTACTTCAACCTGACGTAAGATGGGCGAGAGACCATCCACCGAAACTTGTCATTGGGGACATGAGAGAAGGTGTCAAGACAAGATCCGAACTCAACAAGAAGCAATGTTCACATGCTTCATCTCGCAGATAGAGCCCAAAGATGTGTCACAAGCATTGGATGACACACATTGGATTCAAGCTATGCAAGAAGAGTCAATCGGTTTGAGAGAAATAAAGTATGGGAATTAGTACAAAGACCCATATATCAAAATGTTATTGGAACCAAATGGGTATTCGAAATAAGATGAACGAGGAAGGCTCTGTGGTAAGAAACAAAGCAAGATCGTAGCCAAAGGATATTGCCAAGAAGAAGGAATAGATTTTGATGAAACATTTGCTCCTGTGAGCAAGATTGGAAGCTATAAGGATGTTTCTTGCCTATACGCACTCACAAGAATTTCACTTTGTATATCAAATGGATGTAAAAAGTGCATTCCTAAATGGTCTATTGGAAGAAGAAGTGTATGTTGAACAACCTCCGAGGATTTGAGCGAAGACTCTTGGAGACAAAGTATACAAACTCAAGAAAGCCCTGCAGTTGAAACAGGCACCCAGAGCATGGTATGATACCCTGTCACAATTCCCCTGAAAAATGGATTCACTAAAGGAAAAGTAGATAGAACACTCTTCGTAATTCAAGACAAGAAGAGTATACCGCTTGTTCAAATATATGTGGATGACATCATTTTTGGATCCACTAACAAAGAGTCATGGTGAAAAATTCTCAAACCTCATGCAAAGTAAATTTGAAATGAGCATGATGGGAGAGTGACATTCTTCCTTGGACTTCAAGTGAAACAAAAGGGATGGAACCTTTATAAGTCAAACAAAATACACCAGAGATTTAATGAAGAAATTTGGTATGGAGGAGAAGTCTTCTCGTAAAAATACCAATGAACACATCACAAAATGAACATGGATGCGGATGGCAAGCCTGGTGAGATCAAACAAGATACGAGCACTTATTGGATCATCGCTCTATCTCACAACTAGCAGCCGGACATCACCTTTGTTGTAGGTGTATGTGCAAGATTTCAATCTGCTCCAAAAGAGAGCCATATGATCAGCAAAAAGAGAATATTGAGATACTTAAAAGGAAGCCGAAAGAAGTAGGCTGCTGGTATCCAAAGGAAGGTGGATTCAAGCTAATTGGCTATTCGACTCGACTATCTTTGGATGCAGAGTGGATAGGAAAAGTACTTCGTGCACATGTCAAATGCTTGAAACAGACTAATTTCCTGGTTTAGCAAGAAGCAAAACTCAATAGCCACCTCTACAAATTTGAGCGAGAATACATAGTTGCGGGCAATTTGTTGTGCCCAAGTCCTATGGATGAGACAAAGAAATGAGAGATTATGAAGTTGAAGAAAAAGAAATTCCAATCATGTGTGATAACACAAGTGCCATTGCAATCACTCAAAATCCTGTGTTGCACTCAAGAACAAAACATATTGATGTCGAGATATCATTTCATAAGAGATCATGTTGAAAAGAAGGACATTATCTTGGAATATATCTCAACCGACAAAAGCAACTAGCCGACATCTTCACAAAACCATTATGTGAGTCAAGATTTGAAGAACTCAAACATGAGTTGGGGCTAATTGAGCTAAGCGAGACACGGAAGAATCAAAGAAAAGGAATGGAACAGGAAAGAAGGTGAAAAAGAGTGAAAACAAAAATCACCAAGAATCACCAGATCGGAAAATCAACTATATCAAGTCACCGATAAATTTGAGTCACTAAGAGAAATGTGAGAAGCGAGTTAAAAAACAAATGCTAAGAGATAAGTCGATTAACTTATGAGCAAAGTGACAAAAACGCAATGTTTTTGACTTAAGCGGGAATGTTTTAAGAGACACGCAAAGATAATGATGATGTGTACGAGACATAAAGCCGCACACCAAGCCTATGATTGGATATAAATGTTGCCGCATTAAATACGAGGCATGAATCGCTCAATATGCGTGCGAAATCCAAGCCGTTGATTTCGATCACGATTCAAAACCGCCCGCACGCCCTTTCATAAACCATATTTAAACCATTTTTCGTCCGTTTCTCTCTCACACTTCTAAAACTGCTCAATCTCTCTCTCTCAAAAAGCAAAGGCAAACACTCTCAAAACCCTATCAACCTTCAAATCAAATTTACGAACTTTTCTTGAAATTATTCTAAGAAATGGCACCAACTTATGACTTTACCAAGTTGGGAAAACAAATCCACACCGGTTCGACCGGGATTTCGACGGGATGGTGAAGCGGGGTCCGACGACACCTTGGTGAAGAAAATCGCGGAGAAGTTAGAAACGTCGATCAAACCGTTTCTAACACCGAGTATCCTATGACCTACGTGGAGGAGGTCGCACAATTCTACGTGAATGCCGAGATTCACGATGAAGGAATCAAGTCATCCTGCTCACGGAAGCAATGACTATCACCGCCAAGGATTTGGTGAATATTGCTCACTACCGCCAGAGGGCATCCGAGATCAAAGAGGCCGATGTAAACTTGGGTGACGCATGGAAAGAAATAGCCAAGTCCGACGTTGTCGACAAAATAATATACACAAAAAAACAAGAGATCAGCTGTTTGAAGGAAGATTATCACAAATTGTTGGACATTGTTGCCAAGTGTATCGACATCAAATTTGGCGGCTTTGACCAACTGTCAAAGGCAAAATTGATCGTGATGGCTGCAATAATCGAAGAAAAGAAGATAAACTGGCTGAGTTTATCTATCAAATGGAGACTCTGCCGAACGTGGGGAACAAGTCCTTCAAAGAAGATGGGTCATTTGGAGGATCCCTCGGGATATGGCCTAGTGATTGGCCGCTATTGGAGGTGAAAGGAGTACCTCTTAGACATGGGAAGGCTTTCCATGTTAACAAGAGGATGTTGAGCTAATCTCTCCGGTGCTCGGAAGCGGCGTCACGCCAAGAGAGCGACACCGAAGGAGGGGAATCACCGACCAAAGACACAAATGCCTCCTCTCCAACCAAGAAGAAAGTCGCCCTGCGGCTACCAAGAAGTCTCGCCCCTGCAAAAGAAACCAAACATGCTCCCGCCCTGCAGAGAGTCACCCCCCGCAGCCAGAGTCCCGCCCAAGCAACCGTATCACCCGCCCACTGCAGCACGGTCGAGAAGGACTCACAAATTCCTTCTCTCGATCGTCAAAAAGAGAGAGAATCGACAAGCCTAGACGGCCGGCTCCTCGAAAACAAACACAAGCACCGCCCTTGCCGCCCAAGATTCGAGGGACACCGTCTCCGAACCGTAAAATCCCTCCGTACAAACCAAGAGACGAAGAAGACTTGTAAAGCAATCCGAACAGAGAAACCAAATGAGTCGGCTACTCGGCTAGCACAAATCACGAGACTACTTTGGAGAAGTAGAGTCTCCGTAAGTAGTAGATGAAACAGACCAAGTCTGCTGAAGGTGATCGCAGAGAGGAACTCAAGACACAAAAGTAGCTCACACAAATTTGAAACTCAAGAAGAACCGGCTCGGGCGAGATAGTGATGTAATGATCCTATCTCCACCTTACCCGACATCCGAGAATCGTCTGCGTGAGTGGAGAAAATGGAAGTTGAGCAAGTCAAGGAACAATTCCAACGGCCCGAATTCATAGAAGAAGAAGAGGAACTACTAAATTTCCTCGGATTATCTACTCGCTCCATCTCTACTTAGATGAAGACAACTGCATGGATATTCCGCAGATCTACAAGGACAAGGAGAGAGAAAAGCAAAGTCAAAGAAGCCGCACGCGAGAAGGCAAGCATCCGCCCTCTATCTCCCAAGACACCCGTAACACTTCCATCCTCTCCTTGATGTCTTCTCCGAAAGTGATGAGGAACCATAGAATGCTGGCGCCGCGAGAAGAGTTGCAATTGCGGCAAGCATTGCATGAATCAAGAATCCTTCACGAGCAAAGACCGATGGAGGGACCAGGAGAGTCCTCGAACACAAATGAAATCGATCCAATGGGAGTGGTTCAGAAATAACCACGATGTTCTTTGCTACCACTTCCTCACTCACTAAGAAGGCAATAAGGAAATGGCGATGAAAAATCTAGTGGGGACCCCAAATCGAGCCAACCCCTATTGAAGGTGTGCTACCACCGCCCCAACTGAACCATCAATTGCAACAGTAGGGAGTTTGGAGACGAGTGACCCCACTCCAAGTCACTCACCGGTGCTCGGTGAGGGGAAACTCCTTTCACCGCGAAGGTCGGAGGATGCCGCAGATGACTCCACAAAGAAAGTAGGAGGCGAAGTGGAGAAACTCAAATGCAAGAAGAACGACAAGTTGCCATCGACGGCTCGAGGCTTGAGATCTCGGTGAGGTGCCAACCGCTTCGAAAGGCTAATGACGCTAATCGATGCAAAGAGAGGCACGAGGAAGGAATGTACCGGGAGTTAACACTGGGCGATGAAAGTGCAATCCATGGGGTTGAGACTCCAATGGATGCCATCGTAGAAGACCCTAAGACAAACACACCGTCGAAAGGGAAGCCCAGCCTCGCAGCAGAGAGACTAGGAGGAAATGAAGGCCCACGGGAGGTTGAGACTTCCCGGGTAACACAACAAGTAGAGAACATCCCTCCCGCAACCATCGATCCATCCTCGAGAAGGAGATCGGCGCACTTCATGATTCCCAGGACAACCCCGATGTCACCTTTCTCGGGATCGAAGGCGAAGAAGAAGCCGAGTCAACCCCATGACAAATCCAAAAGACTCACCGCGGATGTTCCAGGCACGAGCAAGTCTGATCCCAAGACTACTCGTCGACCTTTAATTTTGATGATGAGCCACCAATGGAAATCTCATCATCGTCCGATGACGCTCGATAAGGCCGAGGACCGCCTACTCAAAAGGAGAAATCACCGAGACCAACGAAGTCATTAAGAAACATGAGGCTCGGCAAGCCGAGTCTCTTCGCACCACAAAACCAACCAACCGAGACCACCGCTCCGGCTCCTCAAGCTTACAACCGATCGATTCCCAAAAGAACTTCACGCCCACCGCTTATCATCGAACAAATCCCGGATGGCGGTGATGAATCCTTTGTGGAATCTTTCCCTTTCTCACCGGAGATACCGTAACTCCACGAAGAGTCGAAAAATGAGCAAGCACGCTATCACACCAGCTCCTGTTTTCACTCGCACCATTGTTCCAAATTAGACTTCGACTTGACAACAGATGGCCATCACCGCAAATGAGAAGAATCAAAATGAAATACGAAAGTGTTCAAGGCACTCTTTCTTTGAAGTTGAAAAGATGGAAAGGCATCGAGCCTCCTTGGATATGCGCTGGACAACAGATGCCAACCTTACATGACTTGAGAGAGCATCACAATCGGGATAAGGGAATGGTGGCAACAAAGAAGAATCAATGCGTGTGGAACAAAGAGATACTTGAGACAATTATTTAACAAGTCTGGCGTGTGGAGAGTCGAAACTGTTGATGCGAAACGAAGTGCGGGAACACATTGAACATATGCACGAAGCTCACACCGCCGAGATCAAGGCTGCTGCGTGAGCGAAATGCAAATGATATACTGGCGTTTGGAAGAACACATGACAAGAAAATTCAGCCTTCTCTGCATGGTGAGATGAAGCGATTTCAAATAGAATCCAACGCTACTCGATCAATTCCGTGCGGCAAAGATACAACGCAGGCAGGACTTGAAGCAAAATTCAACCATCGGAGATTCGACTTCATGCTTGCCAAAGATGTTCCCAGGGTTCCTCTATCCTTTGATGATGCCAAAAAGGGGAAGAGGAATACCTTAAAGCAAAAAAATCTGAAGTCGAAAAGAAAGGAGCAAAATGACAAGGGAACAAATGAGAAGGGAAAATCACCGAGGAAATTTTGAAGTCGTCAAGAAAGGAAAATCTGAGGGGGAAGGATCAAAGAATATGACCTTGATGATTGCACAAACCCCAACAGTCCTCACACACGGTGACATTATAAGCGAAGAAACTCCCAAGTGACTCACGCCACTCCAACACTCTGTTGTATCTATGGGCCGAGAAGAGAAAAGAAATTGAAGCGAGGGATGAAGGAGGTGGAAGGAAGAATGGATGCCAGGGTGATGAACATTTTGAAAGAACACGGAGGCATTCCAGTTGGGACAGAGACACGTATGCCATTTCGGATGTCGGACAGAGCCAAGATCGGTTGATTAATTCAAAACGCTCGAATCAAGGATATTTTGCAAAAATGTCCTTGGCTCAAGCTTGGACTGTCTTGGGAAAAGGGTCTCACATTATGTGAAGAAGGCGACAGATGACAGACAACCGCGATCCTCTGCTGGTCACTCTGCTGGCACTCACCGGAAAGAAGAAGGCCCCAAGACAAGATACGCCCGCAGGTAGAGGAAGAAGCGGCGATGGAGGAAGAAGCTTGGACCTAGGCCTCGCCCAAGAATATTGAATACGTAGATCCGAGGAAAGAAAGGAGGGATCTACTGGTGGGCTTGACCATGTGGCGAACTTGCAAGTGGCTAAAACCAACGCCGAGTATGCAAGAAGGATAGAAGAAAAAACAAGAGACAAACTCAGCTATGGGAGAGACAGGAAAGATTAAGAAGAGATGAAGTCGCCGAGAAAGGCATATGAGAAGAAAAAGAAGGCACTGATGACGAGAAGAAGAGAAGAAGATCTTGATCAAGATGAAAGAAGGAGACAATGAAGGAGATGAAGTGTTCTTTGTCAACCCTTCGTGTATTTTATATGTAAATACATACAATGTAAGTCTTACCTTAATAATACTATAAATTTTTTGAGACTATTACATACTCGATACACCTTGTAAACAATTGTGTTAAGCACAAGAATGATATGATCAATAAAAAGATTGATTATGCGCATACATTCTATGTCAATACACCATCCGTATGTATCTTTGTTATTTGCATCTTTGTATGATTTAAGTTTTGGCATCATCAAAAAGGGGGAAATTGTTAGGAATTTTATTGTTTAGATTTTGATGAATGCCATGTAAAACTTAGAATAGAAAGTTGGCTCCCCAATTCTTGCTTTGTAATGTATTGTAACAATTAGAGCCAAGGCACCGAGTTAAGTCGGCCTACGCTCCAACTAGCAAGAAGACAACTGAAGGCTTGAAGGAAAACTTCTGTTGTGAGACAAATTGAGTACAACAAAGAAGAGCGACAGAACTCGATCAAGGAGCAACAGATACACCTGAGTGGAACATCACCAAGTCAACTCAAGAGAAGCGTCCTGTCAGTGTGAAAGAGTCATCCATGATTGGAAGTGACTCTAAGTCACCTGGGGAAAGCGAGGAAATGCGATCAAGTCGAGATAATCGAAAAAGAACCGTTGCCTATTTAAATCAAGAGATTTACTTAAACAAGTAATATCTCCATACTACCTTTCTTGGAGTGCTCACCCGAAGCGTGCAAAGAAATGAACCAATGGGAAGCACTACTCCGTGTCGAATGCGAAAAGGTGATAAAACATTTCATACGAGGAAATGGCAATTCCAAGAACTCGCAAACCAACGATCGCAAAGTGATTTTCAAAAATGAGCCTATCTCTTCAACGGGCAAATTTTTAAAGTTCACTATAAAAGGCCGAGGAGTTTGATTTAGAAGAATGATGCGTGGATGCGTGAATGACACACACGTGAGATATACGAGCTTATCAAAATGAAACATTCTCAATCCTCAAGCCTACATCTCGAAGTACATCAATCCAACACTTACCTGTGAAGGAACGAGAACTTCAATCGGTTGAAGAGGAAAACATCGAAAACAAGGGGTCTACATTCCAAGAAGGATTGTAGAAAGGTTCAAGGTGAACCAAGTCTTAAGCTTTTGGAGGGCTTCGTGATCAAATCCAAAGTGCTTGAGCAAGTGAGTTTAGTAGCAGCAAAGCAAACCTTTGCCGCTGTGAAGAAGCCGAGTCGTGCGAGAAGCCGAAAGAGTGATCAAGGCGTCTCAGGATCGAGTCCCAAAGGATCAAGTCGGGCCGTTGTGATCAAGACTTGTATCCGGACTGCTACCACTTTGTAAACTGATCATTACTTAGTGGATTCCTCCGGGAGTTGGAGAAGAGAGGAGTAGAAGAATTACCCCATCTTCGAACCTCTATAAAAACTTTCTTGTGTCATTTACTTTCTGACAAAGACTTAAATATCTCGCACTTTTAATTGCTTATATCTCGATAAAATTTGCTATCCATTTGACAATCCATAAGTACTAAATCAAGTCAGAAAACTTTGCTTAATCAAACTTAAGGGTGTTAAGTCTTCCAAGTGAAAACAAAACCACACAAGTGAGTCAAATTATAGCCAACAAAATTGAGTTACTCTACTAATGACTTCAAATGAGTCGGTTGAGAGATTAACTCTCTTGAGTGACTAATTAGACTGTCCATCAAGGATACAAATGTGTAGAACTCAGAGATTTAAAAGGACTAAATCGAAAATTTGGTAAGGTTTATTCAACCCCCTTCTAAACCTTACACTTACACCCTTGGGACCTACAAACAGGGCATTTGGATATTGGATTCTTCAAATATAGTCCGACATTAGAAAGAGATTGTTCTTGGCTCTTATTTATAGTCATGTCTTACGAAACGATCAGAGAAAACTATCTTCGTTGAAACTTAAATATAATATTTTTATTAATTTCTGACAAACCGAAATAATTCAGTTCTAAATAAATTATTATAATATTTTAAAATATTATTTTCTTTACAAAAATAAATCAGATAGACAAATGTAATGGGTCACAATATCAATTTATGTTCCATTTCCATCATTTCCATATAATGGAAATTGAATTAGGACAATTAAACAAACATTATATATTTAAGCCTGCAAATGAATTCTGAAAAAAAAAAAAAGCCCAAGCTCATATGTACCAGGTCTGGCACACGTGTCATGATCTCATACTGCATGATAAATTATTTAGTGGTCTGGCACACGTGTCATGCTAATCAACGAATAAGATTAATATAAAAACAGACCGAAAATGGATGGTCATTCATTTTAGGGTTTGACATTTCATTTTGTTCTAAACCTGTTTCGAATCCGCCTCACTTTTCTTGTAAATTTTTTTCATGCCTCTAACACGAAAGGATACAATTTGATCTGAAGTATTATTTGTTGAATCTCTACACGAGATAGCTTTCGGCTGGATATTTTTGCTGTTTTAAATTTCCAGCTTTATCGACTCAGAAAAAACTTTCAGATTCACAATTTCATCTTGTCAACACCCGAAAGATAAGCATATTTTTTTGGAATTTTATTTTTTTATATTTGTATGTTAACAGAATTCTGGTAATATCTTGTGATTATTTGTTTTTGTTTTTTTGTTTAAATAGTTGTTTAATTTATTAAAACAATTCATGGGATGTTTGTTTGGGTATTATCTACAATATTTTTTTCCTTTTTCCTTGATCCAAACGTCAATAGTACCCCTCAATAATAGGTCGTTACAGATCTAAAAGAAAATGAACCCTGAAAATAATAAGCGTACCCGATAAGAAAATAGTAAACTTTTCTTTGTAGAATTTAGATCTAAATTGTTTAGACAAAATGCCATTATTTTTTTATTATACTACTACTATTGTCTGATATAATCTATTTATTGTTTTGACGGTTTCTCATATATGAAAAATTTGGTAGATTTGTAGAGTATATAAACTGTGACTTACTTTAGTATTAACATTGAGTGATTTATATGTAAAAAAGTTTGACAAATATTTAAAATTATGTTTAAAATTCAAAATCCCTTAAAAAATCTAGTCAACCTGCATGTATTTTACATATATATTTACAATAGATTTTAAGTTACTAATCAGTTTTTTAATAATGTTTCAGGTTTACTTGAAATTATAATTTCACTTTATTAATAACAATGAGAAAGCCGCAAATCGACATTACACAGATAAGTGAAGGCTCAGACTAATTTTAGAAAAATATTTTTTGATCCTCATACAGATTTTTTATGAAATTTTACGCTTGACTAATATGATGCAGGTTAGTTGATGGATATTCTCAGTGAAAAAGAATGATCAATGGCAAGATGAATACATAAAAGAGATAAGCATTAAGCTTTAAATTATTGAAATACAGCGAAAAAAGTTGCAAATTTGTTACATGAAACGGCTTCAATCTGTTTCAAATTTATCATACTAAGTTTTGAAATTATGCATCATCTTCTAATCCGTTATGAACAATTCTCAACCAGAAGCAGTTACAAAAAAGAAACGGCTTCAATTTGTTACAGATGCTTCTTATGTTGATTATAATATTCCTGCAAATACAAAAAAGAAATATTAATACATGTTTATCCATGTAATCCACAACAATTACAACATGATGTTTACTATTGCATTTGGAATACGAAATATACTTGAAGTCTTCCATAAAACCATATGATAATATTTTGTTATTTTTATCTAAAATTAAACAATACAATCTAAAATCCAATATAATATAATACATGAAATAAAATACCATACCAAATAATATACTCTAATAAAAGTCTCACCAAAATTTGGTATATGGTAACATGTTCTTGAAGTTTCACAGTCCAAAAAATACTAAGTGATAAATTACCAATCTAAAAAACCATTAATCGAATAATTGTCCAAAAGCAGTTTCCTTGTCATCTTCCTCTAACACTTTTCATTTTCATGCATGTCTTTGACGATGATATATCTGCATTCACAAACCGTTTAGAAACTGGAGATTCAACCGCCAAATATGATGTATATGAATCTCGTGACCCGCTCGCCCATTGAGTAATTTTGTATGTATGATTGAGTAATTCTGTATGTATGATAAAAGACTGTAAAGACGTACCAAACAACATTGTTTCATTTACTTTCTCTATATCAGGCAATTCCATGAAGTTCTTCAACTTATACAATAAATCTTGGGAATGTTTCATCAAACATCTCAAGCACGTGTGTTTTTCCATAGAATAACATTTTATGCTTAGTAGACGTAGTCTTATACTTATCAGTTTGTTTTGCTACAATGAAATTCTTTACAACGTAAATGTGTCCCTCTTTTAGAAATTTTCCGGAAATTGGCGATTTGAAACTTCCGAATGGTAGCATAAATTCGATCACCCTGCTATTAAAATCGATAAAACAATTAGTATTTTTCAAATGAAAAATCGATAAAATAAAAAGTACAACAAAAGTTAGTACTAAAAAAAGAGAGCTTACACAGTACTATAAGGGAAGACACATTCTAGGCTTAATGTTTGATTCTTGTCACTGTATGATTTGCATGAATGACAGCCTAAAGAGCCTTGTTCATAGTCGTGTATAAGGGTAACAAATAGAGCATTGTTGCAACTTCTTGCAATTTTCAATGGAAAAAAATCGACCATTACATATTTATAGGCATGAAAGTGTTACTGATTAGGAACCAAATCAATATGCACATATATCGATATATATATATATATATATATATACACACGCCTAATTACACATAAGGTATTATTCTGATTCACAATAAATTGTTGTGATGTTTGTTATATATATATATTTTGCTACAAATTTTTGTTCAGTTTGGAAACTGCCACATTGATCGAGATTTTGTACAAATTAATAGACGTTCTATTTAGAGTTAATATTTAGAATTAAAACGTTGATTTTTAAATTAAGCAACTGATTGATTCTGCCAAAAAAAACAACTATATTTGGTAAATCATTATAGTGTGGTTTTATTATTTTTGGAAATTGTTGCAAATTATAATATATCCGTAACAATTGTATATATATTTGAAATAATATTTAGAGTAATATAAGTAAAGATAATTAGTAGATGTATTCTAATTAATTGGTAATATTTAGCAAAGAATGGTTATATTAATACGACATTCATCATTTAATTGATTAACAACTAATTAATTCATTGAGATTGTGACACAAAATAATCTATAATTCAAAGTGGAATCAACAAATTTAAAAAAAAAAAAAACATGATTGGTTTATATATAGATAAAATTCCTATGAAAAGTGAAGACAACAACAATCACGCCACTTATTGATTTTATTGAGACAATTGGCATTACAATTATTATTATTATCTATTTTGTATATTTATAATAAAATTTATTATTTGTTTTTAGCAAGTGCTTTTCGATTCATTCATTGATTTAATTATATTATAAATTTTCAATTGAAATTTATTGATTTTTTTCTATACATCAAGAAAAGGTCAAACATTGCTTGTATATCTACAATTACCCAAAATTCAGCAACAAAAAAAGGCAACAAAAAGGTCAAACATTCCAAGTATATTAGACATTCTATAAATATTGATAATAAAGAATTATGGCAACAAAAAACAGCAACAAAGAGGTCAAACATTCCCATTTTGAAAACAATCTTACATATTAATCGAACATCAGCAATAAATCAGCAAAAAAAGGTCACCAAAATTTTTAGCAAGTCTCTTTAGGCGGGAAAACATATTTAGAAACTATTTTCTTGTTTTATATATATATATATATATATATATATATATATATAGAGAGAGAGAGAGAGAGAGAGAGAGATATTGTAGATATGTAAGGACAATATTTGGTGGGTTTCTTTTTTGATCATTTTTTATAGTTTTGTTGTATTTTTTTAAAGTTGTTTTTTGTATGATTTGTTTATTTTTTTATTATTTCTCATACTAACATATTTTCTGTCAATATATTTTGTGTCAATATTTTTTGTGTCAATATATAATTTCTGTTCATATATATAAACATCTATCCTCGCCAATACTTCTTTTTGTTGTTGTTAGTTTTATAGTTTTGATCCGGCAATAAACTTCTATCTACTTATTGTGATGGCTTCTTATATTGTTCAATTAGAAATTCATTACAAATTGTAATTACATTAAATTTTTTGTGTCAGCGCCTTCTATGCAAATTCGGCAGTTAATTTAATGGTCTTACACCATTAAATTGTGACATGCATAATGTGAACGAACACACTTGGACGGTCAAAGTGGTCAGCCCTTATGGCGTGTTCTATTTTACGGATGGATGGATCAAATTCGCCCATGATAACGAAATTTCATATGGTGAAGTATTGGTTTTCTCTTATCGTACCAACCACGTTTTTGATGTGTCAATATTTTCTAATGATGATTCATGTGATCTAATCGATGTATACCCTACTATACGTGTATTTGATATCAGTTCAGGTAATATATAATAGTTTAAATCATATATGTATGATATTTCCGTTTAATTATAAATTAGTTGATTAATTGATTGATTTAATTAATTAATACGTGTGCAACATGCATCGATGATTTTGACGATGACGACATTAAGGTGGATGTTACTGAGACCAACTTTTCGATTGATTCTCTCAAAGTCACATGTAAATAAACCTCGCTTGGTAAGTATTTACTCATATATTTGTGTGTGTGTAAGTTCGCAATATGTTATGTTTATTTAGTGGTGAGATTTTTTTGTTAATATTTTTTTTGATCAACATCATATACCTATGAAGTTTTGGAATGATTTTATCAAGGGTACACATAAAGAACAAAATGATGCAATTATAAGCCATAATGGAAGACAATATTATGTCCGATTAAAGCAAGAGAAGTCCAAGATTTTCATGCAACGTAGTTGTCAAAATTATAATTATTGTATACAATTAATAGATTGATGATATTTAATCATATAGATACAATAAGTATTTATTATTTTTCTAATCAGTCTTATAGATACAACGAACTATTGATTGGAATTTTTTAAAATGGAACCTTGGTAAAACAATTGGCGATATCTAATTGTACTTTTATTCATAGACAATATCTATTAATATTTTATAATCGAATTTGACAGTATTATGTGAGCGGATAATTGATAAGATGTTTAAGAAGAAAAATGAGAAAATCGCTCTTTAAGATTAAAGATTTATTAATCTAGAAAATTTATAATGTATTACTTTGTATTAAAAAAGACAATAATTGGTCAATGGGTCATTTTTTTTTCCATTTACAAGGGCGTATGATTGTGTAATTGGACAACAACGTATTAGCTTAAGAAAAACAATTGATTGAAAGATTTATAAAACTCAAAATGGTAACAAATATTTATTGCTCGAAAATATTGTATATATTTCTTTCATATATTGATTGAAATATTTTTTTTCTGCTGCCAAATTCCATTTATATTTAAATTGATTTTGGATTATGGATGATTTGGAAAATATTTTATTATTAATAATATGTTTGATTTTTATATCATACTTTTGAAGGAATATCTGGATTTTTATTTCATATTGATTCAATTGTTGTTGCAATATTTATTTATTATATTTGTTTTTGAAATATTGGTATTTTCAGAAGTGTGAACAAATACTAATTAAGTTCAATCTAGAAAAATTAATTATCTTCTAATTGGTCCACTGTTCAACGTTGGTGTTAAATTTGATGATAATTTATTTAGTTAAGAATAATTAACAACTCTAATTACTATAGAATAAAATTAGTATATCTATGATATAACTAAGGCAACTCAATCAAAAAAAAATAAAAAAATAAAAAAATAAAATAAGATGCAGTTTTGGATAAATCAATCCAAATATTCTTCTAACTAATGCATGTTTTGGAGTTATCCAAAATTAGCGGTGCTTTGATTTGGTAAATCAATGGCAATAATCTTTACTAACATAAATATTTTATGGCTAATTGTCTTTTGGGTCATGATTGTAATATTTTTTGAGATTTGAAAATTTAAAAATTCTATAATTAATCCTATAATTGTCCTATACACTCAATAAATTGACTGTAATCATTACTGTAGATAAAATAATTATTTATTATTGTATTTATTCAATCTACAGATACCATCAGTTGTTGATTGAAAGACTAATTTTAAAACTAAGTCTTTGGTAAAACAATTGAGAGTATCTATTTATATTTTTTTAATCGAATTTGACTATGCTACACACAACGGATAATTGACAAGAAGTTTAACAAAAATTAAGAAAATCGTACCTTATGATTAAATATTTGTCAATTTAGAAAAATGTATTAACTTAAAAAAAGACAATAATTGTAAATGGGAGTTTTTTTTTAATTTCCAAGAGTGCACAAGTTTATGATGGACAACAATATATTACCTTAATTAAGAAAAACAACTAATTAAAATATTTACAAAACTAAAAATGGTAATAAATATTTGATTGTTTGGAAATTGTATATATCTCTTTCATATCTTGATATGAGATTAATAAAACTAATCAAATTGACGTTAAATAATTGACATGATCAATCAATACTACAATTGTCCTGTAAAATCAATCATATAATTACTTAATTGGTATATGTAATCAATTAGTATTTATTGTTTTTTTTATAGTTTCTTAACTATAACTCTAGATAACAATCATAGAATTGTTGATGCTTTACTTTGGTAAATCAATAAATCAATGGAAGATGAAATAATTAATATCAAGCGACCAATGTATATTTTGGAGTTATCCAAAATTGACAGTGTTTTGCTTTAGTAAGTCAATAAAAAGATTTCTGTAACGAAAATAATGTGTTGTTAACCCAATATATGATAATTAATAATTATATTGTCAACTAATGCCATTAAATAAATTGATGTAAAATCAATTATATAATCATTTATATATGATTAATCGATTGATGTTATATTTTAAAATAAACTTCTCAGTTAAAAATTTTTGGATTGTCAAACTTCCCAGTGTATTGTATCATTTCATTTGATTGATGGACGATTCACATCAATCTATTGTTGATCAAAATGAGAAAACTCATGGGGTTTACATACATCTATTGAATATAAATGTCAAAGAATGAATATTAATATCAATTATACTATTTCCATACCCTGTTTTCAGTTATATCATGTTTATGTTCGTAAGTTTTTTAGTGGATTACTATGATATTGCTGTAAAATTTATGTTAATACTACTAATGTTTATATCAATGACATAATAGTTCATTTTAAATTTTATTCACAATTTTTTCTACCATATTATTTTAAATAATATCTCAATTTATATTTTTGATTAACAATGTGAAGTATTCATTGTTTTAACAGTACAAGTATAATATAAAAATACATGTCTCACAAATTATATATATTTATCTATAGAGAGGTGTGTGAGAAAGAAAGGGATATATAAAACAATAATTTGGAGACATGCATAAATTGAGTGATAATTCTAAACGAGTTGAATTAGACATTTAAGTTTATAATTGAAAATATACAAGTGATAGATAAATTTTTATTTTTATTAACCTTATATGATATTACTATTAAAATAAAGTAAAAAAAACAGTTCATGTTAATAGATATTATAAAACAATAATATTAAAATAAAAATATACGTGCAACACACGCAACGCACATGGTGAATTACTAGTTCTCACAATTACACGTGGCAACTTCACATTCCATAGTTAACTATATTCTTCATATTTGTAATATCTATCTATATATATATATATATATATAAAAAAACAAAATGGTTTCTAAATATGTTTTCCCGCCTAAATGAGACTTTCTAAAAAAAATCCGAATATTTTTATTTTATTTTTACATTTTTTTGAATATAAATTAATGTGGTTGACTTTTTGATTTTGGTATACATACTAAAATTAAGGAGAAAACATATAGGGAAGCTTAATTTTGGTATCCAATTCAATAATATATCCTCTTCAATTTAGTTAAATATGGTTTAAATTAATTAAATAATTATCAAAAGACTTATGAACCGAAATTAAAGTCTTGATCTTGATTGCAATCACAATAAATGCTGAATCTCTTTCTATAGAGCATGATATAAAATCGGAAACGTGTAAATATTTGGATAAATATGGATCGAATTTATAATATTACTATAAATATTTATCAAAAATTGCATTCACAATTTATAATATTACTATAAAAAATTATCAAAATAGCAAATCCTTTTCTAAAACTGTAAGATACTTTTTAAAAATTATTTTCGTATTTTTTTTATTTTCTCCTTATAATACAGTTGTAATTTATCAAGTTAATGGCTATTATTGTGAGATAAATCAATTTTTAGAATCTAAATTAATATGGTTGACTTTTTAATTTTCGTAGGCATGCCAAAATTAAGGAGAAAACATGTAGGGAAGTTTAATTTGGATATCCGATATATCTTATTCAATTTAGTTAAATATGGTTTAAATTTGGATATCCGATATACCAAATCTTGATTGCAATCAAGAATAAATTCTGCATATTTTTCTATAAAGCATGATTCAAAATCAAAAATATTTAAATAATCAGATAAATATGGATCAAATTTATAATGTTACTATAAAAATATTATTAAAATATGTAATTACAATTTATAATATGTAGTTTTCCATAAATGTAGACTGTATTGATTTTATTTATAGTAATTGCTATTAAATGTTCAAACGATTCAAATTGGCGATATCTAATTGTACTTTTATTCATAGACAATATCTATTAATATTTTATAATCGAATTTGACAGTACTATATGAGCGGATAATTGATAAGATGTTTAAGAAGAAAAATGAGAAAATCGCTCTTTAAAATTAAAGATTTATTAATCTAGAAAATTTATAATATATTACTTTGTATTAAAAAAGACAATAATTGGTCAATGGGTCATTTTTTTCCATTTACAAGGGTGTATGATTGTGTAATTGGACAACAACGTATTAGCTTAAGAAAAACAATTGATTGAAAGATTTATAAAACTCAAAATGGTAACAAATATTTATTGCTCGAAAATATTGTATATATCTCTTTCATATATTGATTGAAATATTTTTTTTTCTGCTGCCAAATTCCATTTATATTTAAATTGATTTTGGATTATGGATTTTTTTATGGATGATTTGGAAAATTTTTTATTATTAATAATATGTTTGATTTTTATATCATACTTTTGAAGGAATATCTGGATTTTTATTTCATATTGATTCAATTGTTGTTGCAATATTTATTTATTATATTTATTTTTGAAATATTGGTATTTTCAGAAGTGTGAACAAATACTAATTAAGTTCAATCTAGAAAAATGAATTATCTTCTAATTGGTCCACTGTTCAACGTTGGTGTTAAATTTGATGATAATTTATTTAGTTAAGAATAATTAACAACTCTAATTACTATAGAATAAAATTAGTATATATATGATATAACTAAGGCAACTCAATCAAAAAAATAAAAAAAGAAAAAAAATAAAATAAGATGCAATTTTGGATAAATCAATCCAAATATTCTTCTAACCAATGAATGTTTTGGAGTTATCCAAAGTTAGCGGTGCTTTGATTTGGTAAATCAATGGCAATAATCTTTACTAACATAAATATTTTATGGCTAATTGTCTTTTGGGTCATGATTGTAATATTTTTTGAGATTTGAAAATTTAAAAATTCTATAATTAATCCTATAATTGTCCTATACACTCAATAAATTGACTGTAATCATTACTATAGATAAAATAATTATTTGTTATTGTATTTATTCAATCTACAGATACCATCAGCTGTTGATTGAAAGACTAATTTTAAAACTAAGTCTTTGGTAAAACAATTGAGAGTATCTATTTAGATTTTTTTAATCGAATTTGACTATGCTACACACAACGGATAATTGACAAGAAGTTTAACAAAAATTAAGAAAATCGTACCTTATGATTAAATATTTGTCAATTTAGAAAAATGTATTAACTTAAAAAAAGACAATAATTGTCAATGGGAGTTTTTTTTAATTTCCAAGAGTGCACAAGTTTATGATTGGACAACAATATATTACCTTAATTAAGAAAAACAACTAATTAAAATATTTACAAAACTAAAAATGGTAATAAATATTTGATTGTTTGAAAATTGTATATATCTCTTTCATATCTTGATATGAGATTAATAAAACTAATCAAATTGACGTTAAATAATTGACATGATCAATCAATACTACAATTGTCCTGTAAAATCAATCATATAATTACTTAATTGGTATATGTAATCAATTAGTATTTATTGTTTTTTTTATAGTTTCTTAACTATAACTCTAGAAAACAATCATAGAATTGCTGATGCTTTACTTTGGTAAATCAATAAATCAATGGAAGATGAAATAATTAATATCAAGCGACCAATGTATATTTTGGAGTTATCCAAAATTGACAGTGTTTTGCTTTAGTAAGTCAATAAAAAGATTTCTGTAACGAAAATAATATGTTGTTAACCCAATATATGATAATTAATAATTATATTGTCAACTAATGCCATTAAATAAATTGATGTAAAATCAATTATATAATCATTTATATATGATTAATCGATTGATGTTATATTTTAAAATAAACTTCTCAGTTAAAAATTTTTGGATTGTCAAACTTCCCAGTGTATTGTATCATTTCTTTTGATTGATGGACGATTCACATCAATCTATTGTTGATCAAAATGAGAAAACTCATGGGGTTTACATACATCTATTGAATATAAATGTCAAAGAATGAATATTAATATCAATTATACTATTTCCATACCCTGTTTCGATTATATCATGTTTATGTTCGTAAGTTTTTTAGTGGATTATTATGATATTGCTGTAAAATTTATGTTAATACTACTAATGTTTATATCAATGACATAATAGTTTATTTTAAATTTTATTCACGATTTTTTCTACCATATTATTTTAAATAATATCTCAATTTATATTTTTGATTAACAATGTGAAGTATTCATTGTTTTAACAGTACAAGTGTAATATAAAAATACATGTCTCACAAATTATATATATTTATTTATAGAGAGGTGTGTGAGAAAGAAAGGGATATATAAAACAATAATTTGGAGACATGCATAAATTGAGTGATAATTCTAAACGAGTTGAATTAGACATTTAAGTTTATAATTGAAAATATAAAAGTGATAGATAAATTTTTATTTTTAATAACCTTATATGATATTACTATTAAAATAAAGTAAAAAAAAACAGTTCATGTTAATAAATATTATAAAACAATAATATTGAAATAAAAATATACGTGCAATGCACGCAACGCCCATGGTGAATTACTAGTTCTCACAATTACACGTGGCAACTTCACATTCCATAGTTAACTATATTCTCCATATTTGTAATATCTATCTATATATATATATATATATAAGCAAAATGGTTTCTAAATATGTCTTTCCGCCTAAATGAGACTTTCTAAAAAAAATCCGAATATTTTTATTTTATTTTTACGTTTTTTTGAATATAAATTAATGTGGTTGACTTTTTGATTTTGGTATACATACTAAAATTAAGGAGAAAACATATAGGGAAGCTTAATTTTGGTATCCAATTCAATAATATATCCTCTTCAATTTAGTTAAATATGGTTTAAATTAATTAAATAATTATCAAAACAGACTTATGAACCGAAATTAAAGCTGAATCTTGATTGCAATCACAATAAATGCTGAATCTCTTTCTATAGAGCATGATATAAAATCGGAAACGTGTAAATATTTGGATAAATATGGATCGAATTTATAATATTACTATAAATATTTATCAAAAATTGCATTCACATTTTATAATATTACTATAAAAAATTATCAAAATAGCAAATCCTTTTCTAAAACTGTAAGATACTTTTTAAAAATTATTTTCGTATTTTTTTATTTTCTCCTTATAATACAGTTGTAATTTATCAAGTTAATGGCTATTATTGTGAGATAAATCAGTTTTTAGAATCTAAATTAATATGGTTGACTTTTTAATTTTCGTAGGCATGCCAAAATTAAGGAGAAAACATGTAGAGAGGTTTAATTTGGATATCCGATATATCTTATTCAATTTAGTTAAATATTGTTTAAATTTGGATATCCGATATACCAAATCTTGATTGCAATCAAGAATAAATTCTGCATATTTTTCTATAAAGCATGATTCAAAATAAAAAATGTTTAAATAATCAGATAAATATGGATCAAATTTATAATGTTACTATAAAAATATTATTAAAATATATAATTACAATTTATAATATGTAGTTTTCCATAAATGTAGACTGTATTGATTTTATTTATAGTAATTGCAATTAAATGTTCAAACGATTCAAATTGGTATAAAATCAATCAGCAGTGCCATGCAGAATTAACCAAATCATATAAATTGATAACGTCTCTTTGTTTCTTGCATTAGTGAGAACATTCCAAAATAATTAAATTTTAAAACATCTAATCTATATATAACAATTCATGAACCATATCTAATTATTACCATATATTAAATTTACCATATACTAAATATTCGAATTGAATGGTATTATATTATAACATATATATGATGGTAATTTCCTTCAAAGTTGTTCCTACACCCTTATAAATAGTTGACAATTGTGAGATGTCATTACAAGTAAACTCATATTGTAAATTATCTCTTGCTTTCTTTGAATTCAACCACAAAAAAAATATGTGGCTTCATTAATTACACTCATGCACGATTTAAACATGAGGAAAACTATGTGACTATGAAACTTAGGTTGGTCCGCATATATGAAAGGTCATTATACAATCACAAAAATCAAGTGGTGAATCTAGAAAATCACAAAAATCAAGTGTTGAATCTAGAATGTGTTTTTCACGATAGCGTGGTAAGATTTTATTTTATTTTCTATATCATTTATATTTTTTATAATAATATAAATGTGTTGTTACTAATAGTTTTAATATAGAATATCAACCTGGGTTATTTTATTATATCAAAGATAATGAACCCATTATTCACATAACAATTTTAATTTTGCAGTTTATATACATATGTTATAAACCTCGAATTAAAAAATCATATGAATTTTTTATTATTATTTAAGCATTTTGATACTGCAACGAACATACTTTATACCTATTTGGAAGTAAACTGAGATGCAAGGTTATTATATCCATTTTATTTATTTATTTTTATCTTATTTAATTCAAATATTTGCAGAAAATTTGAATCCCACGGAAATAACATGTCAGATATTAGATGCAAAAAATGATTTGCAAGGCCCACCAAAAAGAAAATTCCCAAATTACTCGACCGGTAATACCACAAATAGTTATTAATAATATCTCAAAAAATAATTTTTATTACATCAAATTTCTATGGTTCGACACAAACCTAATATGGTCCAACACAACCCATTTCATATGATCCGACACAACATACCCCGTGCGTCGCACGGGCAAAGCACTAGTATACTCTAAAAGGTAAAAAAATAATCTAAACAATCTATCTAAATGATCTAAATAAGTAAAATAATTTAAAGAAATGAAATTTTATTCATTGGATACTTTTGATTAATAAAATTAGTACAATTAACTAATTTATTCCTTAAACGCTAGATTTAAAATCAGCCATCGCAATATACTTGTGAAAAATTAATGCAAAATATGGTTGTAACAATGTAATTGAAAATTAAAAATTGACACCATTTTGACAAGTCTAAACACACACAAAAAAAAAACCTTAAAATTATTAATAAATAAAACTATTTACTGCTCATCAAATATCATGCGAATTTAATGAAGTTAATTTACTCAACTACATTGTGTGAAAAGCCAAATAAATAGCATTTACATACATATTTAAATCTTAGAAATTTAAAAAAAAATATAGAAGCTATTTTTATTGGATACTTTTAAAAACTAAAATTAGCACACTTAACTAAGTGATTCAATAATCTTTATTCGCTGGTATTTTTGGAGCAACTTTAGAAAATTAGTTTTTTGTGAAAGTAATGTACACTTGGAAATAGAATAAATAATGTAGTTTGCAAAAGAAAAAAATCAGAATATGTAGTGAATGATTTGTATTATACTCTTCTAAATATTGAATTTATTTTTTTTCGCTTTTGTTTTTAATTAGTATCAAAAATATGTCTTTTTTGATAAATCTCGTGTAACACAGGACTATTGTTCTAGTTTATTCTATTTTATCTTATGAAATAAATTTTCTGTCAAGATTTTTTTCATTTTTGGATAATAATAATAATAATAATAAAATTAAATAGGTGAAAAAGCACTCAACAAAAAAAAAAAAGGGTCAAATCTGTGATTCCAATTTCGACAACCGGATATATGGCAACCAAACGGCCCCTAATGTGGCAAGAGTAAGGCGGTTCCCTTCTATAAATACCCCTCCAAACCCTCCATTTTCATCTTTCGATCCGAGAGTCTCCTTCTTCAGAAGGGGCAAAGCCTGTACTCAGATTTCTGAAAAACCCCATAAAATTAACGGCTAACAGAAAATTGAAAAACCCAATAATAAATCGGAAAGTTTTGAAACCATAGTTTTTTTTTTTCTTTGCGAAAAATCTTCCTGAAATCCAAGAACCCTATAATTTATTGCCAAAAGCCCTAGAATTCATCTTCCACACCTCTATGGATCTGCGGTTCCCCTTTTCTCCGGCGGAGGTCGCCAAAGTCCGCGTTGTCCAATTTGGCATACTCAGCCCTGATGAAATCGTAATTCTTACCATTTCTTTTTCAGTTCACTAAGAGTAAGTTTTGAACGGATTTAGTTGGAACCATTGATTAATGCTGTGAATATGTTTTTGTAGAGGCAAATGTCGGTAGTGCATATAGAGCACAGTGAGACGACAGAAAGAGGTAAGCCGAAGATTGGCGGTTTGAGCGACCCACGACTTGGGACGATTGATCGGAAAATGAAGTGCGAGACTTGTATGGCTAACATGGCTGAGTGCCCCGGTCACTTTGGTCACCTTGAGCTCGCGAAGCCCATGTTTCACATTGGATTCATGAAGACAGTGCTCAGTATTCTCCGTTCTGTTTGCTTCAATTGCTCCAAAATTTTGGCTGATGAGGTATTTCTGATGCCCCGAATTGCTAAACTGATAATTTTGGAGAGGTCATGGATTGATTTGATCAAATCTTGTTTCATTGCAGTATGAATTTATGCGAATCGTGCTTCACTTATTAATGCTTGATTGATGGCTTCTGATTTTGGAACCCCTTATGCATGGTTTATTGACATGAAGTATATGTTTAGGCAAAAAGAAAATTTGGGTGACTGATTTTTTAATTGCCAGGTGAGGCTTATGTTCGTTTGAGCTATAATTTTTGCGCATTAACTTTGCCGCTTGGACAGTGACTTGTCAAGAAGCACATGTGAAATTGTGTCATTTTCACGACATTTTAGTTTTTTATAGAGAAGTCATGCATGTCGTGTTAAGTCACTTTAGAAACTAGGGATTGAATTCATTCCATCAAAGATTGATTGTAGAGGGACTCATTCATTCTAAGTGAAAACGACAAGAAAACAAACTTCTTCGAAACACTGTTAGGTGTTCTATCTATTTTGAATCTTTATCGATTCGACTAATGATTTATTTGTTTGTGGTCTCATTGTAGAAGTATATAACATATACTAGAAGGTCTGACAGTGCTTACATCATATATATGGTCATATACTTGAAGGTCAGACAATGCTTATAGATGACCATTCCGAATGAAGTATATTAAGTGATCCTCTTTTAATCTATTTGACATTGTGACCACTTGTAAAGCTAACTGGATTTTTAGACGCATGAAGCTTGCCTTAGCTAATGATCCGAGTTAGGTATCTTGAGTGCCGTGTACATCTTCGAAATTGGCCTTTATGTTGAAATGCATATTGGTGACTCTGAAACTGTTTGATGTGTTTCATGGTGTGGAAGCATCTGGTGCTTATGTTAACAGTGTTGTTCTTTAGAAGTCCATAGTTTCCTCTGGTGCCTTAAGCGAATGAATTTTTCCTGAAAAAAACATATAATAAAGTTGCACAGGCAAAATATCATTTCTATAGTTATTAATTATTTTCTCTAATCTTTCCTAGGAGGATCCAAAATTCAAGCAGGCAATGAGAATAAGAAACCCTAAAAATAGACTCAGAAAGATATTAGATGCCTGCAAAAACAAATCCAAATGTGAAGGAGGTGACGAGATTGATGTGCAAGGTCAAGATTCTGAACCCTTGAAGAAATCTAGGGGTGGATGTGGTGCTCAGCAGCCAAAAATTTCTATTGATGGGATGAAGATGGTTGCTGAATACAAGCTCCAGAAGAAGAAAAATGATGACCCAGAGCAGATGCCTGAACCTGTTGAACGGAAACAACTCCTCTCTGCAGAGAAGGTATCGTATGCCACAAGTCAGAAGAAAAAGGGGATATTCACCTCTATATCCCAATCTGAATGTGTTAGGTTGATGCATGCTGCTAATTTTCAGTAATTTCTGTTTACTTTTCATTTAGGTTCTTAGCATTCTGAAGAGAATAACTGATGAAGATTGTCAGTTGTTGGGCTTGAATCCAAAATATGCTCGCCCTGACTGGATGATTCTTCAAGTTCTTCCAATTCCTCCTCCTCCTGTTAGGCCTTCTGTTATGATGGATACTTCTGCTAGGAGTGAGGTATGCCTCTTTGATCTCTACAAATTTCCATGGCTTGTATCCTGAATTGTTATACAACATATGGTATTTCTGTGGGTCTGATAAGTTTGTCAGATTCTGGTTAATGAAAATTGAGTTACCGTGCCACTTACTCTAGGTTGCTGCTGTTAAGTTGTCTGAGAATCTGATTGGATTATCTTACTGCAGGATGATTTAACTCATCAACTGGCAATGATCATTAGGCACAATGAGAACTTGAAGAGGCAAGAGCGGAATGGGGCTCCTGCACACATCATCTCAGAGTTCGCACAGTTGCTTCAGTTCCATGTAGCCACATACTTTGACAATGAATTACCAGGACAACCAAGGGTATGGTTGTTTCTTCCATTTATTGACACTATTTATGAAGTTCTTGGGTACCAGTTGTCTAACCAGTAAAGTACCTTGGTACACTCTAGGCTACCCAAAGATCTGGTAGACCAATCAAATCAATATGTAGCAGGCTCAAGGCAAAAGAAGGTCGGATCAGAGGTAACTTGATGGGCAAGAGGGTAGATTTTTCAGCTCGGACTGTGATTACACCAGATCCAACCATCAATATAGATCAACTGGGTGTACCTTGGAGTATTGCCTTAAATCTCACATATCCAGAGACTGTAACTCCTTATAACATTGAAAGGTTTGTCTCGTTTGCTATGTTCTTTTATTGTTATTCTCTTGTACCATTTTTGGTTTTCTTATTCAGCAGAACTTGACCTTGAAAACAGGTTGAAAGAGCTTGTGGAAAATGGACCTCATCCTCCTCCTGGAAAAACTGGTGCGAAATATATAATTAGGGATGACGGACAGAGGCTTGATCTCCGGTACTTGAAGAAAAGCAGTGATCAGCATCTAGAACTTGGATATAAGGTGAGAATCCATGCTCTGTACATGAGAATGATCTAGAGAATAGAGTGCTTCATTTTGTGCCTAATTTCTTTCATTAATGATACAGGTGGAGCGACACTTGAATGATGGAGACTTCGTCCTGTTTAATAGGCAACCGAGTCTCCATAAAATGTCTATAATGGGGCATAGAATCAAGATTATGCCGTACTCGACCTTCCGCTTGAATTTGTCTGTTACGTCACCCTACAATGCTGATTTTGATGGTGATGAAATGAACATGCATGTTCCGCAGTCATTTGAAACTAGAGCTGAAGTGCTGGAACTGATGATGGTTCCAAAATGCATTGTGTCACCTCAAGCAAATCGGCCTGTAATGGGAATAGTGCAGGATACACTTTTAGGATGTCGCAAAATTACTAAAAGAGATACATTTATTGAAAAGGTAAAGTCTGCTGTTTTTTCTCTTCTTAAAGTATAGCAAGCATCAACTTCCATTTGAAATTATTATCTTTGGTATTTGCAGGATGTCTTCATGAACATTCTGATGTGGTGGGAGGATTTTGATGGCAAAGTACCTGCTCCAGCAATTCTGAAGCCTAGGCCTCTTTGGACTGGAAAACAAGTATTTAATTTAATCATACCAAAACAGATAAATCTGTTGAGGTATTCAGCATGGCATCAAGAAAATGAGAAAGGATTTATAACTCCTGGGGATACTCAAGTACGGATAGAAAAAGGAGAGTTACTTTCTGGCACTTTATGCAAGAAGACACTTGGGACATCTACTGGAAGTCTCATACATGTTATTTGGTACTTCTTGTTAAGATTTTTTGCTTTTAAAATTATTGCTGCATTTTATGGGTTCAGCGAGTATAACGAGAAATACAGATGCTATTGTATGGTAAGAGTACTTTAATAAGTCTATGTCCCCAATAGGATTTTTCCTTAATGTGCCCTACCATTGAGCTTGTTAAAGTCATGTTAGTAACACTCAGTCACTACTTTTGAGGGGCAGTGTAACTTCATTTTTTCAACTTGTCTATCTCGAGTCAAGTTGGAGCCATTGATGTAATGGGTGGGAGAATTTCTTTGAGTGATAAGAAGGAAAAGAGATGCTGAGGAAAGTTTGTCTTTTGTTCTTGCATTGTGTTGTTTGAGCACATACTTTTTCTTTTTCCTTTTTCCTTTTTCCTGCATATTTACCAGTTAAATATAGAAGAATCAATTTCCTCCCTTTTTTCCGTGCAAGGTAAATATATCATTAAATTTGCACCAAGGGATGCTTCCTATTTACATCCACAAAAAACTGATCTCTTTGGACATGCATGTCGATCATCTTAGAAGTGAGCAAAGAAACTCCATTCTCAGGAACACTTGACCTTAGTCTCAGCCCCACCCCCACCCCCCTCACCCCCCACCCAAAAAAAAGAAAGAAAGAGAAAAAGAGGAAGAAGCAAGAAAATCAACTTTTCCTTTAGAAGTGCAGAACTACCTGATGATTTTCTGTGAAAATTGTGAATCACTCGTTTTTATAGCTTAGCATGTATAGAAGAGTAATTTCAGTTTCCTCCATTTCAAAAAGCATTTTTTGCATATGAATATCCTGGTGTCTTTACAAAGTCAAACATTTAGTGTTCTCACATTACATAGGTTTAATAAATGTCGATTGACTGTATACACATGACGTTAGATATGGCATGTTCGTGTTATAAGAAACAACTATTTCTTGATTGGAATAACCTATACCAAATGGGATGATATGCAAGTTTGAGTTTGTGCTTCTTAGGTATTGAACCTGCTATGATTTTTATTCTTGACTTGAGGACATTTCGATAAAGTGTTCTGAAACTTTGGGGGCTGTCCATGAAATATCCATGTCGTTTTTATATTTAATTAAGGGGAATGGTTTCAGGGAAGAGGTCGGTCCAGATGCAGCTCGCAAATTTTTGGGACATACACAATGGCTTGTCAATTATTGGCTTTTGCAGAATGCATTTAGCATAGGAATTGGTGACACAATTGCTGACGCTGCAACAATGGAGAAGATTAATGAAACTATTTCAAATGCAAAGAATGAGGTGAAAGAACTTATTAGGGCTGCTCAAGAAAAGCAGTTGGAGGCTGAACCTGGTCGAACAATGATGGAATCATTTGAAAACAGAGTGAACCAGGTTTGTTAAACAGTTTAGTTTGCTTCCTACAGTTTGACGAAGCCTGATGTGTTTTTGTGTCTTTAGGTGTTGAATAAGGCTCGTGATGATGCTGGAAGCAGTGCACAGAAGAGCTTGTCAGAAAGTAACAACCTCAAGGCTATGGTTACTGCAGGATCCAAGGGAAGTTTTATCAATATTTCTCAGATGACTGCATGTGTGGGGCAGCAGAATGTTGAAGGCAAACGAATTCCTTTTGGATTCGTAGATCGTACACTACCACACTTCACCAAAGATGATTATGGTCCAGAGAGTCGTGGGTTTGTGGAGAACTCATATCTTCGGGGATTGACTCCTCAAGAGTTCTTCTTCCATGCCATGGGTGGTAGGGAAGGTCTTATAGATACTGCAGTGAAAACCTCTGAGACTGGGTATATTCAGAGGCGATTGGTGAAGGCTATGGAGGATATCATGGTTAAGTATGATGGAACTGTAAGGAATTCCTTAGGCGATGTGATTCAGTTTCTATATGGGGAAGATGGTATGGATTCTGTTTGGATTGAATCGCAACCTCTGGAATCACTGAAGCTGAAGAGAACAGATTTCAATGACATGTACAAATATGAGATTGATAATCCAAACTGGAATCCTAATTACATGTTGCCTGAAGCTGTGGAAGATCTAAAAACTATTCGAGAAATCCGCAGTGTGTTTGATGCAGAGGTTCAGAAACTTGAAGCTGACAGGTTTCAACTTGGGACAGAGATTGCAACAACAGGCGACAACTCTTGGCCTCTGCCTGTTAATATTAAGAGGCTCGTCTTAAATGCACAAAAGACTTTTAAAGTTGATTTCCGAAGGCCTTCTGATATGCACCCTATGGAGATCGTGGAAGCTGTTGATAAGTTACAAGAGAGGCTTAAGGTGGTTGTTGGTGATGATTATCTGAGTATGGAAGCCCAAAAGAATGCAACTCTTTTCTTCAATATATTGCTTCGCAGTGCCTTAGCAAGTAAAAGGGTTTTGAAGGAGTACAGACTCACACGTGAAGCTTTTGAATGGGTTATTGGCGAGATAGAATCTCGGTTTCTGCAGTCACTTGTCGCAGCTGGGGAAATGATAGGATGTGTTGCTGCACAATCTATTGGTGAACCTGCTACACAGATGACTCTTAATACGTTTCACTATGCTGGTGTGAGTGCCAAGAATGTTACTTTAGGTGTACCGAGGTTGAGGGAGATTATTAATGTTGCCAAGAAAATTAAAACACCCTCTCTCTCTGTATACTTGAAGCCTGATGTGAGTAAAACTAAGGAGAGGGCTAAAAATGTCCAGTGTGCTCTAGAATATACAACTTTACGGAGTGTGACGCAAGCCACAGAGGTATGGTACGATCCAGATCCTATGAGCACATTAATTGAAGAAGATGTTGAATTTGTGAAGTCCTATTATGAGATGCCTGACGAAGAGATTGACCCGGACAAAATCTCTCCTTGGTTGCTTCGCATAGAGTTAAACCGAGAAATGATGGTGGATAAGAAGCTCAGCATGGCAGATATTGCAGAGAAGATCAATCTTGAATTTGATGATGATCTGACATGCATATTTAATGATGATAATGCCGAAAAGCTGATCCTTCGTATTCGTATCATGAATGATGAAGCCCCAAAGGGTGAATTAAATGATGAATCGGCTGAGGATGACGTGTTCCTCAAAAAGATTGAGAGTAACATGCTTACAGAAATGGCTCTTGAGGCATACCAGATATCAATAAGGTGTTCATAAAGAACAGTAAACTGAATAAGTTTGACGAGAATGATGGATTCAAGGCGGAAAACGAGTGGATGCTGGACACAGAAGGTGTTAATCTTTTAGCTGTCATGTGCCATGAAGACGTTGATGCAAGGAGAACGACAAGCAATCACTTGATTGAGGTTATTGAGGTTCTTGGAATCGAGGCAGTTCGTAAAGCTTTGCTTGATGAGTTGCGTGTTGTCATATCTTTCGACGGGTCTTATGTGAACTATCGACATTTGGCAATATTGTGCGATACCATGACATATCGTGGTCACTTGATGGCCATCACTCGTCATGGCATTAATCGAAACGATACTGGCCCCATGATGAGATGCTCGTTCGAAGAAACGGTGGACATTCTGCTCGATGCTGCTGTCTTTGCAGAAACAGATTGCCTCAGGGGCGTAACTGAAAATATTATGTTAGGTCAGCTCGCACCTATTGGCACAGGAGACTGTGCCTTGCTTCTGAACGAAGAGATGTTGAAGCAAGCCATAGAGATCCCTTTGCCAAGTTATATGGAAGGTGGACTGGATTTCGGCATGACTCCGGCCCGTTCACCCCTCACAGGAACTCCATATCACGATGGCATGATGTCACCAAATTATCTGCTAAGCCCAAATCTTCGGTTATCACCTGTTACAGATGCTCAATTTTCTCCGTGCGTTGGTGGAATGGCATTTTCTCCTACATCATCTCCAGGGTACAGCCCATCATCTCCTGGATACAGCCCATCATCTCCTGGATATAGCCCGACTTCCCCTGGATACAGCCCGACTTCCCCTGGTTATAGCCCGACTTCCCCAACCTACAGTCCAAGTTCTCCTGGGTATAGCCCAACAAGCCCGGCGTATTCTCCCACCAGCCCATCTTATTCGCCTACTTCCCCTACCTACAGTCCTACCTCTCCTAGCTATAGCCCGACATCTCCAAGTTACAGTCCTACATCCCCTAGCTATAGCCCGACTTCTCCGGCATACAGCCCGACATCTCCTGCATACAGCCCCACATCTCCTGCTTACAGCCCCACTTCTCCCTCTTACAGCCCGACTTCACCCTCTTACAGCCCAACCTCTCCATCATACAGCCCGACTTCACCTTCATATAGCCCTACCTCTCCGTCTTACAGCCCGACTTCTCCGTCATATAGCCCAACTTCGCCTGCCTATAGCCCAACTTCACCTGGTTACAGCCCGACCTCACCGAGTTACAGTCCTACCTCACCAAGTTACAGTCCTACCTCACCAAGTTATAGTCCTGCATCTCCAAGTTACAACCCTTCGGCGAGATACAGCCCTTCTCTGGCATATTCACCTACATCTCCAAAGATCACACCTTCGAGTCCATACAGTCCTTCCTCTCCAAGTTACAGGTAATTTTGGCAAAAAGTGTTTTGGCAGGTTTGGCTCTTCATGATTGCTAAGTATTAACTCTTGATCATGGATGGCTTGCCATAAGTAGCCGGATTACATTAATTTGTTTGTGAGAGAGAGAGTTGAAAAATGATAATTGTCACTGGCTTAACTTTCATTACTCTTTCATCATTTTCACAGGATCGCGTGAGAATAGCTCAAGTTCATTAATTTTTGATTGGTCAAGTTGATCTCTGCTACATCTATTCAGTCATTCTTTTTTTCTTTTTGGGTGAGGGGTGGGGTTGATGGAGGTTATATTTTGTTGACAGGATGTATTGAGAAGTGATATACACATTGCATTTGTTTCAAATAACTGCCTTTTTCCTTGTGCAATCTGAATTCGGACTTACATAATACTGTTTATACTGTGGTTTGCAGCCCAACATCACCTTCATATTCTCCAACGTCTCCATCATATTCTCCCTCTAGTCCAAGTTATAGTCCAAGCAGGTATATTCAGTATGCTGTTTAAAATTATTATTGTTTTCTTTTCAATTATTTTATTTACCACAGGTTCCACAGGCAGATCAACTGCATGTGCCCACTGCCACTCTATACTCCTACGCATTTGTTTCTTAGTTGTGTTGTCTGCTTTGGTATTTAATACCGCTCCACTTTCAGCGAAAATGAAACAATAATGAGAAAAACCTTCATGTAGCTTGCTCTATCCCAATTATTTCAAGTGGTTATTATCCAGCTGTGGCACTATTTATATAATAAAATTAGAGAGATGCGTTCAGGCTGCCAAAAGTAAATAAGCCATGACATTGCTGTGTTCCTGGAATATACCCCTTTATTTTGCCCCAATCCCCAAGTACCTATGCTACGTGGAATTGGGTTCCGACAAATTTTCCTGAGCTTTCTTGCTCACGGAACTCCAATTCATTTGGTGGGGGAGAGTTCTCTAAGAAAATGAATGAAGTTGAGATTTTGTCAAAGTGAAATGGAAATGAATTATGTTTTTCTTCCCCAACGTCCCCCAACGTTAAACCAGACTTCCCTTTTTCATGTTTATATGTCTAAACCGTTTTAATGTATTGTATGGATGTTTTATCTGAACACAAGGAGAATCTGTTATTAACACAGACTATAGCTATCACATTGTTTAATCTTGGAAACATATTGTTACTAACCCATTTATTCACCTCTTTTATTTTCTGAAATATCATACTTATCTCACTACATTGTCAGTACCATTTGGATTTTTCTGTAACACGTAGTCAGTAGATGGAAAAAAGAAATTATGGGCATCTATCCATGTATTCTTTTGCAAGATGTTTTTGCCATATTCTCTTTCTAACTAGTGAAATATGATTTTTCAGCCCATATAGTTCTGGTGGAAACCCAGACTATAGTCCTAGCTCTCCACAGTATAGGTGAGTCCACTGTCACATTGAATGTCGGTGCAGATTTAGTTGGCTCGTTTTATTCTGATATTTTTTTTGGCATGTTTGTAGCCCAAGTGCTGGATATTCTCCTAGTGCACCAGGTTACTCCCCATCTTCGACCAGCCAATTCTCACCCCAAACAAATGACGATAAGAGTGTTAAGGATGACAAGAGCAGCCGTTGAATTGCAAAATTCTTGTAATAGTTGTCATCAAAGCATGACAAGTTGAGCCTCTTTGTTTTCTAGTTGTGATTGTTGGTGTTGTGAACTGATTAAGATGATGTATTATGTGGTGCAGTCCAGTCATGGGATTGTCGTTCCGTGTCGACTGAGAGTTTGGATACATTTCTATTATGCAATCTTGTTGTGGATTCAATAACTCGGTTTTACTTGTAATGTAGTACGTATGAAGATTTATAAAAATAGAATTTTTTACACGCATAGTACCTATTTATGGAAAAGCTATTTTTATTGTTCATGCATATTGTGAAATTGAAAGTAATGAGGGAATGTTTGTTTAGCTTTCCCCATAAGTACTTTTTTCCCAATTTCTTCTCCCAGTCCTTTTTTTTTGTCGAACGATAGTATTTTATTATAACAACTCAAAAACTCAAATTACAATTACAATCGTAGCCAACGGGCTAAGCCGACAAGACTAACTAAGAGCTAAGCGGGGAATTGGTAAGACCAATTCAGATTCACATGGACTAAAGAAACTATCCACCCCAAACTAAAAACACTCCACGCCGGGTGACTTCAGCACTCTTTAATGGAGACTGTAACACACTAAAAAAAACTGAAACCGGGCACGAGCAACCACTACATACTGCAGAACAGAAAAAACTGATCGGCCTAAGAGTTTCGCAAATCAACCGGGAAAAGAAAATACAAACAAAATAAGAAAACAACAATAGCTAAAAAACGAGAGAAAAAAAAACAAAGAAATAGAAAAAATGCCTCTCCCTCTCCCAAATCTACTGCCGCAACCCATCGTCTACTCAGCTCCAAAACACCTCCGTGAAGCTCCAACCAACTTTCACCCTGGACCAAAAATTCCGGCCACCTTCGGACGCCCAAAGGACCGCCATTGTTGGCCCTCCAATAGGAAGCATGGAGGGGGAGGGGAGTGGGAGGGAGAGAGGGGGGCGGCTGTATTGGAAAATGTCTCAAATTTTGACTAACACAACTCATCGTCATCTTCAATTATATACACATCAATATAAGGTCTCAAAGGATAGCCTTTTCCTTGTTGGACATCCAAAAGTTATACGTAAAATTGGAAAGGAAAAGCTAAGACTGTGATTGGTTGTGTTTTATTTTCGTCCACTTTCTTTTTCTGAGAAAATAGTGGTGATTTTTGGTGTTTTTTTAAGTGAAAGTTGGATGTGTAGATAAAAAGTAATAATTGTGTTGATGTGATAGATAATCTTTTAGATATTGATTGTTTATGAAAATTTTTGTGGAAACAATAATATAAAATATAATGCTAGAAAATCAAATAAAAATAAAAAAATGAACCAAATATAGGCAATAGAGATCTCATTTTATACCTTACGTTATCAAGATTACGAGAAAAATAATAAAAATAGTGATAAATTAAAGAAATTATCGAAATTCTTTATATGGATAGGGGGTGAGAGAGAAATAAATAGTATAACTGAGTATTAGGAAGTGTGAAAAAAGAAAGTGAAAAATAAGTTAAATTTTGAGAGAAATGAGATTTTTGTTTGAATTTTTTTAATTTTTCTCGCAAACAATCATATATTCTAAATTTTTTTCACCCGAAAATAAAATTTTAAGAAAACTTCTCGCAACTAATCACAAACCTAAATAAGCTAAATGCATAGCAAAGGACATCAGCAAGTCCATACGATTCAACTATTGGTCCAATACACGGCCCATACTCTAAAACTAACTCAGGCCCAACCCATTACACATACAAGTACAATAAAAAATAATAATAAAAGGAAAAATCTAACAGCGCACACACGAGCTCCATGGAACAAACAACAATAAATTCGCGAATTTCATATTAACCTCACATACTCTCTCTCTCTCTCTCTCTCTCTCTATACTCTGCATTGCGGCTAGGGTTCCACTCAAACCCTACTTACTTCTCTACTTTTTACGTACTTTACCATTTCTAGATCTGTTAATCTTAACGGGAACAATGAATATAGAGCTTGATTAAGGGTTTCACGTGTGAGTAAGCTGATAGCGAGGGGTTTGTTCTTGGTGCTGTGGGGGGAGAAATGGCGACAGTGAACCCATTCGATTTGCTGGGGGACGATGATACGGAGGACCCGTCGCTGCTGATTGCTGCTCAGCAGCTGAAGATCGAGACCAAGAAAACCGTGGCTCCATCGTCTAAGCCTGCGGGCGGAGCTAAGCAGCTGACGTCGCAGAATAAGGCGGCGGCGGGGGGTCAGCCTAAGCTCCCCTCCAGGCCTCTCCCCCCAGCTCAGGCTGGTTAGCTTTCTATTTCCTCTCGTGAATCTTATACAAGAAGTCAACGTTTTTATTGCATTCATATCTTAGTGTGGCTGTTATAGGAATTTTTTTAGGAAGCAAGCAACAACTTCTTAGTATAAATGGGAATAAAATCTATACGAGCTGAAAAAGGAAGTTATGGTTTAATTTTTTCTAATTTGGAGGTTCTACGGCTTTTTTCACTTTTTTAGTTTGCCTGAGATTTGATAATTCTAGTCTAAAAACACTGACCATTCGGGTGTCTGGCTATTCAGCTCGTGTGTAATTAGTAGCTTAAGTCCATTGGGGAATACGCAATACAGTCTATACATCTGTACATTATTGTTTTGACTCGCTTTTATTTGTTATTCTTGATTTCTTTCTATATTAGATGGACAGTGGTCAGTGGACACCTTATCTTAGTGAAAATGGAGTTAAGTGTTTACTAAAATGGTGTCTGTGTGTACCAACATTTATAATAACTGTCAGGTGTGGAAACAAGTGTAAAGCATGCCCACAAAAAAACCTTGCGCTAAGGAGATGTCCTTTGTGACTTTATATCTGCCAAGGAATGACATAATATGCCTTTTTAGCTGGTCTGCGTTAACCATTGGTTATTTTAGGAGTTGGTTTTGTTAATATCTCCATTTCATATAACTAATGGAGCTTTTATTGAATTTATATCTTGGTTTGATGGGAAGGGAAAAGTTGAATTTGATTGGGAAACTAATGGTTCTTTTATTTTATATTTTATTTTAAGGAGTTTGGTGAATTGCATTCAGTGTGTCCACCGAGTTCTTGGCATAAGTGACACATGATATGCTAACTCGTATAACCTTTTGGTGCAGTGGGATTTTGCCTATTATAACTTAAAATCAATTGTACAGCATTAATGTTCAGGACCTCAAAACATGTCTTTGCTGCCACAGTTTAGTGTGTCGAGTGATCTTAATGTATCTTTTCTAGATGGTTCACGATTGAGACGCATTACGTGAACCTGCCTTTTTGATATAAATGTTAGTTTCCTTAGTTTTTATTTATAATGAAACTACGTGTGTCAAGTATTTGCTGGTTTTGCTTGTGGTTTTATGGAAGATTTATTAGATTATGCTTTTACAAATGGCCATGATTGCATTTATATATGTTCCAACTGGTTTATGTTTGGATAGATCTCAAATTGCTATTATCAATTTGATTTGATTCTATAACCATTTTTTTCTTGCATGTTCTACTCGTCAATTTTACTCACTTTTGTGCTTTTTCATTTGAGTAGTCAAAGAGGCAAGATCTGAATCTGCACGAGGTGGTCGTGGTGGAGGCCGTGGTTATGGCCGGGGCCGTGGTTCTGATGGTGGGTCGTATAGGGACTCGACCCACAACGAAAATTCGTATGGAAACAGGGAAATATCTCAAGGTGCACCTGATGAGGCTGATGCTGGAAAACCATTTGAAAGGCGTGGCGGCTATGGAGGACCTCGTGGGCCTTCCCGTGGTGGTCGTCGAGGTGGTTTCAGCAATGGAGAAATGGGAGAAGGTGACCGTGAGCGTGACCGTCCTCGTAGGCCATTTGAGCGCCGTAGTGGAACTGGGCAAGGGTACACATTATATGTTTTCTGTTGGTTTACTTCCCACTTAGTTGTCTTTGTACCTTGGCATTTTCCCAGTATAAATTAAACTTATGTGCAGAAATGAGATAAAACGGGAAGGAGCTGGCCGAGGGAACTGGGGAACTCAGACTGATGAACTGGCACAGTGAGTATCTTCTCGTTGTCAGCCATTAGATTTTACTTATGATGATGTGTTCTGTCGTATGCATACTTGCATATTGCATTCAACTTTTCTACTAAATAACCTTTTGCCTGACTACCTTTTCCAATAGAGTGGCTGAGGGCGGCCTTAGTGAAGGTGATAAAGCTTTTAATACTGAGAAGCCCTCTGCAGAGGAGGATGCTGCAGCAGATGGAGACAAGGAAGCTGCTAAAAATGAAGTTGAAGAGAAGGAACCTGAGGATAAGGTCAATGGATAGATGCTGTTTGTCTTGATTCCAAGCATTCTGATTGAATTCTTATCTGGGCCGTGAAATTGCAGTCCTTTCTCCTTCTGTTTGAATGATTTAACAAGTCCTTGTATGGTCTTAAATTTGCGATCAAGGGTCCTTACATAAAAGACTTTCTACGAACCGATTAATATATTTAATTGCTGAACCTAAACCTCTTCCTGTCACTTTGGTGACGTAACTTCATTTACTAGCCTTGTTGCCATTAATGTTGTGAAGTTAATGAGGACCATGTAACTTGTCCGGACTTATAGAACTATGGGTTAATATATGAATTTTCCTATCATAGCTAATTTCATGTAGTTAGTGGTATGTGGACTTGACTGACATAGAACTTGAAGTTTTTTGAAGTCTGCTTTTTCGGGAAGTTGCTTCCGTTGACATTGACTTTAATGTAAAGATAATCTTGACTGGAGTTGACATTTTGAAAAAACCGTTCCTTCAAACTGTAGGAGATGACACTGGAAGAGTATGAGAAGGTTCTGGAGGAGAAAAGGAAGGCTCTGCAGGCTCTGAAAACTGAGACAAGGAAGGTCGATGCGAAGGAGTTTGAGTCCATGCAACCACTTTCGAACAAGAAAACTAACGAAGATATATTTATCAAACTGGTGAGTCTATTTACACTTCCTACCGAAGCAATTTGTGCTTGTCACTCTTCTTTTATTTCCAGCTTGACCTTCAAGATATTAGTTAGTGTAGCAAACTGTTGGTGTTTTTCTGTGCACTAAATTCCTTTTTGTAGGGCTCTGAGAAGGATAAAAAGAAAGAGTTAGCTGAGAAAGAAGAGAGAGCCAAAAAGGTACGTTCATGCATATGTACTTCGATTGTATACTCGTTTGAGATGTCTGTAGTTGGGATCAATTCACTTCATGCGGTATAAAATTGGGTGGTTGTCATCCTTGTGAATCTGTTGTGTAGATTATCATGCAAGTGCTATTTTGGCTTTTACCTCCATTTCCATGTTGCCAATCTTCATGTTATTGCGGCAGCCAATGCAAAATCTGTTATTCTAATTTTATGTTTATGACTTGGGAGTTTGAGGCCCCATTTGGTTGGCAATGAATATTTGGAAAGGTTTTGATGAGATTTAACATGCGAAGATGTTTGGGTTTGAGATGCTTATGCTCAATTTGGAAATTATTCACAGACCCTAATTTTCTAATAGATTAGATTCCATGTTCTGGAATCTGCTCCCAAATCAAGCTTTGCTAAAAACATCACATTGATACATCATGAGCCCTCTTATTTGGAAATAATTTATTTTCCTTTAAAAGAGTGATGATAAAGGATTATCGACATCAATCCAAATCACGCCCGTTCAAATTTCATGCAATTACTAGTTATCTTGTTTTCAGGGTAACTATCAATCGCATGGATATTTCAATATCTGACTACCGATAAGAATCTTTACAGTCCAGCAGAATGTGACAATTTTTTTTGTTTTTTTGCCTTTTTTCGATTGGTTCAGTCTGTGAGCATCAACGAGTTCTTGAAGCCTGCTGAGGGTGAGAGGTTCTTCAATCCCGGTGGTCGTGGTCGAGGCCGTGGCCGTGGTTCTAGAGGAGGTTATGGCGGAGGAAATGAAACGAGCAATGTCAGAGCACCTGCAATTGAAGACCCCGGCCAGTTTCCTACTTTAGGCGGCAAATGAGACGTTTCGTCTTGTCTTGCTCCTGTGGTTTATCTTTGAGTTCTTCCAGGTTGGGCAGGAGAAGTTAAAACTGGAATAATGTTCTCTGTATCAAATGAGTTCATGAACTTTATGATGCTTATAATGTATATCTATGTCCTTCCATGTGATGATTCTCATGTAGTACTTTCTATAATTGCATTGCTATGTTTTTCTATTTAGTTTTTTTTTTACAGTTAGGGGGATGTGAACCATTAATTTGTGACTCCAGAAATTTGTTACTCAGTTTTGTTCTGAAAATGGAAGACAAGTTTTGTTCAATTTACATTACTTCGAGAAAAAATTGCCTATTCACTTGTCTATTTCTATGGATTTCTGTTAGTCATGCATAATTACTGTTTTTATTGATTTTTGTTTGGGGGTCAGGAATTGTACTAAAGAAAAATTGATTTTTTTTTATTTATTTTGTCTTTTAATTTTAAAAAAAAATCTATTTAGTTTTGTCCTTTTCTCTCCTTTCCTTGCTCTTATAGATAATTCGAATTTATTGCTTCGTTTGCCGTAATTTTAATTGAATTATTTAATCTTTAAAACTTATTTGGTTGGCTGATATTCTTATTAATATTATCCAAGAATATAACACAATGTTAGAAAGATATGTAATAAAGTCGTTACACGAGTTAGGTCAACGAAAAGATTCCTTAAGTTTGGGTAAGACGTGTTACAAATTTTTTAGTCGTCAAGAAAGATTCTTTTAATCTTTGTATTGAACTTTGTGAACATTGCATAAAGTTGTTCAGTAACTTTACAATGATTTAACTACAATTTCCCCTGGCGGAAAAGAGAAGAATGATGAATGATTACGCAGTAGTGCATTGAAGAAAAAGAAAGATGAGATTTGTTCACGTTGAATTTGACGTGAGATTTGCATAGATTGTGTGATCATAATGTGAGCAGAATCCCATGAATATTGGGTAATTTTGTAGGATGACTAATTTACCCCTTTCTCTAATTACCAACATTTAATCTGAATTTTTTAGCTCTAAAATCACAACCATTGAAAAATCCAGATATGTGGCTAGAATTGGTCCCTATGGACTTACCCTAAGAGGTGGTCTCATATAACCCTCTCCCTGGATATGGATCAAATAGGTCCTCCTACTTGGGGTGAGTCCATGGGGACACATCCTAACCATAGATTAACAATTTTGGGTGGTCCAGATTTTTAGGGCTTTTTTATGTTTATTTTTTTGTTTCAAAGAATTAAAAAGGGTAGGGTGGTAATTTGGCACTTTAGAATCGATTACTAAGATTTCATTCCCTCTTTCACGCGATTTCACCCACTCTTCACGCACACCCTCTCTCCAGCGTTTGCTTTCAAAAAAAAATTCTCTGTTGCTTATGTAGTATAGGGTTGTTGCTTATGTAGTTAATGTATCTGTGATGCATGTGTAGTGTATATTCATTACTTATGTAGTATAGGCTTATCGCTTATGTAGTGTGGGTTTGTTGCTTATGACTTGCTTATGTAGTTAATGTATTAGTGGTGCATACGTAGTTTATATTCATTGCTTATGTAATATGACTTGTTGCTTATATAGTATGAGTTTGTTGCTTATGACTTGCTGTAGTTAATGTATCGTGGTGCATACGTAGTGTATATTCGTTGCTTATGTAGTATAGACTTGTTGCTTATGTAGTATGAGTTTGTTCTTGCTATGACTTGCTTATGTAGTTAATGTATTCGTGGTGCATACATAGTGTATATTTGTTGCTTATGTAGTATCGGATTGTTGCTTATGTAGTATCGAATTGTTGCTTATGACTTGCTTATGTAGTTAATGATATATAAACCATGACACATCTACACAAGCAACAAATTACATCTTCATAAGCAAACTTTGAATCAAGTCAAGCTCTAAAGAACTATGGCAAATTGTCTCGCAACATTTTTCACACAATAGTGCGTTGAAGAAGAATGATGAATGATTACACAAAGAGTGCATTGAAGAAGAAGAAATATGAGATTTGTTCACATTGAATTTGACGTGAGATTTGCATAGATTGTGTGATCATAATGTGAACAGAATCCCATGAATATTGGGTAATTTTGTAGGATGACTAATTTACCCCTTTCTCTAATTACCAACATTTAATCTGAATTTTTAGCTCTAAAATCACAACCATTGAAAAATCTAGATATGTGGCTAGAATTGGTCCCTATGGACTTACCCTAAGAGGTGGTCTCATATAACCCTCTCCCTATATATATATATATATATATATATTTATTTTTATTTATTTTTTAATTAAAAGTGTGAATATGTTTCAAGATTTCTTGAAAATTTTGATTTGCCAAAAATATCCTTATGGTAAAACAAGTTTTAAGGGTAACTAAGTAGTTTTCTATATTAATTTTGTTTTTATTTATTTAACAATATGATAAGTGTTTCTTTGTATTTCAAGCTATTATTATATGCTTTCTTTCAATTGTTATTCTTAGAATGTCATGAATTTTAAATAATATTCATTTCATATTAAACTATATCTCGAGAGCTTTCCAACAATATTTCATAAACATATATAAAGAACTTCATATGAAATAATTTAAAGTTTATAAATCGAGTGTTACACAAAAATGCACATTCATAATATTTTTCTTTAACTTTAATAAGTAAATACATCTACAACTCGAAAAAAGAATATGAATTTACATTAGAATGGAGAGAAAGAATAAATAAATAAAATTAATTGGTTTAGTATGATTCTACAAAAGTAGAGAAAATACATTTTCTAAACTTCGCTTTTGGTTCCAAATATCCTATAAAATAACAAGGCTATCATCGATCATCCTCCCTAAATTATGAGATAATTATTTTATTGCAGTCGAGTAAATATTTTAGGTACCGAAAGATGGGATTTTGCGACCATTGAGAATTTCGGGAAAATTTATGCATTTTCCTGTAAAAACAATAGTTTCAATATTACTGAAATATAAATTATTACTATGACTTTGAAAATAATTGATTTTGTTTTTCAAGCTTTATACATTAATTTTTATCTGCTTTTTTCGTAATACTGGATATATAGTTTACATGATTTAGATTCAAATATAAATGTATTTAATTCGTACATTATTTTGATTAAATAAATTCAATCATGATCAGTTAAACTTGAAAACAAACATATCATATTGAATTTACAAGATAAAATATAATTTAATAAATTGAAAGAAAAATAAATGTAATAGGGCAAAAAAATGCATAAATTTAAAAATATGGTTATGAATTATTTTTAACTTGAGGTTTGACAATTCAAAATAGTTCTCATGTTTTGAGTATATTATCATTTAATTCTATTTATAATAGACTTTTGATTTCTTATTTGCATGGAGGTATATATATTTTTGGAAAATTTAGTTTAAATCTTTTTTATCGGTAGAACTTGAAAATAACCCTTAACAATATTTTCATAGTTCAACATAATATGTGAATCTTAATAATAAAATTAATATATAATTTATATTCATGACTGTTATATAGTGACTAAATTGTATATGTGATTATGTGTAAGTTTTTTCGTGATATTCATGTTTTACCTTGAAAGTCAAACAAATATGTATATAACGAAATTATTTATTTAGAAAAAAAAACAAATTACAAGAGCATATATATATATATGTCCTTTTTCACCCTATTCATATTTATTTTTTCTTTCAATTTATTATACTATATCTTACCTAGTTAATTCAAGTTCTACCGATAAAAAAGATTTAAAATAAATTTTCTATATATATTAGTTAGTAAAACATGAATATCACTAGAAAACTTACACAAAACTCTTTATAAAATTTAAATACTGTATAACATTCATGATAAATCATCCACTGATTTTATCATTAAAATTAACTTATTAAGTTGAACTATCTAAAAATATGGTTATGAATTATTTTTAACTTGAGGTTTGACAATTCAAAATAGTTCTCATGTTTTGAGTATATTATCATTTAATTCTATTTATAATAGACTTTTGATTTCTTATTTGCATGGAGGTATATATATTTTTGGAAAATTTAGTTTAAATCTTTTTTATCGGTAGAACTTGAATTAACTAGGTAAGATATAGTATAATAAATTGAAAGAAAAAATAAATATGAATAGGGTGAAAAAGGACATATATATATGCTCTTGTAATTTGTTTTTTTTTTCTAAATAAATAATTTCGTTATATACATATTTGTTTGACTTTCAAGGTAAAACATGAATATCACGAAAAAACTTACACATAATCACATATACAATTTAGTCACTATATAACAGTCATGAATATAAATTATATATTAATTTTATTATTAAGATTCACATATTATGTTGAACTATGAAAATATGGTTAAGGGTTATTTTCAACTTGAGGTTTATTTTTGTCATCTACATCACAAATTTAGAAAAGATATATGAAAGTTATGTTAAATGATCAATATCTTTATTGTCATATACTTTTGGGGAAAATGCATGACTTTTAAAATCCAAATTGGTAGTTATTTATAATAAATATATTTATGAAAATAAAATGAATAATTGTAGCCTCTTATCAATAACAAGAGGAGTGAGTCACTTTTAAAATATAATGCACAGTCAACTAGAATAAAATGTAAGAGTTAAGTACAATCGCAAAATATAAATTATAATTGTACAGTACATACTTTATTTTTAATAATACATATTTTTAACATAATATGAGATATCCCTTTATAATCAAATTATTCTTTGAAAACCCATATTTTTAACAAACTTTATTGTAACTCTTTGAATATGGTGAAACTTTATATAACATATATTACGTTATAAATTGGATTTCAACAGTTGTCACTCATAACATGTGTAGAAGACTTTGCATCTGAGACTTTTAGACATTTAAAATTAAATATTATGCACAATTATAAATTTATAATATTTTCAAATTTTTTTTAACAATTGGCATATTTATATTATAAAACTAGACTAAAAAAGGAAAGGAAAGAAATATGATTTTACAACAAAAATTAAAATAACATTATAAAAAAGGTTAATACTTAGAGTCTTGATGCTAAACTGAAAAATTGGGTTTAAAAAGAAACAATGGTATATTTTGTAATAAATAAATAATGATAATATAAACTTGAAATTAACTATAAAGGATATTGAAAAAGACAAATGTTTGTACTTGACGTCAAATTATTAATATTTGTCTGATAGTATTTATAAGATATTTTGTTAATCTCATATGATAAAAATACTTATAAATATAAGTTAATATAATCTAAAATGGTCCTAAATTTAGTACGTATTAGACCAGAATATATATTTAATGGAGAACATAATGGTAGTCATATAAATCAATTTTCATAGAAAAGTTAATGTCATTTCTCTATATTTTTGAAATTATATTTCTCTATTGTGCATTCTTATTGACTTATAGATCTATTCGTACAACTAAAGCAGAGTTAAATAAAATATAGGATTAAATAATATTTGAAATTAATTTTAGAGAAGGAAACGTGTGAAATTTAACAATACATATGGTTAGAAGATGTTAGGTCCGTCACAATATTTTTTGTTGGTTTATGGGGTATTTGATACAAAATAGATAGTACAAGATATAAAGTGAAATTTACCCTAAATAATATATTTGCGTCGAATTGTATAAACATAGACATACTTGGAAATAATTAATCATCCCAAGATTCAGCTGAAACGGTGATATAATTAGATGCATGATTTACCGAACCCAAACTTGGGAATTAAGAGTAGAAAATTTTCTATGTGGTGCATTAAAGTTGCTTAATATCTCCAATATGAAATAGTGTTATCTTTATTGGTTTTGAAATAAAGTCCGACGAAATCTAGGACCGACTGTGGTCGTGAGTTTTGACACAATATTCAAGATGTTGATTCTCTTTTAACAACTGGTATCTTAATCCATATTATTTGTTGGACCGATTATTCCTACTTAAGAGAGTAGAGAGGGAGAGTGCAAAAAATAACTTAAAAATATGTTGTGTGTACCAGGTTCAAGGGGTTGCAAAGCCGGCTCACATTTTGCAACACTTTTCTATATCATATGTTCTTGAGTTATTGACGTGCATAGAGCTATTGTTGAGAGCCAACACCATAAAAGGAGAGCAAGTTTGAGTTTTACTTGTACAATAATCTAGAGGAAGGTGCCTTACATCACCTAAAGTGGCCACACTTCTCTTTTGAGTATTTTTGTTTTAATTTTTATATTTTATTAATTGTAGCAAAAATTAACTTTATTAAATTATAGGATAAATCTCACTTTATCCCTCCTATACTCTTGTTAAATCTTACTTTACCCCCTTGTATTTTTAATTGTATCACTTTGCCCACTTGTACTCTCAATTTGTAATGCTTTATATTAAAATATCATTATATAATCATATTCTTTATTAAATGATATAATTGTCTCTACTATTATTTTTAAATTAATTTAATGGCATCCAATACATATGTTTATTTTTTGGAAAGTTTATTTTCTATATAATAAATTTTAATATAGTTCATATTAAATAACTATATTCTAGGTTATTTTCTGTTAATTAACATATTCATACACATTTATTTTTGTTTCCATCATAAATCTAAAAAAATATGTATTATATTTTAAATAATATTTTATAATATTAATAAACTATTTGTATAAGTTTCTCATTATTAATGAATTATAATACTATAATTTAACAAACCGTAGATAATCAGAGACATATTTAATAGAATTATGTTAAATCTAAGAATATTTATTTTAGTATTAAAATATTAACTACTAAAATGACAATTTTTTTTATCAACATAGTTCTCATTTCAAATTAATTCTCACAACTGAATGAATTAACGGTTAATTAATATTAAATTTATTTGCTAATTATTTTACTGTAATATAGTCCCTATAAAACTACTATATAATATGATATTTTTTATTAGCTTATACATTTATATTTTAAATTTCTTATTCATAAAAAACATAAAATTATATAATATCTATCAAATAAATTTTTATTAAAGATGTGAAGTGTTATTAGTAATTTTTCAATTATTTTTTTTAAAAAACGTACAAGTTTATTTAATATTAAATACTTCTAAAATAATTTGTTATTTTACTAAAACTAATAGATGAGGATAAAATTGTTATTTAATAAAAGAATATTATTTTGAGGGAATAAAGTGATACAAATTGAAAGTATATGAGAGTAAAATAATCATTTGAAAGCACAAGGGAGTAAACTGAGATTCAAGGAGAATATAAGAGAGTAAATGTGAGGCCCCGACTTTTTATCAACATAAATACAATGTTGTGTAGCGACGAAATTGTGGTTAATTGTTACAATACCTATTATAAATAAAATGTGACACTCATTTAATTATTCATTCCAACGTCAATCACTTCTTCCTTATTTTCGAGCGTACCGATTTTTATTTCATCATCGAGTATTAATACTTGATCGACTATTTACGACTTTAGTAATATTAGACCACTTGATAATGTAGGAGTACATTTCAAGCCTTATACAAATATTTTACCTTATTCTATAATACATTTCCAAACAACTTCCTATTTATTTTGAAAAATACACATTTTGTTATTTCACATCCTTATTTTAAACTCCTGTATATTTATCTATGTAACACTTATACATTTTTCCCCTCAATTTTTATAAAAGACAAGAAAATCAAAATTTTATCATCCTACCTCCCAAGTTTTCGGCCCTAGTGTGATTTAGGGGGGGATAATACCATTTGTTTTCCTCAATATTTTACTCCCCAATCATTTACCCCCTCAATAAACCATTAATCCCAAAAAGACAAGAAAACAAAAAATTAAACCCCTCCCCAACCAAGCATTCGGCCATAGCATGCATAGGAGGGGAATCAATCCTTTTTTTTTTTTTTTGGTAACCTACAACATTTAATACACCTAATAATTCTAATACAATAAATAAACACCAAAAACAAAACTTTTCCTCCCAACAACATCAAGCTTTCGGCCATAGTAAGTTTTAGGGGGTAATCAACTTGTTTTTTTTAATCCTTCCAACAATCTTGATCAATTATTAAAAAAATATAATAATAAGAAAATATTGTATGATTGCTTGTAGTGGATGGTCATGTAGTCCAAGAGGGAGGGAAAATAATTTCATTTTGTCCTATCACACTCACATTAACCTCCTCCTTTCTCCCAACACTTAGACATGTTTTCTCTCACAACAAGAAATAAAAACACCCATCTTCTTTGAAGCTAAGACCGAAATTATTGAATTCAAAAAGTAAGACTTTTATTTTCAATCTTTAATTCTTATCTTCATCTTCCACTTTCAAACCCCATTCTTCAAAACCCCAACTTAATTGTACCATTATTCTTGAAGGAGATCTAGACTTGACTCCAAGCTTGAAGAAGAAATTCAAAACAACACACATTAATGTGAGAAATTGTGATTTTAGTGTTTTCCTCTTGACAACTTGATGAATTAAATTTTGACTCAAGGATTTGAATTTTTAGAGCTTAGGGGCTGACCTATAGAGCTCAAGTTTGAGGTTAGAAACTTGAAGAGAGAAACTCATTTTTGGAGACTACTTGAAGACATTAAGGTAAGTGGTAACCATTTAGTCCTAGTATCTTTTCTTTGGACTTGAGACATTAATTTTAACACCAAAATATGGTTTGGATACCATATAGGGGCTCACCTTCAAGAGATTGAGTCAAGAAATTGATACAAGAAAAAAGACTTCATTTTGGATCACAACCCAAAAAACTACTACGAGATGGGTGAAAAATCTTTCGAAAATAGGCAAATAATTTTGATAAAATGCATGTAGTACATGAAAATATTTTAAATTACTATATATATATATATATTACATGTATATTTTTTTTTGGTATGTATCATTGTATCAATTCAAGAAGTTTAACAAAAATGAGCATTGATAATAGGGACATACTTGCATATATATCTTAATTTCTTGTTCATCTCTTGATTAATGTGATAATGAATGGGTTATATGCTCAAAATCATGTTCTATACTTGATATATATTAAGAATTGTAGGATTTATTTTTCTATTTATATTCGAAAATCCTAATTCGAGTAAATTCGTCGATTCGAATATCGATTCGTATTCTTATTTCGATTCAAATTCGTGTACTAACTCGAATTCAATTATAATCCAAATTCAATTTATATATTATATTTGTTAAATATTATACAAATATAAATTATATATGTAAATAGAAATAATGTAATTAGTTTATGTATAAACAACATTTAACTTCACACGACTATTATAATAAAATTGTTACAGTCAGTGACAGAGCTACACTAGGGCCAAGGGGGACACTGGCCACCCCCTGAAATTTTGGAAAAATTCAGGGGTAATTAACCTTATAACTTTAAAAAGAATTCCGAAAATAGGAAAAATGATGTTCTTAATATCTTGCAGTAGAAAAACATAGCCTTCATTTCATTCATTCTTCTTTTAATCTTCCTATTTGTGAACCTTGAAAAATCTTTGAGTCTTGAACCGTTAATCATTTTTTTCACTTCTCAAAATTTTGTATATTTTCTTTTGCTCCATTACAAACTTGAGCTCGGATTTTGGTCTCTTGTGTCTCTGTTTGTCTCTTTTGGGATTGAAGGTTCAACGTCAAAGTATAGAGTCGAGAGGATGACTAATCCTCATTTTAATCGAGTTGAGCTATGTTATTATATGATTGACTAATCTTCATTATTTTCTTTAGTATTTCATTTTTATATAATGCTAGTTGTGCCCCATGACTCATGTAGCTCAAATGATATTGTTTACCATTTGCAAGAATGTCGTTAAGGGTTTGAATACCGATTTTTTCAATTCTTTAAGCCCCTCCCTTCACTCCTCCCAAATTAATTAAAAAAAAGTTAGTTGGACTCCCCTACACAAAATTTCTGGTTTCGTCACATGTTACAGTAGAATTATAGCATTGGTCAAAGCTAGTTTCATAATTAATCTCATTTCAAAGTTTTAACATTTTTTATGTAGTTTTTGAATTATCTTATGATGTGTTTAAACTTAAAAGAACAATATATTTTTTATTTCAAAAAAAAAAGAACAATATGCTTCTGATTTTAATATATTTCAGCCTTAAGAGTATTTTGTCTTTAGCTTTTGTAATATCTTTAAAGTAACAATATAGTTTTGATAATTTTTATGGGTTGCTTATGTTTTTGTTTCATTATAGAATTCTTTTGTTAAAAATAAAATTGAAACACAACCGTGCTAGGTTTATCGACAAATTTGGATTTTTGGATTGACTTGAATTCAATCTGAAAATTGACAAATCTAATTCGATTAAATTTGACTCGAAATTAATCGAATTAGGATCGAATTGAGGTTTTAGAAATTCCATTTGATTAATTTGATTCGAGCAAGTCGAAGAATTCAAAATTCGATTCGTTGAACATCCTTGCTATCCGACTCCCATATGATTTTGACATGTGTCATATTTTGATTTTCTTTTTTGAAACAGAATACAAACAAATGTCATAATGAGACGCATGTCAAAATCATAAGAGAGTTGGGTAGCATCTGATTACCGAGTTTTTTTTTTAGAATCAAAATAAACTTCATTTAGAATCAGAACTTCGCAACGAAGTACTGGACAAAATACATACTAAAGAACTTGATCTCACTTCACATATCATCGGATAATGCTAATCTAAATCTTCTAGATAAAATCCCACAAAATGGGACAAACTAATTTATTGGAAAGAAAGGAACAAATTAAAATCACTTATTGAGAACAAATAAATCACATATTGGGGACAAATTTATTGAAACTAAATGTATTGAAAGTTACTTCTTGTATCCTCCATAAGAAAAAGAAGATGGAGTAAAAACAGCTAGAATTTGAGAGAAAAAGAGAGATGATTTTTTAATCAAAGATGATTGATAATTATTATGCAAAAGTAAAAACTATGTTTTCTCGATATATTAATTCCAAAAAATATATTCTAGAAAATAACACCATTGGCCCAAATACTCACGGCTATTGGAACTAGTACATATTGGTGCATACAATGCTTGTGCTCTGTGCTTATATCCATCGTTGAAACAATCTGATCACTCGTTATTATCAATCTAAGGATAATTAAATACACAATAATCTACTTAGGTTCATTCCCACCACCCACCTTTTTTAGGATTGTTCAAAAAAAAAAAAAAAAAAACACGCAGTAATCATAATGCAAAAATTTATGTGAGACGGTGAAAATCCGTGAGACTGTGAGATTGTAATACTTTAGTATAAAAAGTGATACTTTTAGTGTAAAATGTAATATGTAATCTTCGAGAAGGCACCAGAGGAGATGACCAAGCATCACTCGATCCATTATAGTCGATCCTAAGCAACAATCGCTCGGAGAATTCAATTTCATCGGCTCCATGTCGGAGACAGCGGGGCAGTCGTTACACCATTCCTGCAGGTCGCTACTTATGCGGAGGGGCTAAGCGCTGCTGCATATTCTAATTAGACCTTTCATGTCCGCCTCGGAACCATAGCGATTCAACGAGCGGCATCTTATCGAACACTGACATCGACTAAAGTTTTCTAAATACAATAATTTCAGTGTATTTTGAGAAGTATCACTTTTGATACTAAAAGTATCATTTTCTACACTAAAAAATTTTATTTTTATTGTAAAAATTGATCTTTTTCTAAACAGACTAATTTCAGTGTCTTCCGAGAAATATCACCTTCTCACAGTCTCATGCCGTCTCACAAAAACCTACTCACACATAAATGGGTTGATTAAAGTGAGAAGTCGATTTGTCAATAGGTTATAAAAGTACCCTTATTACACTATCCAATATTATACTTCCATTGTATTGTTTCAAAAATTTAAAAGAAAATTGACAACTTTCATTGTATTGTTCTTAAAGATTTTTATAATAATAGAAAACAAAAATTCACAACTTGACGTCGAGGAGCTAAATTTGGCTACTGATGTGAGCTCTTATGGAGATCGGAGATCAATAGTGATGACAATCGATTGTATTTGAATTAGTTTGTTAAAAACTCAAGTATATTAAAATATTTCTGACATAAAATTTTGGGCAGGTCTTCTTGAGTCTTGTGAGACCTTCTCACTGATCCAAATCCGTGAGACGGATCTCACGTGGTCTCTCCTCCCTCATCTCTCCTTTCACACGTCGATTTCTATCTTATCGTGTCCCTCCTCCCTCCTCTTTCTCTCATGATCCCCCTTTTATCTCTCTCTCATACTCACACGTACACTCCTCTTGTGGACCCCCCTCTCTCTCCTCTTGTGTCCCCTCTCTCTCCTCACATTCCTCTTTTCTCTCTCTACACAAAGTTTTGCATACAAAAATCTCACAAAAATATAATAATTTTCATTTATAACTGTAATAATACTTTTCAGGTAAATAATATCTCATTTTAAAAACGTATACTTTTTTGAGTAGAATTGATAATTTTTTAATAAAAAGCAATACTTTATTTTAATAAAAGTTGATACTTATTTTAATAAGAAATGATATTTTTTTGAATAAAAAATAATATTTTTCTAATAAAAGTGATTTATTTTAATAAAAAGTGATACTTTTTTAATAAGAAGTGATACTTTTTCCATAAAAAGTGATACTTTATTTTAATAAAAAATGATATTTTTTCAATAAAAAATGATATTTTTTTCATAAGAAGTGATACTTTTCCCATAAAAAGTGATACTTTCTTTTAATAAGAAGTGATATTCTTTTTATTAAAAATGATATTTTTTCATGAGAAGTGATACTTTTTTCATAATAAGTAATAATTTATTTTAATAAAAATAATGATACTTTTCAAGTCTAATGTGACATTATATCACCACCTAATATTATAAAAATATAACTAATGGGAAAATAAAGGGAAAACGAGATATTGGGAGAGTAGAAGGTCCATGTATTGAAATAGCTCTTATAGTACTTAATTTATTTTGTTTTCTCTTTCTACGGATTTTAATTTCTTATTGAAAAATAAAGAGTAATCAACTGTAGTGGAGTGGTGGACTGGGATTTTAATTTACGAAGAGAAAGAAGAAGAATCAAGAAAGACAAAGGGATCAAGAAGAATGGATTTTGGATAAGAGTTTGGCGGAACCAAAACTGCTTTCTCGCCAAGCATCACCATCAGCGGGGTTCTTCCCACCTTAACAAGCCCATGGGCTCAATGTAGATCCGTCTTATGGATTTAGATCCGTGAGACGGTCTCAAATAAATTTTTGCTTAAAATATTTTTCAGATAGATTCGCTTTATATCTTAAAGATATCCAAAATATCTTTTGTAAAATAATATCATTATAAAGCTTTTTAAAAAAATAGTGCTTTTCAGAAAATATAAATTTTTGCACAAGTTATTTCTAACTTGAATGTATATATTTGTAGTTGTAATTTGAAGTTTAGTACTAGTTGGCTAATTTTTTTTAGAAAATTGATTTATATAATTAATTCCCCAGTCCTTGACAACAATATATGAGATATATAATTACATAAACTATTTGTTGGAAAATTTACAGTGGTTACATCGGGAAAAGCTTTCAAGATGGCTTACAAAAAGAAACATAAAATTACAAGAAAAGTAAAGCCTAACTATTACAATTTTTGAATGGATTCTAACTCCAGAAGCATGAATCTGACATAACTTCACAAGCCGAGTCGAGGAAGACCTCTTTTCGCAAGACAAATACGTCCCGGCTAGTGCTCACGGTACGACGTAATTTCTCCAAAGATAAAACGGCTTAACCTCCTTTGTGTACGTGGCACCATCGACCTGAAAGGCACCTTTCGAACTTAAAGGAGCGAGAACTGGCTGCTGGACACGAGTACAGAAGGAAGTGTTCTTGAAAATTCTCTTCAAAAAGTTACGACACTTTTACCGACACTTGAAGAATATGCAGAGATATGCGATTTTTTTGTGTATACTGACTTCATCTCTTCCTTCTAACCCCCTCAATGCAGCAAAACGCCTAAGACTTATATAGGCCATCATTTCCAACATTTGAAGGGAATTAAAGACAAAGAGAGCGGGCATTAAACCACATGTAACTCCCATGAGTTACAAACCCCTTATTATGACCACTTGTTGAGGATTTGCAAACTCCAAGAGACACATGAACCTGGACACCTCCAATGTCCAGATACATAGACACATGAACCTAGACACCTCCAATGTCTAGATTCATCAGGCCCAACTTGAATTTGGGCCAAACCCATTTTCAAGTTACAAAACTAACTGAACCTGAACCCGAGCCCAAAGGGTCGGTCCGGTCTAAGGCCTATTTGTGATCATACACTTGTGTTATAGTATATCCAACCAATAACACCTTATAGTATTTATACTAGGATAAACTATGCCCATTCGCGTGGCCAACTTCGTGTATTAACTTCTCACTCATCACCAAAATTCGGTTTTGAGAAATAAAAAATACTACGAACATCTACTCGAAAAGTAGATTAACGATTCACAATTCAATTTCTCCAGAATTAAATTCTTAGCCACCGAAAATTTGGTCAAAGTTGGGTCGACACGGTACTTTATCAAAACTAAATTTCCAACAATTCCCCACATGAGTGGAAATTAATGTATGCATGAATGCAGACATGCAAACCAGTCCTCAAGAGACAATACTGCATCTGAAAAGGTAGCTTGTGGCTTTGAACCTTCCGTAGTTAATCTATCGGGTACACTGGTGGTCTAGTGTACGCAATGCCTTGAACTATTCCTCCACGGTTTATACCGAGGCAATAGCATTAACACAATAAGGTCTCAACACCTTCTGTTCTCATGTTTTGTGTCCGTTTCGGCCATGGACACCACTTTGGATTCATAAGTGTTACTTTGAAGTGACCCATACTTTTTACTTACATAGGTGATCTCCTATCCGAGTATCCCGCCATACTCAACCTCAACGAGGTGTAGGAATCATTAAAAGTCAAATGACTTAGCCTCACCACAACTTTGCAGGTGTTTCAACACTTGACATTGCTCTCTAGAATGGGTTGAAACATTGTTTCCAAGTGTTACAACATAACCTTCATAGCTTAGTTTTCCCATTGAACCAGTTCTTGGGATCTCCAATCATCATGGTTGGGTTGCCTCTATGATGGTTATTTTACTTTGTGGATTTTAAGCCCATTCCCTCTAGCAATTTACTAAATTGATCTTGATTCAGTCCTTTCGTCAAATGATTTGTCAAATTGTCTTTTGACTTTACGTAGTCAATTGACATCACACCATTTGAGATCAATTGTCTAATGGTATTGTATCTCCGACGAATGTGTCTAAACTTACCATTATACATAATGCCTTGCGCCCTTCCTATAGCTGCTTTGCTATCACAGTGAATCATCACTGAAGGCACGGGCTTCTTCCAACATGGAATATCTTCCAAAAAGTTTCAAAGCCACTCTGCTTCTTCACCAGCTTTGTCCAAAGCTATAAACTCAGATTCCATAGTGGACCGAGCTATACACGTTTGCTTCGTGGACTTCCATGATACCGCATCATCTCCAATGGTGAATATGTATCCACTAGTGGAATAAGAATCTTTCGAATCCGAAATCTAACTAGCATCACTATACTCTTCAAGTACAACCGGATATCTCGAGTAGTATAGCTCATACTCCAGGGTATACTTTAAGTATTTTAACACCCTGGTTAACGCTTTCCAATGCTCATGGCTTGGATTGCTCGTGAACCTACTCAACATATTTACTGGATAGGCCAAGTCTGGACTTGTACAATTTGTCATGTACATCGATCGCCAATTATACGTGAGTATTCCATCTCGAGCCACCGATTACTCGCTTTTATTAGCAACCATATTTACACTTAAATCAATGGGCGTCTTTGACGATGAACTAATCAAAATTGAATTTCTTGATCACTTTCTCCACATAGTGGGATTGTGACAAGATGATTCCATCGAGTCCTGCCGATTTTTATCCCCGTGATCACATCATCGGTCCCCATATCCTTCATGTCAAAGTTTCTCTTTAACATTCTTTTAGTTTCCATGATAACATCATGACTACTGTCCATGATTAACAAATCGTATTCGTATAGACAAACTATGACAAATGCTTCCAATGTCCCTTTGACATATACGCATTTATCACACTCGTTGATTTTAAATCCATTTGACAACATCGTGTTGTCAAACTTAAGATGCCATTATTTTGGGGCTTGTTTCAGTCCGTACAAGGATCTTATTAACTCGCACACCTTCTTTTCTTGACTGGGTGCAACAAACCCTTCAGGTTGTTCCATATAGATTTCAGCATCTATCTCTCCATTCAAAAACATCGTCTTAACTGATGAATCTCTAGATTGTGCAAAACAACAATCGCGAGAAGCACCCGAATAGACGCAATCCTTGTTACCAGAGAATAAGTGTCAAAGAAGTCATACCCTTCTTTTTGTTGAGAGCCTTTGGCTAAAAGTCGTGCTTTATACTTATCAATAGTTCCATCTGCTTTATACTTCTTCTTTAGGATCCACTTACATCCTAGAGGTTTATGACCAGCAGGGAGATCAACCAACTCCCACGTATGATTTTGAAGAATGGACTCGATTTCACTATTGATTGCTTCTTGCCAGAGCGGAGCATCTGAACTACTTAGAGCCTCTTTAATCGAGTTCGGCTCACCATCTAACATAAATGTTAGGAAGTCAGATCCAAAGGACTTATCCACCTTAGAACTCTTACTTCATCTTAGTTCTTCACCACTCGGTGTTGAACTAACTGTTACATCAAGTGTGACAACATGTGTTGTACCAAATGTCGTTCCGGATGTTATAACACCAAACAAAGACCTTGACAGAACATCGACAATTTGTTCCGGATGTTATAACATCAAAAGTAACATCTCCAAGAACACCTCCGAAACATCTCGAATACAATCGTTTCTTTAAACTTCCATCTATAATTTATTTACAAGGATAAATATTCTCAAAGAATATAACATTCCTTGACTCAATTATGGTACCAACTCGTCATTTTTTGGATTTTCGACTTATGTACCATAAAATGGTATGCACTACCGTTAAGTGCGTAACCAATAAATACATAATCAATCATTTTAGGACCGATTTTCTCTTACTTTGGTTCAGGTATTGCAACCTTAGCCAAACACCCCCACACTTTAAGGTATTTATAAGAAGGCTTACGATTTTTCCAAAATCCGTAAGGAGTCTTATATTTCCCTTTAAGTGGGATTTTATTCAATATGTGGTTTGCCGTTAAAATAGTTTCCCCCCACATATTCTGTGTTTCTTTGTTCAACTCCGAAATACACCAGAACTTACACAGCTCATGGTTTTTTCATTAGCATTGGAATGCTTTCCGTTGTTCTAAATCCATTAGAACCTCGTTCCAACAATATCGTTAGAACCTCATTCAAACAAATTTCAGAACCTTTGTTCCGAACCATTTACAACGAGTGTGACCTAAGATGTTGTCACACCTTCAGCAACACTTTAGACCTCACTTGGTTCTGAAGCTGCCTTAGGTGTTCCAACACTTTTGTAAACATCTCCTACAAGTGTCATTCACTGTCTGCTTCTGGTGTTACAACACATCAGACAACACCTTCTGCAAACTTCTGGTATTACAACACCTCAGGCAACACTTTCTGTAACACTTAAATCTGCAACTAAAGCCCAAAAGCCAAAAGTGAGACAGAAAGTATGGTTATACCCCAACGGTCGTTGGATCCGTTAGAATTCTTAAAAGTATTCCAACAAAATTTACTCGAGTCTCTACCAAGACTTCCATGGATTTAGCTTCAGACTTCCGATTGCTTTCTTCAATTTTCAATCGAACAATCAGGCCACTAATCCAATTTCCTTCCAGTTATGCATTTAGGAATTTATAAAAATTTTCCAACATGGTAACAACATCTTAACGATGTAAACCATTTGAAATTTTTCATTTAAACGTCATCCCTTCAGCATGAATATCATGCGAGATCAGTTGAAATTTTTAGACTAGTTTCAACACATTTTTGGATTTTTTGGAATCATTAATTTCTCAATCCAAAAAATTAGAAATAACGAACCTCTTGGAAATCACATCCTCATTTCGTATTTCTTTTCAAAACCATGAACCTTTTGGAAAAAACATCCTCAGTTCATATCAACCACACAATACATATAGTAAAGTGTACCACTAAGTCTGTTAAAGACAAAGTCGCGGCATAGGAAATCATCATCCTAGCCCCATGCTTCAAACGCAACGCGTTTTTAGCAACAACTACAAATTCCAGCAACCACTGGGAGGTCTGCTGTCAGATTCATCTCCAAGCTAAAGCTCTGTTTCTCCTCGCCATCGTGAAGGTACATTTTTTGTCTTGCAATTGTTGGAAAATTTACAGTGGTTACATCGGGAAAAGCCTTCAAGATGGCTTACAAATAGAAACATAAAATTACAAGAAAAGTAAAACCTAACTATTACAATTTTTGAATGGATTCCAACTCTAGAAGTATGAATCTGACAGAACTTTACAAGCCGATTCGAGGAAGACCTCTTTCCACAAGACAAATATGCCTCGGCTAGTGCTCACGGTATGACGTAATGTCCTCAAAGATAAAATGACTTAACCTCCTTTGTGTACAGTAGCACCACTGACACAAAGGCACCTTTCGAACTTGAATGAGCGAGAACTGGCTGCTGGACATGAGTGCATAAGGAAGTGTTCTTGAAATTTTTTTTTTGAAACGTTACGACACTTTTACCTACACTTAAAGAATATGCAGAGATATGCGATTTTTCTGTGTATACTGACTTCATCTCTTCCTTTTAACCCCCTCAATGCAGCAAAACGCCTAAGACTTATATAGGCCATCATTTCCAACATTTGAAGGGAATTAAAGACAAAGAGAGCGGGCATTAAACCACATGTAACTCCCATGAGTTACAAACCCCTTATTATGACCACTTGTTGAGGATTTGCAAACTCCAAGAGACACATGAACCTGGACACCTCCAATGTCCGGATATGGGCAGACACATGAACCTGACACCTCCAATGTCTAGATTCATCAGGCCCAACTTGAATTTGGGCCAAACCCATTTTCAAGTTACAAAACTAACTGAACCTGAACCCGAGCCCAAAGGGTCGGTCCGGTCTAAGGCCTATTTGTGATCATACACTTGTGTTATAGTATATCCAACCAATAACACCTTCTAGTATTTATACTAGGATAAACTATGCCCATTCGCGTGGCCAACTTCGTGTATTAATGTCTCACTCATCACCGAAATTCGGTTTTGAGAAATAAAAATTACTACGAACATCTACTCGAAAAGTAGATTAACAATTTACAATTTAATTCCTCCAGAATTAAATTCTTAGCCCCCGGAAATTTGGTCAAAGTCGAGTCAACACTCACTTTAATTTATCAAAACCAAATTTCCAACACCATTTTTATTATATTTTATCGTGTTCATGTTCAACCATCATTTATATGCTTTTAGTTTGATAGGTATAATTGGCGTAGCTAACCTTACTTAATTTAGTGGTAAAATCGTCAATTTTTCTATATAGCTTGACACTATATGTGTTCTTCGTGTTCCCAAGCTTCTTCGTAATACATTTATATTTGCAACACGAATAAACACTTGGAAGTTACGGTATTTTGATCATTAACATTTATAATGAATTTAATGTCCTAAAAATTAAAGGACAAATAAAATATTTTTGGGTACTCAAAACAAAAAGGTCATGTTCTTATGCACTAATAAATCATCAGAAGGCAAACCTTTACGAGATTGTGATACAAGATACTTCTGTAAGTCCAAGCGGCTACGATAATCTAGAAGGGGGGGTGAATAGATTATCTCAATTTTCTCGATTATGCCCTCTTTTTCAAATTAAACAAGCCAAGACAAGAATGAAGGTGCGGGAAGTAAATAACATGCGTCACTTTATAGAGGTTCAACCCACCTAGGGCTTAATCCTCTACCACCCCAGTATCTTCGGGATGGATTTCAAAAAGAAAAATATTTTATTAATTACCACAATTAATACAACATCACCTCACAACACCTCTTTGGAGATTACCACAATCTCCCTTGAAGATTACCACAATCTTCAACGGCACCTTGTGAAGATTACAACAATCTTCAACCTTGAAGAACACCAAATTCTTCAACACCTCAAAGAGCACCAAACTCTTCAACAAGAAGATTACCACAATCTTCTTACACCTAACACCTAGATCACCCAAATGTGTTCTTACCATAAGAACACTCACAAGGACATCTTGTGTTGAATGATGACCACAAATTCAAAATTACAACTCGATAATGAATAATACAATTGTGAGTGCAAGTGTAATCAAGAATCAAGCCTAGACCTCAAGATGTGAAAGTGTAAGACCTTAGACTATTACAACAAGAATATTGAAAATAAAAGAACAAGTATTTGCTTGAATGTATCTTGTTGTGTTGTATATCAATTGGTTATCTTGTTGCTCCAAAACTTCCTCTATTTATAGGAGATGATTGATCATGAATAGGCTCCTCTTGGGGATTGAAAATCTACAGAAAAATACAATTAAAATCAAGAATATAGCTATTAGAAATCAATCCCACAAATTAAGGAAAAGATGTCTGCTACACAACGGTTAGAATTTGCTGTCAAAAGAATAGGGCGACCGATCGCGCACAAATACCGAAAAGAAAATGAAACAACAAAAACACGCATAGGGACCGGTCCAGGGGGTTGGACCGGCCGACCTAGGGTTAGACCGGTAGCCCCCTTGTGGACCGGTCCCCCTCAACAATTGTGAGATACAGTCAGTTCTGTAATCTCTTCAGGCACCGGTCGCATTTCTGTTTTGGAAATCATCTTTCAGACACTGGATGCCCTATAGGGCGACCGGTTGAACACGAGACAGAAGTGTTGTCCAATTTTTATCAAAAATAAACTCCCAGAAATACTCCAAAAAATTAGTAAAAATATTTTAAAATCGATCGGGAGTATTTGGACAACATTTAGAAATATTGTTTTGGTGTAAAAACACATTAACACAAAATCATCAAAAGTGTTGTCCAATTTTTGTCGAAAATAAATTTGACGAAATACTCCGAAAAATTAGTAAAAATATTTTAAATCATTTAGGAGTATTTGGACAACATTTAAAAACATTGTTTTGGTGTAAAAAAAAACAAAATCATCAAAATCATGATAAAAACATTTATCTAACAAACTCCCCCTTTTTGATGATTACAAACCAAAATAATTTAAAGAGGTCGATTATGAAAGCAAAACAACTTTACCGGTTAAAACAAAAACTATTCGTTTAGAGCGACAACATTCCACACATAATGATCACAAGGATGGGAGTAGATATTTTCAAAAATATTTTTCAAAAGCTCCCCCTATCAACATAAACAACAAAAGTAATATAGAAGCAATCAATCAAAAGCTAAAAGCTCAGCTTTTACATATTGAGCTTGAGTATCAAGAGCTTATAAGCCCCCCCGTCAACAAAACATCATCAGACATGTAAATGAGTCCACAATACAACAAATGGACTAACTATGATCCACAACTTTTGGCTTTAAAGAGCCATATCTTATAGCTTCTTTCGTGAGCTTATTTAGCTTCTTTGAGCTAATGAGCTTGTTTCCTGTTTCTCCCCCTTTGGAATCATCAAAAAGAATGTTAGCACGATAAAAACATCATATATCCATGTCAAAGTGCGCAGTTAAACCGATTTATCGAGCTATTGATCATTAAGCTTAAAATTCCAAAAGCTAAGGGAAGAGTTGATCATATGACTTGTAAAAGTTCGTAAAAGCTCATTTGATTTGCAAAACATGATTTCTCTAAATATATAAGACTTTTGAAATCGAGAGAATCATGTGAGTGATGAATTTTTCATAGAAACATTTTATCGAATACTTGGCGGACGTCAAATAATAAAGAATATGTATATAGACCTTGTAAAAATAACCAATCCAAATTTTTCATAACCAAATGCAATTATAAAAATATCATCCAACAACAATCATAATTCTCATCACATATATACAAGAATTCCATCAATTTATCAAGTGAAAGCACTTTCTCAAAGGTTCAACCCAATTGAGATTAAAAAAGAAGAATTCTTACCATTTAATCGGTAAAGATGAGCAACAATGATGGTGAACGAGCACTTAGAAGTCCATGGTATAGAACTAGTACAATAAAACTCATTTTGAGTGAATTGTGTGTGCAAATTACAAAGGGGACGAAAAATGGGGTGAAAGAGCCAAAATGGCTAAGTGTGGAAACAGAAGCAATTTTATCTCAAAAATAGCTTAGGGCGACCGGTCGAGGGCTAGGCCGACCGGCCGACCTCAGCCCAGTCAGTCCACTGGATCAGTCTGTTTTTCAAAAATCCGAAGTTTGATCCAAAAATCCAATTTTTCGCCCCTAAATTTTAAAAATGTACAAAATGCAAACGTAGACCTCATTCAATATACATTATGTCTAAACAAGCTCGAAACGAGGTAAAAGACTCGGCGATTAACGATTAAAAACAAATGTCCGCGAGTTATCCTTGAGACGAAATTAAACACATCTCAATTTTTCATTAAGAAACACAATCCCTTAGAAAAAGATATAGAATCTCAATATTTTTAGTTCGATTATGACGAACCATGTTTTGAAAAATTATTATCACCGGACTTGCTATCCCGAAAAATATGAACGCTTTAAAACTTTGGATAAAACAAGCTATAAGAAGAAGTGTCTTTCAAATATTCGAAAATTTCTTTTAACGACACCTTAATGAGATCCGTTGGGATTATTTTGAAGTCGAGCAAATAGACATAAGGCATAAAAATATCGAGTCTATGGGAATAATGAAAGTAGATAAACATACCTCGAATTTATTTATCAACCGAAATGCTTTCTCAAACCTTGTCAATCTTGATATTGGTTGCCATAGGAGTAGAGATGGTTCTTCCTTCTTCAATGTCTAACTTCTTCAAAGGTTCTTTGTATACTTTGATTGTGAAATATAGATACCTTCTTGGCATTGCTTAATTTGAAGTCCAAGGAAGAAATTTAGCTCCCCCATCATGCTCATCTTGAATTCACCTTGCATTAACTTAGAGAAATTCTTGCCTTATTTGAAATGATGTTGCCCTGGTCATCGAGTTTGTTCCGGAATACCCATTTTGTACCTATAATCGTTTGTGATGGTACTAATTCCCAAATGTCATTTCTTCCGAATTGATTTAGCTCCTCTTGTAATTCTATAAACCATTTTTTATCTTGGAGCATCATTTGAGAGATTTGTTCACCGTTGTCTTCTTCATCACTATCATCATTGGGTATCCAATTTTACATTGAAATATTTTTAAGTAACTCATTTTGGAGTACTTCCTTTCTCATCATCAATAAGTCTACACAACTCAACAAACTCGTTAACGACATCGCTTATATTAACAAGAAAAATAGTCCAAATATAGTAATAATGATAATGCCTCAATTGGTCATGTCAATCTTGATAAATCATAAATTAGATAATATGTTGATAAACATGTATATCAAGATATTTAAAACTTTGACAAAACGTTTTGCACAAGAGCATAGTAAAAATAATAATGGACAAAAATGGGGCTAAGGCAATTTGAGAAATAACACAAGTATATAATGCTTTTGCTTAAATCCACAAGATATGATAAAACTTGTAAGTATACAGAAAATTGTCCATACAAGGTCTCCTTTCAAAAGAAATTAAAAGTCCAGGAACATGTAGTAAGACCTTGATTTTTAGAAAATATTTTGAAAAATCATTTTTACAATTAAAACATGAATAAAACATGCATAATAACAAAACAAAATGCATATTTAAATAGGGAGATATGGTTTATCAATTTTGCCATTTCCATGGGTTGTGTCTTTCTCATTGTTGATAGTATCTTCTCCTTTGATCAAGTGGCGCAAATGTTTGTTGTCGATTTGACAATTTGAATTTTCTTTTATTTTTGTTGCGCCAAGTACCTATCATTAAATTTTCTTGTGGTACTCTCAAGTGGTTGGGTCCTTTAGGATTAGAATTGAGACTTTTAGGTCTCCAATAATAATTAGAGATATTTCTAGCCCGACAAGTATTTACCGTATGACCCTTTTTACCACAATAAAAGCAAGTAATAATTTTAGGAGCATAATGACCAACATGCTTAAAGACTTGATTATTTTTCGAATGATTAACGACATTAGGCTTATGATCAAGGCATAGTTTCAAATTATCACAACTATGAACATCAACATTTTTGGTCATTTTATCGGTACTCAAGTTGAATTTTAATAAATCCTTTTTCATTCAATTAATATCCTCAACAAGAGTACTATTTTCCTTTTCAAGGATTCTAACTTTATCAAGTGTGGTGGTGTGAGCACATGAAAGTGATTCATAAGATGTAAATAATCTGTCCTTATCATTTTTCAAAACATTGAATTCATTTTTCAAATTTTTGTATTTAACAAGCAAGCTTTGGAATTCATTTTGTAGCTCATCAAAATCATTTTGCAAACTATAATCATTCTGTAATTCACTATCACAAGAAGTAGAAGGTTTAGAACTTACCTCGTTTTCTTCTTCGATGCCCATAAGACATTGTTCGACTTCTTCATCATCGGAAGTTGTAAGAATCTCATCCCATGTTGTTGGATTTGATGTTGCATCCAACTGAGAAGTAGATGCTTTTGGATAGCTCCTTTCATTTGCATATACTTCATAGATAGCTTCTAGTTTTCTCCATACTTCATGTGCCGATTGAATTCCTACAATATGATCATATTCCTAAGTGGTAAGTGAACAATAAAGAATATTAAGAGCTTTACCATTTAAGGAGATGATTTTCTTCTCTTCATCATTGAGCTCCTTGAGGACTTTGGAGGTGTGAGGTGTGTCTTTCATTGGAATAGATTCTCCATTAATGACCGTGTTCCAAATATCGAACCCACAACTTTGTAAATAACATTCCATTCTTTCTTTCCATAAAACATAATTTTTGGAGTCGAATAGTGGTGGCTTGTTAGTGGAGGCGCCGGTAAGGTAGACTTCATTCATAGCCAATGATCGTTCCTATTCCCTCGCGATGTGGAACGAGCTTGCCAAAGAGTTTGGCTTTGATACCACTTGTAAGTCCAAGCGGCTACGATAATCTAGAGGGGGGTGAATAGATTATCTCCATTTTCTCGATTATGCCCTCTTTTTCAAATCAAACAAGCCAAGACAAGAATGAAGGTGCGGGAAGTAAATAACACGCGTCGATTTATAGAGGTTCAACCCACCTAGGGCCTAATCCTCTATCACCCCAGTATCTCCGGGATGGATTTCAAAAAGAATTTTTTTTTATTAATTATCACATTTAATACAACATCACCTTACAACACTTCTTTGGAGATTACCACAATCTTCAACGGCACCTTATGAAGATTACCATAATCTTCAACCTTGAAGAACACCAAATTCGTCAACACCTCAAAAAGCACCAAACTATTCAACAAGAAGATTACCACAATCTTCTTACACCTAACTCCTAGATCACCCAAGTGTGTTCTTACCACAAGAACACTCACAAGGATATCTTGTCTTGAATGATGACCACAAATTCAAGATTACAACTCGATAATGAATAATACAATTTTGAGTGCAAGTGTAATCAAGAATCAAGTCTAGACATCACGATGTGAAAGTGTAAGACCTTAGGCTATTATAACAAGAATATTGAAAATAAAAGAACAAGTATTTGCTTGAGTGTATCTTGTTGTGTTGTATATCAATTAGTTATCTTGTTGCTCCAAAACTTCCTATATTTATATAAGATGATTGATCATGAATAGGCTCCTCTTGGGGATTGAAAATCTACAGAAAAATACAATCAAAATCAAGAATATAGCTGTTAGAAATCAATTCCACAAATTAAGGAAAAGCATCACCGCACAACTTAGAATTTCTTTGTCAAAAGGATAGGATGCGACCGTCGCGCACAAATACTGAGAAAAGAAAATAAAACAGCAAAAACACACATAGGGACCGATCCAGGAGGGGTTGGACTGGTCGACTTAGGGTCCGACCGGTCGCCCTCCTTGTGGACCGGTCCCCCTCAACAATTTGTGAGATACAATCAGTTCTGTAATCTCTTCAGGCACCGATCGCCCTTTGCGCGACCGGTCGACCTCCAAAGTTTTTTCAAACGTCTTGTTTCTGTTTTTGGAAATCATCTTTCAGACACGGGATGCCCTATAGGGCGACCGATTGAACTCGAGACAGAAGTGTTGTCCAATTTTTATCAAAAATAAACTTCAAGAAAAATACTCCATAAAATTATGAAAAATATTTTAAATCGATCGGGAGTATTTGAACAACATTTAGAAATATTATTTTGGTGTAAAAACACGTCAACACAAAATCATCAAAAGTGTTGTCCAATTTTTGTCGAAAATAAACTTGAAGAAATACTCCGAAAAATTAGTAATAATATTTTAAATCATTTAGGAGTATTTGGACAACATTTAAAAACATTGTTTTGGTGTAAAAATAAAATCATCAAAATCATGATAAAAACATCTATCTAACAATTTCCAAATACTTAAACCTAATGTAGATCACCTCAACCTTAAATTTCAGCAGAAATTATGTAGAAATCCCATAGGCTTTGTTGCTTTCATGACCATATCCGCCCTTGTATATTTGTTACCTTCACATGTTGAAATCAAAACATTAGGATATGATTAATTGATGTTTATTCCATATATTGAAAATCGCTTGGATCATCAATAACGTGGGATTTTAAAAGAAAATAAAAATCCGCTTGCCCTGTATTTTATTGAATATTATATTGTTTTCTTGTACTCTCACTCGTCTTATATAACTCTTTTATACTCTTAATTTGTCTCACTTTACCCCTTTAGTTTTCCTTGTCACACTTTACCCACATACTCTTTATGCAAATAATAAATTGCCTTACTTATATTGGAAATTATTCGGATCTCAGAAATCCGGGTCAAACAAGGTCCAATTTTTCGATCAAATCGAACAGAAGCAGAAACAAGAGATTTCAAAAATCGAGTTTTAGATATAAGAACACAAGATCGTGCAAATTAAATTTATTCTAACCAAAGAAGAATAAGAAAATTACCTCTTTCGACGAATTCCTGTTCTTCGTTTATTCTTCGTTAATCTTTTGTGCTTTCGAATTCCCAAAGCTCGTAGACACCACGATCTTTCAATTCGATCATCCCTATCAACGACAGTGTGTGGGCACCCAAATAACAATTCTATGTTCCTAAGTTTAATTTTCCTACAATTTACTCAACTCATGAGATCATATAATTGGGCTAACTGAATATGAAAGGATTTTGAACTTGGCAAAAAATTAAAATCACAAATCCACACTTTAAAAAAATAAGACAAAATTCACTGGCCTTGATGAATTGGCCAACACTAAGAGAGTGTTTGACTGAGCTTATAAGCTCTTCAAAACATATTATAAGATGTTTGAGAGCTTATAAACTGTTTAAATTTGTTTGGTATTTTTTTTTAGAAAAAGATCTTATAAGGTCCCAAAATAAGATATCAGGGCTTATAAGCTGTTTTTAAAAAAATAGGGGAACCCAAATTATTTTCAAAATAAGATCTTATTTCAATAATCTCCTTTAATTTTGACTATTTTAATTACAAAATTGCCATTACTAATATTTTATAAGCTACACCATCTTATTTTGTGCAAACACTTCAATAACTTATTTTTAAAATAAGATCTAACATCTTATAAGCTCTAAAAATAACTTATAAGATGTAAGAGCTTATAAAATCTTTTAAATAAGCTTAGCAAAACACCCTCTAAAATTGCTATTGATGGAAAAATTGATATAGGCAAATATGCCTTTTAATGGTGTTGACCAAGAATTTGCCTTTACAATTGTGATGGTCAGGCCAAAAAATCAATTATTGTAGCCGGAGAAAAACCTTTTTAAATAATAAGGATGTGGCCTCCTATTATTGGCCTTGTTCAATTATTTTTCCTACTTCAACGTCTTCTATCTAATCTAGAATTCATAATTCTAAATAGATTCTAATTCTAATTGATTATTATCCAATATAATTATCAACTTAATAATTATATTAATATCATAAATATCTTATATTTATTTAATTCTCAATACAGTCAAAACTGTAGAAAATCGGTTATTCCCGAAATTAATTGATATTAATATATATATATATATATATATATATATTAGCCCAAACTTTATGAAAAACTATTTTTCATAAACTCTTAGGAACTTATATATTTCTAATTCGTTTACTCTAGGAAGGCGAATCGGAGATCATTGACCTATTACAAGCTTCAACAAATTGAATAAATAATTAAACTCCTTAATTAGTTTATTCGATTTATTAATTCCGATATTACTTCGCTATAAATTTAGAATTGCACTCTTATAATTATAGAATATTTTACTCTACGAATTTTAGCAGTCCATTGATATAATTATTCCATATAAATTTAATTTTCTATAGACAATTCATAATTGAAGTTACGTAGTATCCATTAAACCTCCTCAATTACTTCTTATCCTCATTTACCATTAATTCGCTATTGAATGGTTAATATATAATCAGATTATAAATTAGAGATCTCAAATCATTCAATTCCAGAATTAACAAATGAGAGAATCGTCTTTCTACTCCTTGCAAGAAGGAATGAGTTCCATATCTGTGAATTTATATTCCCAGCTATTTAATTCACAATAATCAATTGTGAATCTAAAATGCAAATGTTAGGAATGTCGTTGGACAAACTTAAACGAGCAAATTAAGAATCATAAAGAAATAAACACGAGTATATAATTACTCAGGATTAAAATTTATCCATATATGATCATCTTGTGATATAATTTGATTTTGCATTTCTACAACGGGATTTGTATGAAAAATACAAATTAAATCGGTTCAAGCCCTATATGATCAAATCATATGTACATGCCCCCACATAGATGTCCACATGGATGACCCGGATAAGACAACCACATTCAAAATGTTTTGGGCCGCATTAGTGATGCCAGAACCGTCCCTAGGGGCGATCGGCGCGCCGCCGCACAAGGCCCCCCTCCAGCGAGGGCCCCCTCCCCGGGATTTTTTTTAATTTAATGTTCTAGAATAAAGGATATGTAAAATAAACACTGCTTAATAGACTGAAAGGACAATGTAGTATATTGGTTAGAGCTTTCCCTCTGGCGAGGGCCCCCGCCCCAGGATTTTCTTTTTCTTTTTTTAATTTAATGTTCTGGAATAAAGGATATGTAAAATAAACACTGCTTATAAGACTGAAAGGACAATATAGTATATAGGTTATAGCTTTCCTTAGGCTCATTGAGGTCATGTTCGACCCTTCACTGCAGCAAAATCTTCTTTCTTTTTCTCCTGCATTTATTAAAGCTGTTTCCTCTAGTATTTTATTGTGTTTGTTTTTGCTATTTTAGTTTCCTAATGACAATATTATGAATTAAAATGATGTTTGTTGTCTTTCTTTAGTTTTGAGCTTGATATTTAGTTACATTGTCACCGTATTAGATTTATATATTGTTGGGGTTATAATATTATTATTATTATTATTATGATGTGTGTTATTCATTTTTTTTTTAAAAAAAGAAAAAAAAATAGGGGGATAGCCGCATAGGCTTCCATCGCAAAAAAAATCATTAACCAAAATCTCGAGATCAATTTTCTATGGCTAATGTATTGGTGGTTTTCTTTAAATCTATGATGTAATGATATTAAAGTATCTCCGTTTGTAGCACTATTTTTATGAAACTGGAAACGTTGAAATGGAAATATAATGTTCATTATTTTATGTTTTGATCGATGGAATTATTTTTCGTAATATTGATTAATTAAATATTTTTAATTTTTATTTATATGAATACAAGGGCCCCATTTTTTTTCCGCACAGGCCTTTTAAACTATAGGAACGGCCCTGGGTGATGTTTTAATTAAAGATCCCATACTTTAATTAATTTCATCATTGACTTAATTTTAGTTTATTATCCATAATCTTAATCCTCTTATATATAACACTTATATACTATGATTATGGTTATAATAAATAAAGTAGGACTTACATGATGTTGAAGAAAATGCAAACAATAAGCATAAATTTTTTAAAATAAATGTCCCATTTATTAATAATCAAAAGAAATTCACAATTATTTTAAGGGGAGTACTACTGTACTACCCCTAAGTCTAACAACCTATTATTTATATGTTTCGCAATCCGTTTACTTGTATTTATATTCTATAACTTCTTTAAATTTGATGTTAATACTTAACATTAAATTTATGTTTTATTTCACTTAAAATTGAGTAGTTATTTCTAACTTTGATATAGTTTCTATTAAATTACTATATAATTAAAAAAAAAGCTAATACATTTACTTTTTAACTTTCAACTCATTAAAAATCTGAAATATATACAATATATATTTGTAGTAATATTTTATTAACTATGTAAATTTGTATTAAGTATCTTATTATTAATGAATTGTCATAAGTTCATAAAACTATGTTAAATTCAAAGTTTATTTCCATACAAAAATTGATGATTTGATTCATTAATCAATAATTAATAGTAAATTTTTCTATATTACCACTAGGGATCTACTCATCGAAGGGATATTATGGGCTAAACTATATTTGGATTTCCTTAATCATTGGCGGGGGAGTACATAGTATTACATATTACCTAGATGATAAGGGAAATACTCTCACTCGGTCAGGTGTTGTTTGCTCTTACCTAAACTATAAGTCATGTCATTCCTCTTCTCTAGGATTGGTGTGGGGAATCAACCACTAGAGGCGAGATAGCCCCTTGTTTAGTTCATCATTCAATTCGAATATAGAGTTTGTTCGGTAGTACTTTTGAGATGTACTTTTGGATCTAAAAGTCTATTTCAATAATAATTGATATTAGTGGTTAATTTAGAATGAACTTTTGAACAAGTCACTCCTCTAAAAAGTCTATTCTAAAGAAGCTGAATTGGAAGTTTTTTGAAAAATCACTAATTAAGAAGTGCTCCCAAACATGCACTTATTCTTTATACTTTACCTTTTCTAGTATAAGAGTCTAAGGTCTTATTCTCGCAGTCAAAGATCGCTTTTTTTTTTTCTTCCTTCTATCCACCTTGAATTTTATTGTAATTTCATATTTCATCTAGTATTTTACTTCATAAATACACGTTAAGTTAACATAATTCTACTTAAAAAATCTACGATTTTAATATGGAACACTGGATCAGATGAAACACCGAATTATAACCTAAGATGGGAAGTTTTGTTTGTGCAACATTGGGTATCAATCATGGAATGTACCAATCATCACGCTATGTGATGATCAAGTTATCAAAAACGACTTTAATGATGCACAATTGGTCATAACCCCAGTTTTACCTGGCGTAGTATTTTAGTGGGGCGCGATATCATCCGCAAGGGATCTCGGAAACTGGTTGGTAACGGGTATAACACCTATGTTTGGAAAGATCCTTGGATACCCTCCGTATGTAACTTTCGTCCAAACAGGCGGCAGGAAGGAACTAATGAAAATATGGTGGTTCGCGAACTGTTTTACGATGGGCAGGCGGAGTGGAACGTGGAGCTGGTTTCTCAAATTTTCTCACACGATGAGGCCACGACAATACTCGGCATCCCACTGCGAAATTATGATTGTGAAGACCGTTGGGCTTGGCATTATACAACAAATGGACAATACAGCGTGAAATCCGGGTATAAGGTGGGAATGGAGTTAGAAAGCAGCTTTTTGAACAGACCCTCATCATCGACGAACCCGGGAGACTTATGGAATTGGGTATGGAAACTCCAAATCCCCCCAAAAGTGCAGGTTCTTCTGTGGAAGGTGCTCCATCGAGCGATACCCGTTAAAACAACACTTTATGTACGAAAAGCTACCCCTAATCCAATCTGCGAACGCTGTGGGGATGATGTGGAAACGATCGAGCATGTCTTTCGGGACTGCCCGTGGAGTACCTTCTTTTGGCAGGCCTCCCCGCTCCGCCTTGACCGGAACCTCACTAACCCAGCAGCGTCTCTGGCCGATATGATCAATGCTGTGGCTAATTTAAAAAATGATGATGCAAGTTGTCTGTTTGCTATGTTAATTTGGGCAATATGGCATGCAAGGAACGCAAGGACATTTAGAGGCACTAATCTAACCCACCATGAGTGTTTTAGCATGGCCTCACGATGTCTCCAAGACTACAGATCCAGCGCAGCGGAAATGTCGCACAGTCCTACAATATCCAAGAATCCAAAGTGGCAGCAACCTGCGGAGGGTATTTACAAGATAAACTTGGACGCCTCGGTCGTAAAGGGTGTGGGAGCAAGCATCGGGGTGGCGATCCGTACGTCCAATGGGGAGGTAATCAAGGTCCTTTCTCGAAAATATAGCCAAGTTTTCGACGTTAATATCATGGAAGCTATCGCGTGCCGAGAAGGACTCAAAATAGCTAAAGAACTCCAACTTGTACGTGTTGAGGTGGAGACGGATTGTCAAACTCTTGCCCAATCATACGCGAATACCAATCCAAATCTCACCTATTTTGGAAGGATTATCGACGACATTCGGGAACTTGGAACTTTTTTCACATCTCTCAAAATTCGATATATACCTCGGTCAGCAAACAAAGTGGCGCACCTGCTAGCTAGTTATGCTTTTTCTCTTTCAAACAATCTGTTGTATTTTGGATATTTTCCTTCTGAACTCAATCATCTTCTCCCGGAGGATGAGAGACTTGTTTAAGTTTTTAATATAATCCCTTCTTCCTTCTTTCTCAAAAAAAAAAAAAAAAGAAAAGTATGCCCAAACATATATAAAAAGGAAAAAGAACCATGGTGAAAAGAAAAGAACATCAAGAATCGATTCTTTTGCATTTGGACCATGGTGATATCACAACATTTTCAAAGTAAATTTAAAGTAACAATGGGCCACCCAATTGGCTGTCATATGAGAATCCTAGATACCCCACTTTTTTTTTTTTTTTTTTTTTTTTTTTTTGGTGAATTTGCATTTGGACTTCTGGACCACTTTCTTTTGCAATATTTTCTTTTCAGTACAAAAAGTTTCCACTAATTTTCATTTGTGCGGTTATATATATTCTACACAAAAGGAGGAATCAATATGTATGGGAAGATACTAAAATAGACCCCATAACTTTTTCAACTTTGTTCAAAATCCATGTGTTTATATATATGATAATCATAGTAATAAAATTCTTCAAGTATATTAAAACCACTTAATTAAAATATGATATTCTTAATAAATGTTAAAATATTATGTACTTTTTACAAATAATAATTTAATAACATTATTAATAAAGCGATTTATTGTTTATATTATTCTTATTTTAATAGGATTACATATTCTACTAATTTATCTTTTATTTTCTAATATATGTATTAATGGATGATATAATTTTTAGTAACAATATTCCCACTTTATTATATATATGATTTTAAAAAAAATGTAATATATTGTATTGTCATATGCCTGAATTTGTCGAACTTTACAAACGGATTTTGTTATTTAAACGGGTTTTTGCCAATTTTATAAACTATCTTGAACAATATCCAAAGTCAAAATGAGAGCTAACAAATTATTTGTAATTGTGAATTTGTTAATATGGCCATAACTTGGAACGATACTGATCATTATACATGAACCCACACATTTTTAATTTTTTATTTCAATTTAATGTTTCATTTTATATTTTTTTTTAAATGCATGTTAAAATGTACATAATAACTCCAAATGTATATTTAATATTTTATACTGTAACATGCATTTTTAATATGATATAGTATAAAACAAAATATCGAAGTGGAGATAAATAATTCCAACTATAGCAGGTAAAAAAACTTTGGGGTGTATGTGTGTTTTTTTGTATGTTGAAAATTGTAACATTGGAGTTCTAACACATAAATACATAATGGAATGGTCCACGCTTGCCAACATCTCATGTGAGAAATTGGTACCGAGGGATTGAAATGGGTCGTCAGATGTTATATTCATTATACAATATTTCAGAATATGTGAATGACAAATAAATATTCTATTTTAAAAATATTTATTAATTATGAAAACACCCGATAGATAATACAAAGAATATCACATGTATTACACCATACAAGTGATTGAAAATTCTTTCTTTTGTTCACCATCCAAGTGATTCAAGAATGTGACCAACTGTATTTTGACTATACTTTGGGAAATGCGGGGAATTTTTAATGGAAACATTGAATTTAACAAATATGAGGGTAAGAAGTGATTTTTAATGTTTTTATTCTCCCTTTATGAATAAGCTTGTCCCATAGTTAACTTTTGTTTGTCCCTATGGCTTTTGTTATAGGTGGCTTTTGTTTCAATTTGATAAGTTAGGCCCCAAAAATGGACCTAATGAATCATTTTCCAATGATTTATTACAAAAGCGAGACCATTTTTATTGGTACTCATTTTGTCCAATGCTATCGTTGCGATTTTCTGTTTCTATGGATATGTTAGATCTGTCTAGGTTTCAAATTTTATTTTAGATTTTATATAGACTTATGATCCATAAGCTTTGCAATTGTTGTTTTCTCGATGTAATCATTATAAGTTTTCTTCTGATGTTTAAAATTCATTCTGATGCTCTAAAAAATAAATTATGTCATATATAATATGTTGAATAATTTTGTGATTAGTCACAATCTAAATGAATGAATAGGTACTATGATTGATATAAATTCGACTAATTAACTCGGGTCTTAATTAACTAAAAATTTGGAGGAAAAAAATTTAAAAAAAATGTCACATGTAGTAAAAGTATAGTTTTGTGTATCAAATACATAGGTTTGTTGGCCCAGTTTGGATTTCTTATTATAGTTTAGTGTTACATTTTATATTGTATATTACATATACAAGCCACATGTACATGTACTTTGCAATTGCAATATATGAGGCAATACAAAACTATAAGAAAAATTTAAATTATCGTTGATAAACAAAGACAATATAGGAAATTATTTAGTAGTCTAGTGGTAAGACATTTGTAAAATTGAGTACATGGGATAGATAATTGGAAGAAGAAATAATATTTGAAAGAAAGATTTGTTTTATTGATAATATCAAATTATGAGAGAACAACTTGAAAATAAAGGCCTAAAAATTAGTTAAAAGAAAGCCAAAAACCCTAAACAAATAGGAAATAAAGTCCTAAAAATTTAAAACACTTAAATATGGTAGAAACAGGCTTAGATGAAGGAATTTCGGGCACAAACACCTTAAATTAGCGGCGAAGCCGCTGAGTTCTTCCTATCTTGTCATTTCCTTCGAGAAAATGGGCTATAATAAGGAATCGAACTTCGTCTCTATTGAGGGGTAAAATCAAATTGTATTTTTTTTTATTTAATTATATTATTATTGAATTATTTACCCACAAATATTCATTATCGGGTCCAAATATCGTCAATTGGCCCATGAGGCCCAAACCGTTAGAGCAACCAATGAAGCTCAGTGATGGAGATAAAATTTAAAGATATTTTAGTATATACTAGGATTAGTTTTAGTGGGTCATTTTATTATCTTTTAAGAGTTTTCAATAGGTAAGAGTTTTATTGTTGTAGGTTTTATTTCTATAAATATTTGTTTTGTTATTATTTTTAAGAGGGTTGAACTGATATTAAAATAATTGAGATTTCTTCTCTTCATGTTAAAATGTGATTCTTCGTGTCTTTGGCTTCCACCTGCATCGGTTGGTATTCAAAAACCAATCTACGCTCCGCGAATCATGTTGTCCGGGCAAGATCCACAGTGCACGAACGACATTGCACAAATCTGTCAATAGATTAATTTATTGACACAATGGATAATCACGGTCTACACCCAACAACATAAAATTTTCGATGTCGTCATTGCCCAGCTCATTGAGCGTGCGAGGCAAGCAACGAAACAGTGATTGAAACTATCACGGTGGATGAGATTTTAGTTTTTATCCATCCTCATATGTTTCATCAAACGAAGAGCATGGTGGATATGATAGGCCACCATTTTTTATGAGGAAGATGAAGACCTCATTCCACAGTTTGACTATGAAAAAATCTCTGTAATTTGAAGAGGATGGTGACTATAATATCCCACCAATATAATTTTCGACGAGGAGAAAAATTGTGGCTATGGTGACCCCCCCAATTTTCGATAAAGAAATTGAGGGTGTTAATTCATTGATGGGAGGTGTATATTGTCTTCTTCCACCAGAGATTGAATATATTGTTGATGGCTCACCCCTTCCAACAATTTTTAATCTCCCATCATAGGCATAAAATATTATTCATTAAGAATAGATTATTGCCTCATTTGACAGAACTGATAAGACCAGCGGAAAAGCTTGTTGGTATTCGCATTAATGGAATATATATATTTTGCTAAATTTCATTTTTCTTTTGTTCATTTCTCGTTTGTTCAAAGATTTCGCCTGCATCAGTTGGTGTTTAGAGACCAGTCTACACTCCATGAACTATGTCTTCCAGAAAGAACCCAATATGCATGAACGACGCGACACAGATTCGTTAGCGGATCAACTTGCTTGCAAAATAATTCAATATCATGTGCATCTAATATCAAGAAATCAAGAGACTTGTTGACAAATAATTTCTTGGTGGTTGTGAGTTTGGCTACGATATTGTGCCCATCTAGTTCATGCCATTGGAAACATATTCCACGGACATGGATGATTTATTCTCTAGTAACATTGAAGATGATGACTATAATGGACTACCAATTTTTTATGAAGAAATTGATGACACTATAATGGAGGTTGACTATGAATAACCTCCAAATGTTGATAAGGGGATCGATAATTATGATGAACCACCTACCTTTGATAAGGAAGATTGCGGCGCAATTTCTATATTTTACTACAAAGAACCGCCAAAATTTGACAAGGATGATAGTTATTATGACAAAACCACAAACTTTTGACAAAGAAATTGATGTTGTTGAAGATTATGATATTTTGCTCAGTCCTAGAAAATTTAATTAGCATCGTGTTATTAGAACTAGTGTTTTGCCCATGCGATGCACGGGGTGTATTATGTAGGGCCATATGAGATGTGTTGTGTGAGATTATATGGTCTTTGTTATGTTGGAACCTATAACTTCGATCGATATAAAAATAACAATATTAATTAATGGAATATAATAAATGTATAAATGTTAACATTATATCGGTATTTTTAATATAATGAAAAATAAATCATATAGTATAATTATAAGATACATTTTTTAATATCTTCAAAAACAACTGAAAATAGTATATTTATGAAGAAATGATTTTAAGTTAATTTTTATTTTAAATGTATATATGAAAAATTTCAAAAATCTATTACTTATAAATATTAACAAATAAATTAATAAATTAAATAAAAGGAAATAACAACCATATAAAAATAATAATACAATAAAAAGAACAATATCAGACAATTGGCTAATATGTTTCATATATTTAAACATTACTAATATACAATGAGTATCATCATGAACTATTGTTTTTATTTAACATACAATTAATGAATTAAATAATAATAGATTTATTTGATTAAGATTTTCATAATTTTATTGATTAAAGATTTTCATAATTTTAAATGTATAGATAATAAGTTATAACATATTTTATTTATGCACATTATCTATTTATTTTAAAGAATTTCATTTATATACATTTTAATGTATTTATTTAAGTTTTATAAGAGTACATTTATAATTTATATTAAACAAAATATATTATATTCAATTGGAACTTTTTGTATAGATAATATAATATAATATAATATAATCTGTAAAACATTTAACAAAAACCCATTAAATAAACAATAATGGACCCTACTTGATAATATAGAAGCCCATTGGTCAAAAAAGCCCATTTTCGGACAAAAAAAGGCTCATTTCATTTTCATACTCTTTGAACAGCTGTCTGGTTAGGTTACGCGTCAACACGTCACAATACATGACTATTGAAGCACACAATCACTACACGGGTAATCAATGGCTCGGAAAAGAAGATAAAAATCAAAAAATATAAAAAGTAAAAAATGAAGAATATTCTGGACCTAGGGTTTTGAGGCCAACCGCTTCTTCATTTTTCAGAAATCTTTCATCTCTGCAGTTCCATTTTATTTCGTTTTCTCAATAAAAAAATTAATTGTTGATTTCATGATATGTTTTTTTTTTTTTTTGAAAGGGTTTATTTCATGATATGTTGTTTTGTGTTTATGTATTATCACTTTAAAATAATTTTCTGATTCATTTTAATTTTTCATTTGCGATTTTGTTTTCAGTTATCCAAAAAAAATCGAAGCATTTCATTCATTTTCAAATTTGATTTTCTATGGCATGAGTTTTTATCCACATCTGACGAATACAATGGATGATGATTTAAGCAAAGATAAGTCGCCTTTCCCTATATTTCTCAGTTTTGTGGCATTTTTTCTGAATTATTTAATTTTTTTTTGCAGGTCTATGGGGTAATATATTTTTAATATTTAATGTTTTTTGTTCCTGAATAGATCGTCCCTATTTTTATTTGGTTTTTGATATTTTTTGTTTTAGATTGTTTTAATTTTTTTTTTTTTCAGTTCTGACATATAATGGCTACTATAATAGAAAATGAGTAATCTTCGTAGCCGATCAAGGAATTTATACACAAGAATAAATATTTCGTCGTATTCATCCTTTTTTCCCCCTCATTTCAGTTTGTTTTCTTATTTAATGGAGTTTTTCGTGTATTTTATTTTTAAAACATTTAATATGATTATATATATTTTAGGAATTAAACATGCAAAAATATGATTTCTGATTATAAGACTGTCCATATATTCAATTGAAGTTATATAAACTTGATCTGCATGTTTGTTGTTTTGCTAGAAATATCCATTGCGAATTCTGTTCATTTATGTGATTGGACAATATTTATGTTCATTTCTGATTTTAAGATTGTCCATTAAATTTTTTAATAGGAAATTATTAACGAATTATTATTAAACTCTATTTCATTTCTGTTTTAACAACCTAGAATTCACTGAATGTAATTTTTTGTTTTGTAAACATAATTGAAAAATGATTAAAAAAATACACATTGTATGGTACGATATGGGCATGTTTTGACAAATAAAAAATGGCACAAATTTCATGTTTTAATAGTTTAATTATTATGTAATGTTGATTTAATGAAATTTTCATTATTATTGGCTTATTATTGATCAGTGCTAGGCATTGCATCGTTAAATATTTCAAAAAGGATAAAAATCTGTGTTTTTTTAATTTTATATCAATTTTTTTAATACAGATAAATAATTCATTCACTAATATAATTTTTTTTCTTACCAATTATGTGGAAATAATGCAGACAGAGGCGTCAATGTTGGTGTGAATTTTATTCACAGATAAATTAAGAATTAATGAAAAACACATATATACTAATGCAATCCATTTATACATTGACAATATAAAATTCAAAACACGATATCAATATATAATAATAAAATCCAATGACACAATATGACAATATAATACTAAAATAATGAAAGATGTAATACCAATTGCATTTTCCTCTTGTGCGTTTGCTGCCCAAAGTGTGTTTCGTTTGAGCTGCCTCAACAAATGAATCGACCATTACAAATTTATAGGGGTCAAGACATTAGTGTTTAGGAAAATAAATCATATCAGATCAACGCCTAGGAAAATAAATCATATCAGATCGAAATGAAGCTGATTACTGTTAGATAAATGTTTTTATCAAGATTTTGATGATTTTGTTTTTACACCAAAACAATGTTTTTAAATGTTGTCCAAATACTCCTAAATGATTTAAAATATTTTTACTAATTTTTCGGAGTATTTCTTCAAGTTTATTTTCGATAAAAATTGGACAAAACTTCTGTCTCGTATTGGACCGGTCGCCATATAGGGCAACCCGTGTCTGAAAGATGATTTCCAAAATAGAAACGAGACGTTTGAAATTGTATCTTTGGACGACGACCGTCGCGCAAATGGCAAATCGGTGCAAAGAGATTACGAAAAGTCGTATCTCAAAATGTGTTGAGGGGATCGGTCCCTATGGGGGCTACCGGTCGGACCCTAGGTCGACCGGTCCAACCCCTGGACCGTCCCTATGTGTGTTTTCTTTGTTTCAATTTCTTTTACAGTATTTGTGCGCGACCGGCCGCCTATCGCTTTTGACAAAGAAAATTCTAGCCATTGACAAAGTGAGATGATTTTCCTTAAATTGTTGGATTGATTTCTAGCAGCTATATTCTTGATGTTAATTGTATTTTTCTGTAGATTTTCAATCCCCAAGAGGAGCCTATCCATGATCAATCATCTCCTATAAATAAAGGAAGTTTTGAAGCAACAAGACAACCAATTGAGATACAACACAACAAGATACACTCAAGCAAATACTTGTTCTTTCATTTTCAATATTCTTGTTGTAATAGCCTAAGGTCTTACACTTTCAAATCTTGAGGTCTATGCTTATTTCTTGATCACACTTGCACTCAAAATTGTATTATTCATTATCGAGTTGTAATCTTGAATTTGTGGTCATCATTCAACACAAAATGTTCTTGTGAGTGTTCTTGTGGTAAGAACACACTTGGGTGATCTAGGTATTAGGAGCAAGAAGATTGTGGTAATCTTCTTATTGAAGAGTTTGGTGCTCTTTGAGGTATTGAAGAATTTGGTGTTCTTCAAGGTTGAAGATTGTGGTAATCTTCAAGGGAGATTGTGGTAATCTCCAAAGAGGTGTTGTAAGGTGATGCTGTATTAATTGTGGTAATTAATAAAATCATTTATATTTTTGAAATCCATCCCGGAGATACTGGGGTGGTAGAGGATTAGGCTCTAGGTGGGTTGAATTCTCTATAAATCGATGCGTGGTGTTTACTTCCCGCACCTTCATTCTTGTCTTGGCTTGTTTGATTCGAAAAAGAGGGCCTAATCGAGAAAATTGAGATAATCTATGTTAGATAAATGTTTTTATCAAGATTTTGATGATTATGTTTAAATGAGTTTGTATACCAAAACAATAATAATAAATGTTGTCCAAATACTCCTAAATGATTTAAATTGTTTTTGCTAATTTTTTGGAGTATCTCTTGAAGTTTATTTTTGATAAAAATTGGACAACATTTCAATTTGGAGAGGTCGGCCGGTCGTCCATCGTCGACCGTGCAAAGAACTCAAAATTGAAACAACTCACTTTGGTCAAGAAAATCAAGAGGGGGACCGGTCCGGCGAGGGGCCGACTTGGTCGCACCCTAGGGCGTCGGTCGACCCACGGCGACAATGCACTGGATCGCACTAATTTTTTCAAACGGTCGAAATCTTCAACAGGGCAACCGGGTACGCCTATGCTATTTTGTGACAAAGAAGTTATCTTTTTTGAAATTTTTGACAATTTTGACAAAGAAGATTTACTTTTGATTTTTGTACAATATTTCTACATCTTGTGATCTTCTTTTTGTAGACAAAAGTGAAGATAGAGGAGCCTATGTTGGGAGCCTATGTTGGTGAAGACTTCCCTATAAATAGAGGATGAATTGAAGACACAAGACACAACACAAACAAGCAAAATATACAACAAGAAATCTGCAAATTGTTCAAGCTTTCATTTTTACATTCTTGTTGTAATAGCCTAAGTACTTTCACTTGCACATCTTTGAGGTCTAGGCTTTTGATTCTTGATTACACTTGCACTCAATCTTTGTATTGGTTTCATAGAGTTGTAATCTTGAATTTTGTCCATCATTCAACACAAGACATCCTTGTGAGTATTCTTGTGGTAAAAATACACTTGGGTGATCTAGGTGATAGGTGTTTGAAGAGTGTGGTACTCTTCAAAGGTGGTGAAGGAAGATTGTGGTAATTTCCTTGAAGGTATTGTAAGAGGATTGTGGTGATCCTCAAGGTGTTGTATTAATTGTGGTAATTAATAAAATCTTTTTTTCTTTTTGAAATCCATCCCTGAGATCTTTGGGGTGGTAGAGGATTAGGCCCAGGTGGGTTGAACCTCTTTAAATCAACGAGTGTTGTTTAATTTCCGCATTTACATTCTTGTCATTTACTTGTTGATTCGAAAAAGAGGATGATTTGCGAAAAATCGGGATAATCTATTCATCCCCCCTCTAGATTATCGTAACCACTTGGACTAACAATCTATGCACCCCCCTCTAGATTATCGTAGCCACTGGACTTACAATTACATGGCTAAATCATTATTAACATATATTTATGTTTATATTTATTACATGCGTAAATTATATTCACTATGTATGTTATTATTTATTTTCGAAAATAAAAGTTCTTTCCTATTTGGATGTATTAGTTGTACGCAAAATCAAACAATGTATTCATATTTAAATTGATTTCTTTTATTTTAAGCAAAAAATAATTTACGATTAGTTAGATTATTTATGGATATGGTCAAAACATGAGTAATTTTGTTTAACCAAAAATCAAAAGCAATTAACGTGAGTTCTCAAATAAATAATGGGCGATGAATGATTAATTCACGAAATTTATCCAATTTATTGCATATCTTTACATCCGATAGACAACAATCAGTTTATTTATGTAAATCGAAAGGTCAAACATTCCTAATTTATTGCATATCTCTACATGTAAATCCGATAGACAACAATCAATTTATTTGTGCTCTTTTTCAAGGTTAAACATTCTCAATTACTACATATCTGTAACCGTAAATAAAAAAATACTGGAAATCAATTTTAGCAACTATGTACAATCAATTTTTTATGCTATTTTTCAAAGTTAAACATTCCCAATGTATTGCAGATATATAACCGAAAATAAAAAAAATTCTGGAAATTGATTTTAGCAACTGCGTTTAGGCGGGAAAACATATTTAGAAACCATTTTCTAGTTATATATATATATATATATATATATATATATAGATAGATTACAACACACGTATGTGGCAAATATGGTCTTTGTGGTCTTAATGGTCTCTGCAGAGTTGACAAATTACTAAGGAGCACGTTTGATAATCCGTTCGTAACTGATGTTGCCGACTAAGTCATCTTATTTTTTGGTCTCGTCCTCATCGCACCCCTTCATGGTTTGACAATTCTTCTAGCGATGATCTCTCTTCCGATTAAAGGATGAATAGTCTCGACCCCGGAGAGAATGATAGAGGTAAGATTTAAAGATATCTTACTATCTATTGGGATTAGTTTTAGTGAGTCAGTTTTATAATCTTTTAAGAGTTTTCAATAGTTAAAGTTTTATTCTTATAGGATTTTAATCTTATAAATATTTATTTTGTTATTATTTTTAGGATGGTTGAATTGATATGAAAGCAATTGAGATATCTTCTCGTCGCATTAAAATGTGTTTCTTTGTATGTTTTCTTCTTGTCTTTGGCTTCTGCCTGCATCACTCGGTTTACTATTTATGGTATACTAGACCTACTACAGCCCAAGTGGTCTACTCTATTACACTAATCCCATGCACCCATTATCCCAGGATAAAAGGCCCCTCTTTGTTCATTTGTAAATATTCACAATTCATTACCTCAATTGTTATACTTGCTCTGGATTTTGGTTCCAACTTGTACGAACTTAAGTGTCGGAGGGGCTTCCTTAGAATAATTTCAGGGCCCATCTAATGGTTACTGAATTATCGCAGGCAAATTCTCATCTCAAGAACTACCAGCTTCGGAGAAGAAGTTGGACACTTAATCAGAAACCTTAACCTGGAGTGATCTGCAGATTAAAGCAACATCAGTCTCCAAAAGTTATGATTTTACTATTTTAGCCTCTTACTTCGATCCATTGCAGCCAAAACGCGTCTTCGACTCATTTCACATCACTCAAATATGTGTATGGTTTTGATTCCACCCTACTCCCCCCTCCCAGGATTATTACTAAAAAAAAGACTCGCTATATGTAAGTTAACAACAACTAGATCAGAGCCACATCTCTTTGATTTAGTATAACAAATCACTATATTTTTATTTTTTCTCATACATAGATATGTGTACATATAATGATCAGTGGTTATCCCAAACGGGTTTTTTATATCTCGCTCATAAAATTTTCACCCCTAGAAGTGGATTTCATGCATTCTCACACACTCATAAATGTATTTTTTTTACTTTTCCCAAATGCGCACACGCGGGGTCGAACCCATGATCGTCCCCTCTAAGGAGGGAGTCAGAGAGATGACACCACTAGGCCAATTAGCGATAGGTATTATAAAAAAGTATTACATGTCTTATTCCATTGTACAAGTCAATATGCATTTTTACTGAATTTCAATTATATATTTTTACAATAAATTTATTGAACAAGAAACGACTAATCATTATTTATAAAATGTATGTCGCCACGTGTTTATAGATGGCATGAAACTAGGGATGACAATGAGGTGGATCGAGTCGGGTATCTAACCCACTCCGTCCTTAGAACGGGGCGGGACGGGTTGACCCGCAACGGGTCAAGGGTCGGGACGGGTCGACCAGTCTTGTCCCGAATTAAATAGACCTAAATAAAAAAAGGAAAAATATTTATTTTAATATATTTATAAAACATTATTTACAAAAGTTGTTATTTTCAATTTATAAATGCTAGATATAATATTAAAAGATAAAATATATTCTAATATATATCATATATGCAAAATCTATAATAAATATATTAAAAAAATATATGGGGCGGGGCGGGTACTCATGGGGCGAAAGTGATATCCAGATCCACCCCACCCCGCCACAAGTCACGGATGGGTACCCACGAGTCGGGGCAAAATTACCATCTAGGGATGGCAATGGGGCGAGTCAAAACCCGCCCCCGCATCAAACCCACCCCGACGGGGCAGGTCTAGACCCGCATAAATGGGTCCCCGAACGGGTCTCGGGTCTAAAATATATAGGACCCGCCCCGCTATATAAATTTTTATTATATTTTTAAATATGTATTATTGCATTACTTACTTTTAGATTTGAGTGTTTATGGATTTTAATTTACTAAAATAACATCTTGTGATATTCTACTTTGAATATTGATTTTGAGTATTAGTTGAGTACTATTGCAAGATTCTAATAGTATTTTTTTTAGAAAAAAAATCTTAATATTAGCTAAATAGTTATAAAGAATAGTTATAATAAATTGCATAATTATACTTTTTTTGACCTATTGACATTTGATTTTTTTTGAAAATTTGACCACAAATACAAAAAAAAATAAAGCATTACAAATTAAAAAATATATTGCTAGACCCGCCCCGACGGTCATGAGACGGTGTGGGGCAGGTACCGAGTCTTAATTTTTCTTGGCGGAGTGGGTCCTGGGATTTGGCTAAACCCACCCGACTGCCATCCCTATTACCATCCCTAGTCCCTACATGAAACCCACCCATAGAAGAGAATACCATATTCCAACGAGGTGGGATGAATCAACCCGTAGAAGAATAGCATATTCATGTACCCATTATATAATAAACAATTAACATCATTAACTTTAATTAGGTCAAAAGAAATTATGTTTTATAGTTTTTTTTTAACGTCAAATTAAATTTTATTCATTATGAGAAACTTACAACTAATTACATAAAAATTGACGGAATTTACTAATAAACCTATATATATCTAAAACAAAATTTTAAACCTTTAAACCTTGGGAGATTGATTTGTAGAATAATAATAATAATAATAATAATAATAATAATAATAATAATAAATCCCAGATTTATCATCATAAGAAAATCGCTCAACTCTCTAAAAATAGACGCTCAGGCCACCAAAACTCAACAGAACTGCACCAGCAGAAACAGAATCTTCATTTTTAGATAGAGAAAAATACTCGTACACCTACTTACCAATTATATATACATACATAAAAATATATAGAAAAGAGAAAAACGATACAACCATGGAAACCTATTCGTACTTATAGTCTATTGATTCTTCAGTATATAGTAATGGACACATGCACATGAGCCGTTGAAAGAGAGATCATCATTTCAAAGTTTTCTTGTTTGGTTGGCAGATCTTGAAACCCCGAGGAAGATATCTCCCGTTTCTTGATAGGAAACGGTACACGAAACGGCACCGTCGGGTCAGATTCATTCCACATTTCGCGCCAGTTTCTCCGATGTGAATTTGATTTCGATGTTCGGTGGCTGAAATTTATTTAGAGATTAAGCGCGTTTTTCAGTTCGGATTTGAATTTTCGTGAGAAAATCAAGAGTAGTAATAGTGAGGAAATGGAGGATAGAGGAGGAGGCGGAGGATCTTTTGTGGCGGTGAGGCGAATATCGCAAGGCCTTGATCGTGGAAATGATTACCATTCTACTTCCGGTATATTCCTTTTCCCTGTGCTATTTTTTTTATCAGAAATTTTTATTCGCTCTCTCTCTCTCTCTCTCTCTCTCTCTCTGTGCGCCTAATTTTATTTATCCTCTTTTTCGTCTGCCTTTCCCTTTCTCCTTTACGTGAGCGTGTGTGCTCATCCCTTGATGTGTATGACTGTCGATAAGTGTTGGTGAATGTTGTGGAGATTCTGGATCTGTGAATCTGAAAAAATTACGCCTATTGATGTCTACTTGCGTTGAGATTTTTGGTTAGTTTTCTAGTTTTGATTGATTTTCTATTTGCTATTCCAGAATTCATTTGCATTATGTATACAATTTCTTTTTGTATTTGATCAATTAAATTTGATCATTTGTATAAAATAATTGCAGTCTTCCTAATTTGAATGAAATTTGATCTTTAAGTTTTACAATTTATTCTACTTTAATAAGAAAATTATAATAAGCATAAGAAACGGAAAATATTGCAATTTTGTTGGTTGCGGTTGGTTTTGGAGCCCGTGATCTGTGCTGCCGTTGGGGTTTGGGTTGGGTATGGTGGGAAAGGGGGCTGGGGTGGGGTGGGCTCGTGGTGTTGAAGGGCGGCTGGGGGGAGCTGGTGGTGGCGAGTTTCGCTAGGTGGTGTTTGTTGGAGATGGTTGGGTGGGGAAGAAGGAAAAGATCAAAAAAGAAAAAAAAATAGTGAAAAGGAAAATTAAATCTATTGAAAAATTAATATGTATTAATATATTTCGTATTTAGAATTTAAACTGTTTTATACAATGGTTATAGTTTTTTTCATTTGCATAATTGTTTTTACAAATAGAATGCTATTTGTCAAATATCACTCATCCACATGGTGGCATCCTCTGAAATTCATTTTTATTTGGTCAATTGCTACCCAGCTGTTCACCTGCAAACGTGCATGTAATACAGTAAAATATGATATTTTAAATATCAACATTATAGTTAGTAAACTAGTGATATGTCAAATTGTGGAATCAACATAAGTAGTATTGAAAACTATATTACCATAATAATTATATATTTAATCTCTTCTAATTAAATTTCAAAATGTGAACCAAACTAATCGTAAGGTATTATTTTATGTTTTTTTGAACTTGAATCACAAAAATTGTAATCTTTTCTACTGAAGTCCTCAAGTTGAGCAACATGTGAAGATAATGGATCAAAACATAATTCGTAATAACTTGTAAAATTGCAAGACGAAAATAACCTGTGAAGTTAAAGGATCAAATTTGATTGGCAAGAAAAGACACATTGGGCTTGTGATACAGGATTAAAACTGCAGTTTTCTCTCTGAGTGATACCCAAGATCTGCAGAAATTCTTGTTAAAGGATAAAATTTATTTGGCAAGAACTAAAGACGCGGCTTATTATACGGGATTAAAACTGCAGTTTTCTCTGAGTGATGTACCCAAGATCTGCAGAAATTCTTGTTTATAAGATATATTATACTTTTTGTGCTGTGCAAGTGTGTGTGTGTGTGTGTGTGTGTGTGTGTGTGTGTGTGTGTGTATTTGGTACCAATCTTATATTCTGTGGCTGGTCAATAGCTTTGAGGTGATAATACATTACTCTTATTTAGTGTTTTACCAACATGAATTATTTTGTACATCCGCTTATTAAATCATAGATTTCTGTAACTTTCTGTCAGACCTGTACTCGTTATTAGACTAATAGATTAAAAGCTAGACCATTGATTTAACTTTGATCATATTGCATGGGTTCGTATTACTGATAATTAACAAACTTCATAATTTTGTTCTGCCTGCATTAAGTTTGCTGTAATTTCCCCCCACACACACACCCAAAAAAAAAACATCCTTTAGGAGTAATCACATTCTGCTATAATAAGTTTGAATTTGTGCAAATTAGAAACCGTAGATGCATTACTTAGTTTTCTCAGTAATGTTGAGGGGTGAACAATTTTCACAACATGTGCATAACCACGTTTACGTGTTTCTCAGTTGATTTAAAAGGGGAAATAACTGTACCTGATTTAGGTTTTAGGTTTTGGATCACCTATACCTCATACTTAAGTTACTCAAATAGAAATAATGATAAAGTTTAGGCAAGAGAATGTGACTGTTTACTATTTGTAGCAGGGCTTATGTTTGCAGGTTCGTTTTTATTTTCAGGACCTTGATTGAAATTAAGAAATTTAGCTAATAATTGCTCTTCTTCAAGTATGTGATGGACTGACTAGACCTAACAGAGCAATAGTATATGAATTTCGTTGTTTATATGAAACATTCAGAGCTGATGATGATTGAGTTTTTCATCGGTTTATATGTTTCAGTTCTAGCATTATACCACAACATAAACTCTAGAAAACTTATATCATCTCTCTTAATTTGTTTTTGCCAATCATTTTCTTTTGTTACAGCGGAGGTAGTGGCAGGATCAGCTGCATGGCTTGGCAAAGGGCTTTCATGCGTTTGTGCTCAAAGAAGAGACAGTGATGCTCGCCCATCATTTGATTTGACACCTGCACAGGTTATATTCTGCTGGGGTGAATTGTTTGAATTTCAGGTTTCTATTGCTTTTAAGTGCAATTCTCATATGTGGACATCGTCTGATGCGGTCAGGACCCAATGCTGTATGGCATTGCCAAGCCCCTTCTAAATCACTGATGCACTTTATTTTTGTTGATTATTCTGTGGTCTATGTTGCTTTCAGTGAATGATATGCATATTCTGTTGTGATAATTCTAAGAGGTAACAACTCAGGAAGGTTTAGGTTAAGTCTGCAAACTACCTTTCTCTGACCTGGTTAAGTCTGCAGACTACCTTTCTCTGACCTGGACTCATGGTTATGTATTCTAATACAATACAGAATGACTAGTTCCTAATAATCTTGGCTTTTTATAGTAACTTTAATAGAAGTGGAAGTTTTGCAACCCATGAAATTTCTACTCCACCCCCCCCCCTTTATTTCTGTGACTTAATCCACTCTCGGTGGTTGTCCCCTCCTCAAATTCATGCATTGCCTCCTTATATGTATTCTAAGAGTCTATTTAAGTCCTCTAGTTAATGAGTTTCCTTTGTATCCAGATTTCAAGGTATTATGGTCATGTTTCGGATTTTTCCATGCTCTTTTGCACCTAAAACATCCCCATCTTTTGTTCATTTTTTCATCATCATTTTTAAATTGATTTCCGCAAGTTGAAGCCTGCTACAGCAATTATATGAAGAATATTATTTAAGTTTCATGGATATTCCATGTTGCGGTTGCTTCGATTAAAGTAATTTGTACATTTAGTTTTCTCTTGTTCTTGGAAGTCTTAATTTCTTAGAGCAACATTTATTTTTCTTTTTCTTCTCTTTGCAATATGATAGAATTACTTGTGTGGCCATAAACTAGACTAAGTTGACAGTATGACATTGAAGGTTCTAAATTTAACTTTATCCGTATTTTGTTTCTGATTATTTCGAAATCAATTTTTATATTTGATGTAATTTATGTAGTAAGTTGGGTTGTTAGGATATGAGAATCAATTTGATTAGATCCAAAATTTGTTCACACTGTATGGTCAAAGTGAACTTTTAGTTGAATAAAGAAAATATATTTTTATTCACAGGTTCACTATGCTTAAGATGTATGAAACTTCTCTGGTAGTTAAGATGTACTTTCACTTGAGAAAAAGAAATGTGTATATTTGAATTGTAGAATATTATTCTTGGTTTGATGTAGTTTCAGGCTTTCAGCTCCCCAAAGCCGGATTCCCTTTTATTGATTGCACGTTTCATGCATGCATACCTGATGTTTAGACCACTTTATGTGTCAGGAAGAATGCCTGGAGAAGCTACAGAATCGGTTAGATGTGGCCTACGATAGTACTATTCCCGAACATCAGGTATAGTTCATAAAGTTACTATGCATATATGCAATGGTATGTATATGTTTGTGGAAGCTTTCTATTAAAAATTAACTCTAAAATCTGCACATCCTTCTCATCAATATATTTTTCCTTATTTTGATAGGAAGCTCTGTGGGCATTATGGCATGCTGCCTTTCCTGGGGAGGAACTCCAAGGTTTAATATCAGAGCAATGGAAGGAAATGGGTTGGCAGGGAAAAGATCCATCAACAGATTTTCGGTATATTATTGTTATCCTTGAACTTTCTTCAGACCTTTTGGAATAAGCTGTATTAACTTTTTTTTGTCACATATTTTCTTGTAATTAACATACAGCATATTTTTTTAGGGGTGGAGGTTTCATATCACTGGAAAATTTGTTGTACTTTGCTAGGAACTTTCCGGTATGATCACTCTCTCCTCTCCATCTCTTTGATTCTCCTTGTGAGTGCCCATGCATGTACATGTAGGTGCACTTTTTGCCTTTTGGTGCTTTTAGTTGGGCTGTGGAGAGTATCATCTCCATAGTATTGACCCTTTAGGCTGGAAAAATGAAAGCTTGTTGGCACATGCTGTAGGAGCACGAATATGCATATTAGAGAACAGATGAATTCCTATCCCTTACTTGGCTCACATTATTTACCTGTGATCTGTTTTGCTCATCTAATTTAACCTTTGATTTTCCCTTTAGAGAATATATGACGAAATATTGACCTCTAAAAACTTGCCAAATGCTTTTCTCTAGAAATCTTTTCAGGATCTTCTTCGGAAGCAGGAAGGTGATCGGGCATTGTGGGAATACCCATTTGCTGTAGGTGGTGTCAACATCACATTCATGCTTATTCAGATGCTAGATCTTGAAGCAGGTGACTTGTTGAATCTTTTGAGATGAAAGAGTGAATATTTAAACCTAATTAAGCTTGTTGTTCTTTTCTTTATTTCATTCCTTGTTCTTTGAACTGGGTGTCTTTTTTAAATGGATCTGATTCTCCAACTACCTTCAACCAATAATTAGTACAATCTGAATTAGTTGTCTGCAGTATTATCTGAAGTTTCTGCTATATTTGCGCCGAAATTCTCATTAAATCAACATTTGACCTTTGTGGAAATGTAGATAATCTTAGATATGTAAGTATCAATCATTGAGTCTAGATCTGGTTTTTCCGTGTGTGATCGTTCCATTTCTTGTTTGCTTGAAAAATCTGGATTGGGGGAGCAGCTAAAATTCATTTGTTCGTTTCATTCAACGCTTTTTTATTGATTTGAATGAAATCTTGTTATCTATCGCAATCACTCGGTTATACATCTGATGGTGTATCGTTTTTGCTTGCTCAAAATATTGATTTTTGAGTCTGTCCAGCCGAAATTCCTTGCCTTTGATTTTAGACAATGCTTGTTTTGATAAGAATGAGGAAACTGGAATGCATATAATTGAGTGCCAATTGCTTATCCTTTTGAATAAAAATTTCTGGAGAATAGTGATTATTTTACTTTTTTGAAAGAAGAATGAATTTTGAGAATGTAACTGGGTATGAGAGGAAAACGTTATGATGCTCGTTGATGTGATATATAAATAGTGAGATTTTTGATTGGATGTGATCGGAAAGGCGAGAGTGGATGAATAATGGAATTTGTAAGATAACAGTGAAATAATAATGGTTGATTTGGTGGGTTTTTTTCCTCTAATGATGGTTGGATGTGACTCATGTGATTGGTGATAGAAAAAGTGAAAGTAAGGGAATAATGTATTTTCAAAAACATTCATAAGCAATTGCAACTTGGGGCCAAAAAGTTTCTCCAGTGAAAAGAAAATGAAAAATTTTGGTAGGCAATTTGAGTTTTTGTTCTGCACAGTGCACACAGAGGCAATAGGTATTATACTGCAAAGTGCCAAGTGTATAATGCCTCATGAGTATAATATATATGTTGTTCATCAGCTATTCTCTTGCTTCATCTTTTGCAGTGAAGCCCCGGACGCTGTGGGAGCAACCTTCCTGAAATTTCTTGCAGGTAACACGTTGCATCTTTTGCCATTTGAGGGAGCCTTATCATGGTTGGTTTGAAAAAAACAGCTGCTATTGATTTGATGGGCAATAATTGATATGCTTCTGCTCTCATATATAAGAAAGTTTATTAGGGTAGAATTACATACTCTTTTGTTGAATTAATTTTATTTGCCAATTGATTTGCGCTTATTGTGAATTTTCTATCCTTTTCATCGACAGAAAATGAATCAGCATTTGATCTTCTATATTGTATCACTTTCAAGCTAATGGACCATCTATGGCTTTCCATGCATGCTTCTTACATGGATTTCAATGTAAGTTTTCAGAATTTGTGAGAGATGATTAAGAATAAGTTAACGAAATACATAGGCTTCTCCTTGAGCCTTAGGATCTTCGTTGAAACTCCTGTCTGTTAACTGTAGGTCTAACCACTTGACATGATAGTTTGAGATTTATTTTTGTTTCTGGGAAGAGCGTATATTTCGTGTTCAAAATTTCTGAAAGAGCTAGTATGCAGTGACCTTTCTGGGAAGGAGTTATTATGTAGTGAGATTTGTAATGTTTTACTTCTTCTATTGTTGTATTTATTTATTTTAGGGATAATTACAAAAAAAAAAGTGTTTTTTGAGTATTGCAAAAAACCCCTTGAGGTTTGACTTGTATTTCACTTTCCCCTTCATAAGAAAAGAACATTTCAAAAACCCCTCTGACAATTATAAAAATATTACAATTACCCGTTTAAGACATAATCAACCTGATTTTTCTTTTTTTGTAATTTTGGAACATCTCTGGGTATTTTTTGTAATTAGCCCAAACCTCAAGGGTGTTTATGTAATAATCCCTTTATTATATATATATTATATATATATTCCACTCACTTAGACAAGACTTTATACGCACTTGTATGCTCTGACTGAGCATGGAAAATCTAGAATTGTGCTTATTGTTTTGATACTTTGATGCTGGACTCATTCCTGTAACTGTAAGCTTCCGATGTGACATTTAAACTTAAATATTCCAACGTTTCTTGATCTTTCATTGTCACATCTTCCTCATAATCCTGTAATTGTTTTTTGGTGTTCCATTATACGCACACAGGCTGTGATGAAAGCTACTCGTCGTCAGCTGGAGAGCGAGCTTCTCCAAGAAGACATCATGCGTCTAGAAGATTTGCCCTCCTACAGCCTTCTTAGTCGGTAGTGTAATACTTAACTGTCACGGTCTTGAAGGAACGAATAGTTGCTCGATTGCCAGACTTGTTATCTACTGGATGCTTCGCTTGTGTTACCCGTCATCTCATTTTTGGTGTTTTCATCGGAGATTGTTGCTCACTCTGTCATCAAGTAGGGTGGTGGGGCGGCTCAATAGTTCTAGACATAAAGATTTGGGCTCTTTGATGTTTTGACATATGATTCTTTTGTCAGAGTGAAGCGCGAAAAACACAAAGCAGGTGGTCTGTAGTGCTAAAGTACATCTTGCTGCTAGCTTTGCATAGCAAAATGTTTGTGATAGGGCAAGGCCTTTCCATGTGAGTTGATTTTATGCCTTTTTTGGCTGGGAGGATATGTATTCTGCAGATAATACAAAATTAACATAAATGAAGTGAATTGTTAATGCAAATATAATCTTCCCTACAGTTCTATATGATCCAGGACATTGATATATCAGTTAATTGCAGATAATGCAGGCATTAGTTCTCCATTTGTTACTTGTCTTGCGTGGGCGGTAAAGTTAATTTTCTTTGAACAGTTCCAAGCTCATCGATGCTTAAGACCACTGCAATTTTATTTGAGCGTTCTATAGCAACTTTTAGAATTGATGGTTTGACAAATCCTCAAACCAATGTGGAACTCATGCTTGTTATGGATGTATCAACAAAATTGGTGATGATAGGAGGTTTTGGTGAAAGGATTCAAAGGATTCCATTTAAAATTTATGGTTTGAAATTCATCACCATAAAATATAGGAGGTTTAGGAGCTCTCAAAGATACCATTACATTATGAGCAATCCAAACTCAAAAAGTTCAAATATTATGGATTTGAAATTCTTAGTTTCAAATATTCGATCAAAATGAAGCCTCAAACATTTCAATATACCAGAAAACCACAAGAGATGTTTAGGCTGCGATTGGATGTGAGCGAGAATCCATTTTCGTTCCGCTAAAGAATTTTTTTTGACCAAACATGCGATTATTTATGAAAATTTTCAAAAAATATACTATTCTTTCACTTTCACTTTTTCTCACTTTTACTTTCACCAATCACATCTACACATTTTTTCACAAAAAACTAATCATTATCCCACAAATTTCACTATTCATTCACATCAAATCAACTTTCATCATTACTTTTTCATCTCACATCCAATCATACTCTCAAAATTCATCTTTTTTCTCCAAAAATTTTTTCACTACTATTCTCTAGCAAAATGAAAATTTTCAAAATATATCCAACATCACCTTTAATATCACACACTCTGCTGCAGCAATCATTGCGGTTTGAGTTCAATAACATTAAAAGCTGAAAACTTAGCAATATAATAACAATAATATTCGCGAAAACTAAGCGCTCCGGCCAATGACAAGACAAATAAACTCCGAAATCCAAGGTTCTAAAAATTCAAAATATGAAAAGCCAAAACTCGCAACTCGCTGATATAAATAGTAGCTAAGGGTGATACATATAACTATAGGCTGACTTTCAATAAATTCACTCATAGATCCAGGAGTGAAGGCTGCTTCTCCATTCTGCAATTCCTTCTGGGAACCACAGTGCAATCTCCTTCCTCGCGCTCTCAACTGCATCACTACCATGGATCACATTCCTGTATTCACAACAACACGTGTCACAACAACTTCATACACTTCTTAAGTATTAGGAATAAGAGCAAGTCTCTTGTGAGACAGTCTCACGAATCTAAATCCGTGAGACGGACCTCCTAAGGACTACGTCTTGAGAACATGAACCATGAAAATAAATTTAAAAATAATAATGAACCATGAAGAAACAAAAATAAACCCTAAAAACATGAACCATGAAGAATAAACCCGAAAAACAAAAATAAACCCAAAAAATAAAAAATAAACCCAAAAAAAAACTAAAAATCCTAAAAACCCAAATCAATTAAAAATAAACCCAAGAAACAAAATAAACCCTAAAAAAACAAATATAAACCCTAAGAAAAATAAAATCTGAAAAAAAAAATCTTTATAACTTTGTGTAAGGGCTCCGTCTCACGGATCTAAATCCGTGAGACCGTCTCACGCAAGTTTTTGCCTAGGAATAATTACTGCCCCTGAGGTTCAACCTAATTACACAAAAGCTATCTATTAAATTAGATACCCCTTCAATAAGTACAAAATTATACAATAGAGAAACATGTCCAGGGGTATTTGCCATTTTGAAAATTAACTTCTTTTAGTTAGGCTACACCATAGGGTAGTATTTCTTATTATCCCTAAGTTTAAACTAAAATGCACTATTGTCTATATTTTTTTAAAGAATTGAGGGTTCAATAAACTACAATACAATTACAAAGACTCGTATGATTAATAATGTCCCTCTGCTCTACAGAGCATGAAGTCTAAATAGCTTAATGCAGTATCCATAAAAGCAGCACAAAAAACACTACAACAAACCCAATAAGCCCAAAAGTACAAATCATGATATGAAATCCAACAGAGACAAAGGAGAATGCATCAATTAACGGAACAAGTCACACACCAAGTCCAACCAAATAAGGTTCTGCAAGTAAATGAAGCAGAACTAATCTAAGGTTGCATTTGGATTGAAGGATTCAGTTTTAAGGAGACGAACTGAAGTAGGGATATCAAATGACTAAATATAAGATGGATTTGAAATTCACAGACTCAAAAAATAGCTTATAATATGAGGCTAGGGATTTGAAATACATTGGATTGTGATATTAATTATTACCCAAACAAGCTGAATCGATATTTTGCAATGGATTTGAAATCCGTAACTTTTAATTGATCAATCCAAATGAAGACTAAGACAATTGTGCCAAAACAATTGAGTGATGTATCTTTTGTACAATAAAATAAACCATTTAGAGCAAAACTCACCTGCCAATGTCAATGGCATAGTCACCACGGATGGTCCCGGGAGCAGAGTCAGCAGGGTTGGTGGCTCCGATGATCTTCCTACCAGTAGTTACCACATTCTTACCCTCCCAAACCATTGCAACGACTGGGCCAGAGATAATGTACTCAACAAGCCCATTGAAAAAGGGCTTTGCAGACAAATCAGAATAGTGCCTCTCAGCGAAAGCACGGTCCACAGTAATTAGCTTAAGACCTGAACACACAACAGATGCATTTTGTTAAAGTTAAAACAACAGATATATTATTCAGAAGGAAAAATGATCTTCAATTATCCAATAAGATTAATTGAGATAGCAGTGTATGATCATTCTCATTCATCTCTAAACTTAAACAATGAAACTGATTGACTGATGCTTATGGGTTATAAGGAATTGAAACTAAAAATAAAATAGAGAGGATACCTAAATTATGCAACCAAAAAAAGAAAAAGAAGCATTTCTATACATCTTTTTGTTTTCTTTTCTACTTATGCCTCAGTGCCCTCAACTGAATATGAATTAAAAGTCAGCAAGGTGAAAACTAATAGTAAATACATAATTGTTGCTTATAATCATTTTGTTTTATTTTCTGTTCAGGCCTCAACCGATCACGAATCAAATGTCAGTAAGATGAAAATTAAAATAGATAAGATCATAATCGTTGCTTCAAATCAGCATCAATCAACATCTTCTCAATAAGTTGGGCAATCAATTAACATCTCTTCTTTTTCAAAAAATCAAGAAAACAAGACAAACACACATACCAACAACGTAAGAGAATAAAGGCAGAAGGGCATTAGCACCACGAAAACACTAAATATTCTCATTGTAATGGAAGAAAGGCCAACGGCAACAAATATATGTAAAAAAGGTCAGAATTGCACCTTTCAAAGTGAAACCTTTCTTCTCAAATCTGCCAATGATCTCACCAACCTGCAGCAAATCATTGACATAAACACGATTAGATTAGTTATTCTTAAACTTTTGCATTTAATCTCAGATTACTAAATTATTTTTTTCACTTTACTGAATTAAAAAGCAAATAATCAGATCTTCCATTCCTTCTCCAATCCACAACAGAAACCACAAAAGAAAAAAGAAAAATAAAAAAACAAATTGTTAGTTTTTCAGAGACAGGGTTATCCCCTTGAACAAATTCCAAATTCAGTAACTATCTAAAATAATATTATAGCTCAACCAAATATGAATTTACTAAAAACAAAATAGAAAAAAAAAAAACGAACCAGGCCTCTTTGAACACCATCAGGCTTGATCATAATGAAAGTCTGCTCCATTGCTACTGAGGGGGATATGGTTAATCGGTTTCAGTTTTCAGACAATGAAGCAATGGCGGAGATATACAGAGGCTCCCTCTCTCAATATATATAAATGTGTGGCCGCCCAGCACGGCCAGAAACCCTGATCAACCATTTTAATGAATTTCATATTTCTTTTATCTGAAAAAATAAAAAAATAAATAAAAATGTTATAATATAATAGAACTAATACTACTTATTAATATTATGCAGAATAAATGAGTGTGATTAGAGAAAATACCAATATGAAAATATGAAATAAAGAGAGAGTAGTAGAGATAATAAATTTGTCTTGTATTCTACATTCATCAATACATCCACTATTTATATTACAAGATTGTTCACAATTGAGGTGGGTTATTAAACCCAACAATTAAAATAAAGAATTATATTATAAACTCTAAGGTTGTGATGGTTGTCAAAAATTTTCCAAAATTTTTATTTTCGAGAGAAAAATTTATAGAATGTATGATTATTTGTGGAATAAATGAAATTTTTCAAAGAAAATCTCATTTCTCTCCAAAATTAACTCATTTTTCTCTCTATCTTTCTCATACTTCCCAATACTCAATTATACTATTTATTTATCTCTCATTCCACTATTTATATAAAAAATTTCGATAATTTCTTTAATTTATCACTATTTTTATTATTTTCATCTTAATCTTGTTAACAAAAGGTATCAAATGAGATCTGTATTGCCTATTTTTTGATCAATTTATTTATTTTTATTCAACTTTCTTGCATTATATTTTACACTATTATTCCCACAAAAATTCTCACAAACAATCAAAATCTCTAAAGGATTATCCATCATATCAACATAATCATTACTTTTTCTCTTCACATCCAACTTTCATTTTTAAAAAAACTAGTGTTTCACCCGTGCGATGCACGGTGAGTGTTCTATTAGACCATTTGAGATATATTGTGTTGAACCGTATGGAGATTAAATGTTATTCTTTCATTGTTTACCAATGCAATTCAATTGATACTGTAACACAAATTTTTATTGTCTGCAAATTAACAAACAAGAAAAATAGTACAAATTGAATATATATAAATCAAAAATATCAAAAGGTTTACAATCTCTAGAAAATCCTCTGATTCTTCTCTTCAAGAAAATAATATTTGAAATTCGAGATATTGGAGATGAACTCTTGAGTTTGATCTTCTCCAAACTTGAACTTGAATTTGAATAACGTTAATCTGAGGGCTTGATAGCTTAATCCCGAATAAAACGTGATATATTTGTGATATTTGACTTGGATATGAGAACTTCTTGGTGGAATTGTCTCTTTGATCTTCCTCCAAGATGAACTTGATATTTGATAACGTTAACTCGAGGGCTTGAAAGCTTATTCCCGAATCAAACGCCGTGATTTGAATGGACTCGCGATGAACGCGCTTGAATTTTGCCTTGAACACCGTGGATCTCCTTGAATTTGTTCTTCTTGACTTGAGAGAGTTTCCTCAACCGCCTTCTTGCTTGGATTTCTTCTCTTCGAATTGTGATTTAATTCCTTGAGAATGACCCTATTTATACTTGTAGGAGAGGGATTCTTGGACATCTCATATGATGAGGACTCTAATTTGATTGGTCCTTCAAGATTTAATATTATTTCTTTAATCGCAAATTGTGATAATTATCAAAAGAAATAATAATAAATCAAGATAAATCTTGATTTATAAGAATTTGACAATCTTTAATTGGCCACTAAAATATATTAAAATATCAATAAATTAACTATTTAAATTAGGAATTAAATTTAATTAAATTCCCAAATATAAATAGAAAATATATAATTGATATTTAATATAAAATTTCACACGTGTCACCATTTGATTAGTGCAAATTTAATTTGTCTACAAATGTCCCCTTGAGACTTGTTCACGGACGATGTGTCTTAGAGTGAATAAGTCGCGAAATATTCACCATCTCTTTTAATTGACCTTCATACTTCATGGACAGGCGAATCGTAAAATATTTCATTCACGATTCTCAAATATTTGATTTCACGAACCAGTGAAATTCGAAGGCCATATTTGTATCCATATTTGTATCCACATTAAATCGCTGACACAACCATATATCTTCAAATGCACAGTTTCACAGCAACTTAAATTACTTCCAGCCAATAAAATTCTTTAACTTAACAATTCTTCTTCTAAGTTAACTGGTTGCTTTCTGATTAGCTGATGAATCTAAAGATAATAAAACTCCGGGGAGGTCTCTTGTGAGACCGTCTCACGGATCTAGATCCGTGAGACGGAGCTCCAAATATCAAACCCGCTCCACAAACCCGCCACTTCACCCAAATAGCTGAAAGCCCACTGCCCAACCCAACCCGCTGGAGAAAAAGGCCCAGAAGCCAAATATGAATTGAAGCCCAAGAGAGATAAAACCCTCAGCTGATTGTTTCTCTCCATCTCTCTCGCTCAGTATCGACGCTCCAACCCCTTCATCTCTCTCGCTCAGCATCGTTGCTCCAACCCAAAAAATAAACCCGCTGCAGTAGCTAATTCTCAAACGCGCAGGTCGCAGTCGGAAAAAACATATTCGGAGCTGACTTCTGGGAACTCACGCTTGTTTACAATATCAAAGCTTGATCTGACACCAAAAAATGGATAATCGTAAAGAGCTTGACAATGGCCAACCCTAATCCTCAATTATTTTAGTAATTGTTTGAATACTTTTGTATTACATTGATATTATTGTTTTGTATTTTTTAAATTGATATACGTAATTAGTGAATGAAGTTTTGGGCCAAATTAGTGTGTGATACTCTGTTAGTAAAAAATGATACTTTAAGCATAAGAATTGATATTGTTAAGTAAAAAAGTGATATTTTTCACTACGATTGTCCCCATTCTGAAAAAAAATCAAGTAATAGTTACAAAAATTGCCACGAGGATTCGTGTGATACTTTGTTTGTAAAAAGTTATACTTTAACCGCAAAAAAAGTGATACTTTTAAGTTAAAAAAAGATACTTTTCACGTGCATTTGTTTCACATAATAAAAATTATACACAAGTATCATTTTCCATATAAACTTATACTCATCTACACAAAATACACTAAATATCTTTTTTGAGAGACACTTGTCCCCATTATAGAGAAAATCAAGTAATATTACTAAAAACTACCACAAGATTTGTGTGATCTTTGTTAGTAAAAAGTGATACTTTAAGCACAAAAAGTGTTACTTTTAAGTAAAAAAATGATACTTTTTACTGCGAGTTGTTCACATAACAAAAATATACAAAAAGTATCATTTCCCATATAAACTTATACTCATCCACACAAACCACACTATGTATCTTTTTTTAGAGACATTTGTCCCCATTACAGAAAAATCAAATAATATTACCAAAAACTGCCACAAGATTCGTGTGATACTTTGTTAGTGAAAAGTGATACTTTAAGCACAAAAAGGTATACTCTTAAGTAAAAAAAATGATACTTTTCACATGTAGTTGTTCAGGTTAACAAAAGTATACATGTTTTCCCATATGCACTTGTACCATCCACACAACCTACAAAAACTATACAATGCATTTTTTTTCATACACTCATTCTCATTACAAAAACTATCAAAGTATCATTACAAAAAACCTCCACAAATATCTTTACAAGAAGGATGCACCACATGAATACTCAAAAATAAACACTTTGCACATTAATCTCTCATCTTCTATAGACTTTCGCTTTCACTTTATAATACCATCATTTAGTTTCCCGATAACATGGACGATTGTTGATTCTTGAGCCATTATACTTCACTGCAAAAAACATATGGAAGAGTGATAAAATTAAATTTGGGAAAAAAACTTATAATACCTTTTATAAAAAAGTGATACTTTGTATGTAAAATGTGATACTTTTGAATTATTTGAACTCAAGAACCAAACGAGAACATAATAAAACATATGCAATACTTTGTTTACAACAAGCGATACTTTTACGACCAAAAGTAATACTTTTAAGGGCAAAAGTGATACTAGTCATGTAAAAATACGAAACATCAAAACATCAAAACACAATGTTACTTCACATCTGACTCTGAAACACGAAAATAAATGCTCAATTTTAAACCCTAACATATATTTTCAAGCAAAATTTGAAGAAAAAAAATTCGAAAATACCTAAATTCGAAGAGAACCAAAGAAACGAAAGAAAAAAACTGCAGAAAAATTTAAGAAGTACCTGATTCTTGGTCGAAGGGAGGCCAAACTTGGAACCACTATGAAAAGAGAGAAGAAGAAACGCCCAAAAATCGCAAAGAAAAAACGAGAAAAAGAAAGGAGAAAATCACCATGAAACGTCGAAGAAGAGAGAGAAAGAAAAGAACAGAGAGAAAATAACGATGGTTTGGGTAATGGGGGTAATTTCCGCGGGTTGTGGGTAGAGGGCGGGTAGCGGGTTTGGGGCTCCGTCTCACGGATGTAGATCCGTGAGACGGTCTCATATAAGTTTTTGTGTAAAACTCCTGGCATTGCCTAAATAGTCATTAAGTTTCTGAAGGGGCCCACCATAGATGCCTTATGTCAACAACATTCCTTGGCTTTACCAATTCTTTATTCCAACTCCACATCTAAATGGTATTTTACCTCTGCGAGTAATTTTGATGAATCAAAAGCGAAGTGGGTGGGCTCGGCTCAAAAGAGAGAGTTCTTTGTCAGTTATATGTCTACTCTTTATCCGAGTGCAAACATACTCCTAATCGAATTATATTTCTTCTTCATGAGTTCCGTGAATAATAAATTCCTCAAACCTGATCAATTATCAACACTTCCCCGCCGCTATAAAAGGGACGTATGGGTGCTTTATTTTTTTTCACACTCAGACGAGAAGAAGCTTGCAATCCTGAGTCCCAATTTTCTTCTGCTCTTTTTCTTGTTTTTGTGATGTTTTTGTTTAATAAAGGTGATTTTTGCAGGTAGCATCCCACGTAGTTAAGCTTCCATGGTTCTGCGCTCCATGTGTTTGATCAATTGACAACAAGAAAATGGCATCCTACTTCTTCAATACTTGAGTTGGCTGCTTCTGTTAGTTGCCGAATTGATAAGAAATTAATATGCTTATGTTTATGCCTCTTGAATTAACACCTTTGTCTAACTTTTGCGTTTTTTTTTTTTTTTTTGAAGCAGCTTGTGAATCTTTGTAGCAACACATGAACCCCTTTGGACTCCAGATTGCACAAGATCCTCAATAAATTGGTGGTGCTATATCCTTGACGATGAGAATTAAACCGTGGAGAGAGGCACAATTTTGGCGGTTCATAACCCACTCGTTGGTCGATACGCGGAGCAATGGTCAAATTTGACGAATCGACTTCACTTGAGGGAATGGTCTCGTGAAACACACCTTCTAGGGGTGTGGCATCATCAAAGGCCATTTGGAGAAACACCATCAAAGATGTGGATTTTGCAAGCAACTTGCCACCATCGACAGACTTGCCAAATGGAGATAAATCATCAAGGATGTCAATTTCACAAGCAACTCATCGCCACCGAAGAACTCGGCAAGTGGAAAAACATTATTAAGGATGTGGACTTTGCAAATAACTCCGCCATCGACGAACTCACCAAGTGGGAGAAACGCCATCAAGGGTATGTGTTTTGCAAATAACTCGCCACTGTCGACGGACATGCCAAGTGGAAGAACGCCATCGCCGCCATCGACGGACTTGCCAAGTGAAGAAACGCCATGAAGGATATGGATTTTGCAAATGACTCGCGCCCACCGACGATCTTGCCAAATGGAGAAACACCATCGTCGCCATCAACGGACTTGCCAAGTGCAGAAACACCATCAATGATGTGGATTTGCAAATAACTTGTCGCCACCGACGGACTCTCCAGGCAGGAGAAAGCCATCTAGGACGCTGATTTTGCAACCATCGAGGATGTGGATTCATTAAGCAAACGTCATTCAAGATCAATATGAATGGAGAGATGCCATGGAGATATTACAAGCAACTCGTTGCCAATGACAAACTTGCTAAGGGGGGAAACATCATCAGGCAACTCGCCATCAATAATAAGCTTGCCAAGCGGGGAGGTGTTATCAAGGGTGTGCAACTCATTGCCAATAATAGACTCGCCAGGCAGGGGGACGCCATTAAGGGTGTGGATTTATCAAGCAACTCGTCACCAGCGATATGCTCGCCAGACGGGGAGACGCCATCAAGATTATGGATGTATCAAGCAATTCGACATCAATAATAGGCTCATCCAATGGAGAGTTGCCATCAAAAGCGTGGATTTAGCAAGCAACTCGTCACCAACAATATGCTCGCCAGGCGGGGAGATGTCGTTAAGGGTGTGGGTTTATCAAGCAATTCGACATCAACAATAGGCTCGTCCAACGGAGAGATGTCATTAAGGGCGTGGATTTAGCAAGCAACTTGTCACCAACAATATGTTTGCCAGGCGGGGAGACGCCGTCAAAGGTGTGGGTCTATCAAGCAATTCGACATCAACAATAGGCTCGTCCAACGGAGAGATGTCATTAAGGGCGTGGATTTAGCAAGCAACTATCAACAACCAGCACAAAAGTCGATTCGATGGCCAGATCGTCACATTATTGAAGGCCAGGCTGGTGAACGAGAGAGAAGATGCCCTCAGTGAAGCGTCATTGGAAGGGATTAAAAAGAGTCCCAAATCTCCGGAGCCACGAGAAGCCAATGTAAATGATGTTGCACACCACAACAAACGGGGAACATTGTTGAATAGGTTGTTTCTTAACTCCATTTTCTTTTCTGCAATGAACATATTTCATCACAATATCATGACTGAACTTAGAAAATTCTAAGCTGCCTACGTACCCTAACAAAGAGATCAAGTCAAAACGTAGTTCATAAAACATATATATTTTTTTGGAGTGCCATAAACAGTTTATACTCATGTGGGCCAGGAGTAGCATGCAATTTAGACTCGTACGTCATAGAGCATTCATTTAAATTTGAGATATGATGATAGTTTATACTCGTATCAATGAGGCTTCATTTAAATTTGAGATATATTGATAGTTTATACTCGTATCAAGGAGTAGACATTTGAACTTGAGATATGTTGATAGTTTAAACTCGTATCAAGGAGTCTTGATTTGAATGTGAGATATATTGGTAGTTTATACTCGTATCAAGGAGTAATCATTTGAATATGAGACATGTTGATAGTTTATACTCGTATCAAGGAGTAATCATTTGAATTTGAGACATGTTGATAGTTTATACTCGTATCAAGGAGTAAACATTTGAGTTTGAGATGTGGACCTTTTATACTCATGTCAAGGAGTGTTATTGATAGTTTAGGCTCTTATCGAGGATCATTTGGGCATATTTTATTTTGATAATTTTAGATGGTTTATGCTCGCATCTAGGAGCGTTGAGAAGTTAAAGATGGTTCCACTTCATCATCATTGTCACTGACATCACTTGGGCATTCTTGTTGGTCAAAGTTCAAACTTATCTCAATGGTATGTGCTCGAGTTGCTAACTCTTCAAAAGTTTTCGGCTTTATTCCTTGAAGTATGTAGCATAGGCTCCAATGCATTCCTTGGATGCACATTTCAATTGTTGAGGTCTCTGACAATTGATCTTTGCAGTTGAGGCTTAAGTTCCTCCAACGATTGATATAGTAAATGACGGACTCTTCCCTCCGCTGGCATGAATTTGAGAGTTCAATCATGCTAACAGTTCGCCGGGTGCTATAGAAACGGTTGAGAAACTCTTGTTCTAACTGCTCCCAAGTATCAATTGAATTTGCCCCCAAGTCGGTGTACCAATCAAATGCACTTTTCTTCAAGGATCGGACAAATTGCTTCACTAAGTGATCTCCATAAGTCCCAGCATCATTGCACATTTCAATGAAGTGAGCCACATGCTGTTTTGGATTGCCATTGCCATCAAATTGTTGGAATTTCGGAGGTTGATAACCATCAGACATCTTCAAATTATCAATTCTCCGTGTGTATGGCTTGCTGTAAGTTAGGGATGACTTGGAGATTCCATCAAACTTGTCTTTAATAGTCCCCATAATGAACTCCTTGAGTTGGTCAAGCGGAATCGGGCCATCAAGCGAGACTTGCGGCTCGCTGCGGGAGACTCCTCCTTTTCGTTTGGTTGTTGCCTCATGGATGTCTCGCTTCATCATGTGCTTCAACTTGTATGCCCATCACATGGCATGTATCAACATTGTCTACTTTGTTCATCAACTTCATAATTTGGGAGTCTCGATGCTTGAATATGTTTTGTGAGTCCTTCTACGGCCCTCGTCAAACTTACAAGTTGCTCTTGAGTGAAGTGGCTTGGATCACCATGGCCGCTACGATTTCAAAGTTTGAGCTTGTAGGGCGTGCGTGCGTGTCGGCGGGCCCAACGATTCTTTATTTGCGGCTCCATATTTGCCAACTTGTTTCCATGCCCCTTCGTTTGTTGGAGGAATAACTTCATGGATCGATGACTCACCATCTTCCCTTGCCCCTTATGCTTGCATGTTGGAGCGATGGCTTCCGTAGTTCGGCATTGAATGGTTAATATCGTGGACTTGGAATGGTTGGTCATCTTCGTTGATATGAACTCGGTTTGAAGAGAAGAGATGAGAGGTAAAGATTGTCCCACATTTAGGCGTGCAAAAATTTGTAACACAAATTTTTATTGTCTAAAAATTAACAAACAAGAAAAATAGTACAAATTGAATATATATAAATAAAAAATATCAAAAGGTTTACAATCTCTAGAAAATCCTCGATTCTTCTCTCTTCAAGAAAATAATATTTGAAATTCGAGATATTGGAGATGAACTCTTGATTTGATCTTCTCCAAACTTGAACTTGAATTTGAATAACGTTAATCTGAGGGCTTGATAGCTTAATCCCGAATAAAACGTGATATATTTGACGATATTTGACTTGGATATGAGAACTTCTTGGTGGAATTGTCTCTTTGATCTTCCTCCAAGATGAACTTGATATTTGATAACGTTAACTCGAGGGCTTGAAAGCTTATTCCCGAATCAAACGCCGTGATTTGAATGGACTCCGCGATGAACGCCTTGAATTTTGCCTTGAACACCGTGGATCTCCTTGAATTTGTTCTTCTTGACTTGAGAGAGTTTCCTCAACCGCCTTCTTGCTTGGATTTCTTCTCTTCGAATTGTGATTTAATTCCTTGAGAATGACCCTATTTATACTTGTAGGAGAGGGATTCTTGGACATCTCATATGATGAGTACTCTAATTTGATTGGTCCTTCAAGATTTAATATTATTTCTTTAATCACAAATTGTGATAATTATCAAAAGAAATAATAATAAATCAAGATAAATCTTGATTTATAAGAATTTGACAATCTTTAATTGGCCACTAAAATATATTAAAATATCAATAAATTAACTATTTAAATTAGGAATTAAATTTAATTAAATTCCCAAATATAAATAGAAAATATATAATTGATATTTAATATAAAATTTCACACGTGTCACCATTTGATTGGTGCAAATTTAATTTGTCTACAGACACAGAGCCTGAGTTGCATTAATAATATTATCACTGATTGCAATTGAATTGTCGGCCATGACAGTACGTAATGAGTCATCGTTTGTGAGGTCAATTATTTCTAAGACCTGGGAAATATTGGAAGATGTTGTGGACATGACAATAGAAATTGTCCAAATTTTTAACATTGTTTCGAAACGGTAGTCTTTGTTGGAAGCTATAGTTCGAAAAATATATCGAACATACAATGTAGAAATTTAAATTATATAAAAAAGAATAATTCATAATCAGCAATAATATTAAACATAAAATTAAGTATAGCATTTGTGATGCCACTGAGAAAAAGCAATTCTGCTCGAATCATTTCTGGGAACAAATTTTTTAGGAACATTTGTAGATGTACTCCACCCTGTTTTTCACATTTCTGTAAAAAAATAAAAGATAACAATTTTAATGAAGAATACAATTGTATAAAAATTGTATACATATATATACATATATGTAATATATATATATATAAATGTAAAATAAAATTGAATAATAAAATGTACAAATATATATATATATATATATGTGTGTGTGTGTGTGTATAATACATTAATATAATATAGATAAATAAATTTAAACTTAAAATATTATATTATATTTTAAAATATAGCACACATATATATACATATAAAAATGTTATAACGATTAATTGACATTTTTTTTTAAGAAATCCTTAAAAAAACATTTTTAAAATGCAAGAAGAGCAAAACACACACACACACACACACATATATATATTAAAATTAATATATGTTAGTTACATATTATTATATTTCTCAAAATAAAATAAACTTAAATAAATTACCAATTGTTACATTTTATTTACTTAACATTGAATTTCTATTTAATAAGAAAAATTAAAGGACCATTTTTCTTTTTTTTTCTTTTGTAAAAATACATTATCTTTATTTTTAAGTATATTTTATGGATATCTGTATTTAAATGAAATTGTATTTAGAAATAAATTTCTACTAAATTTTTTAATATTTGAAAAAATAAATGTAATAAACACACACACACACACATATATATATATATATATATATATATCAATATAATAATACAACTTGAAGATTATATATTTTTACTAATAAATCATAATAATACAATTTCAAATAAAATTTAAATAAATTCCATACAATATATTTTTCATATATTTTTAAAACAAATTGGCATAAAATAAGTTATTATAAAATTATTTCATATATATTTCTGTTTTTATTTTTAACTTAAATAAAACTTTATTATGTAAATAAGTTGAGTAAATATAATAAACAACAATCCAATAGTAAAAAGCCCAAACCCATTCTATTATTTTATCCATTTGGACCATTCAACACATAAGCCCATCATCACACTTCACACTCCAAACTCATCCGATTATTTTATTGGAGTCATTCAAGAACCGACTTTTTTTTTTCAACTAAAAAATGCTAGTGCCAAGCTTCAAAAATCCTCACAAATACACTGTAAATGTTTAGCAAACATTCCGTATTTTTTGTAGATTTACTCGCATAGATCTTCTTAATAAATTCGTCATTTGAAGGTAGTAGTTTAAAACATTTTATGCTATTAACTAATTCCAATTCAAACCTGAAATCTTATTCATCATAATCCTCTATACATAGCTGCATGAGTACTGTATTTATAGAGGAATACCAACATAACTGCTATGTTGCTAAAACTAATAAGCTTAAAAACAGAAACGCAAAAGCTAGAATAGCAACTAACTAACTTTCCTCCAAAAAAAAAAAAGAATAGCAACTAACTAACAGAAACAGAAATAAACCAACAGATGAACCGAACCGGACCCCCAATTGTATAGACCCAGACCACCAAATATTCCAACATTTTCACTGTATTTCAATTTCTATTTTTTCATTTTTATGGATTTTAACAATTTTTTCCTGATTTGGGCTTCAAGATATCCATTTTGTTTGGACTCTTCAGTGTCTGAAATCCTATGCAAGAGACTATTGCCATTTTCAACATCACAATATGGTATATGCAAGTTTACAAAATATTGAATCTTATTGTTATTGTGTATAAAAATATCTGGAATGAAATATACAGCTTAAAAACTGGTTATCTTATTTTACTTGGATGATTAAGCTTATATCAAATTTTGTATCTCACTGTTATTGAGTATAGAAATAATTTTTTTTTTATTTTTTTTTTCGGATTACTGAATTAACTTATTTTTTTTAATGTTAATGAGTTTACTCCCATATGTTGAATATGGAAAAATTGTTGGGATCGTCCTCCAGAAATGATTTAGTGTTTTCATCAAATCAGGTAATATTTGCCTCTCTTTTTTTTATATATTTGTTAATATGCATAAATCTATAGAATAACAGTATTTATTTCAATATATGGGTTTATGTTATTTGACTTGGATGATTAAGTTTCTGTACAAACTCTAATTTTTAGATCTGGAAGTCTATAGTAATACAATTAGGTGTAATTTTTATTTAGGTTCTTATTCTTGATGTTGTTCTATGCTTCCAACTTACTGCTATGTGATCTCTAAAAATGGATGTGTTCATGTGTATTGGAATTGTTTTGCATATAAAATATTTTTTTTATTAATGTTGTTTAATGAAGCAGAATAATGTACAAATGATGATTAATTTTTTAAGTAAGATTGACACAACTATATAATATAATTGTATCCTGTAAATATTCTGGATTTTTCAAAAATATTTTAAAATATATATTCAGTTTTAAGGCATATTAAAACTTCATGTGATTAATTTTTCTTTTTACATACAGTAGCACAACTGAAACATAATGAACCATTAGTTGTAATATTTTTTTTAAATAAAACCCGTGCAAAAGTCCTTAAAACAGTTTCTATTTTTCCTTATATTTCTTATAATATTTTTTAATTATACACTACAAATACTAATCATTTTTATTTAGTTTCATCAACTTTCGTGTGATTTTGCAAGTGATTTGGTTAGAGCACATTGTCTGCTCCGTGTATATATTGTTGGTTAGTATCCCTCATTCATAAGTTAGACACAGTTCCTTTTCTCTTTGTACTAAATAATTTAAATTGGGTTAATAATAAGAAAATGCCAATTTGTTTTCTTATAAATTTTATGTATTCATGGTTTTACAGATACAATAAGAAAAAACGAAGATAACAATAAGCCATGACATTTTACAGATAAGTGCAATTCAAATATAGAGTTTCATATGTACATCATACATTAGACTAATTATTTTACTAATTTCTTTCAGGTTTTGCGGGATTTTTACACTACAAATCAAAAGAAATATTATATAATTTTTTTTTCTGAATCACGTAACAATATTATATAATCACGCATTTGCAAATGGCTGGACGCAACTTTGGCTGGAATCGGATTCGATGTATGTGGTGAACCTGCTGGAGAAGAGAACGATGGAGGTCCCATGGCGCCATCTTAGCTATTGGCGCCAAACCTTGCATCTGCTCGAAAGTGGCATTGATCTTGTAGTCTCTCATATCTTTCGCGAAGGCAATCGGGTGGGACATCTTTGAGCAAGAAGACGGAGAGTGGCACACAGTGGGCGTTCGCCCACGAGACCTTCTTCGCTACCTCACGATGATTATGTTGGCCAATCCAACTATAGGTTTGTTCTTGTCGCCACCGCTTCGGGTTTCTTTTTAGGCGCCTTTTTCTGAAGTACTTTTTTTTCCTTCCAAGGGTTTTTCCCGAAGGGTGAGTTTTACCTTGGAAGGTTTTAACGAGGCCCCAACCATTCACCATTTGGTCGGCTTGTGACCACTTCTTTCCTACGGTTGTTGACATTATTTCCAGGCTTTCATTTGGTTACGATCTGCGCTTTGTGATCGGGATTACTCTTTTTCATTTTTTATATATAATTCGCACTTATTCAAAAATATATATGTAGTATTCTACTTGCGGTGCGGTCGGTGCGGTTTGAGACTTCAAATTGTAATTGCACCATCTTATGCGGTGCGATTTAGACTAAAAATATTAATCGCGGTTTTTCCAATAATTAAGCAATTACGGTGTGGTGCGGTTTGGTTCGGTCGGTTCTTGCGGTTTTCGGTTTTTGTTGATCAGTCCTAGGTTAACAATCAATATTAATTTTTAGTAGGTTGCATATAAATTTTGGAAAGCATAATAAATTTGATATCCTGATAATCAGGAATAATTTTTGCAGCTAAATAATTTTTTTGTCATTAAAATCGAAAGCCCAATATAATGAAATAGTCAGCATTTAATTTTGATTAGATTCATTTTTAGTATTGAAAAGAATATGATGACCAAAGCGTAAATTGCGGGGTTATTATTAATTTTGATAATTTGTACTAATGATTGATTATCAATTACACAATGCAGCTCATTATTCTTTTTACTGTTTATCGCAAATGGAAAGTAAAAATTTTAATTTAAATGCGGACAACTGTTTTTTATTTTTTGACTCAAGTTCATGGTAAATCTCGCCAATTATGCAGATGCGAGAATATTAATGATTACCCATGCTTAAAATAGATTAAATCATTCCTAAATAGAGTGTGACAGCATTAATGATGATGTTATGATTACAATTAAGAATATTCAGCGAAAATTATTATTTTTTTAATTATAAAACATCAAAATTCATTTTAGGCAATAGCGTTTAGGCGGAAAAACAGAAATAAAAATCATTTTGCTTTTATATATATATATAGATTCACCACTATTCTCTCAGAAAATGAAAGTGGACGAAATAAAAACACAATCAACACAGCCTAAATGTCTTAGAGTTATGAAAGTGAGATGAGATGTAGCATTCACATTAAATAAATATATTCATAACACCCCCCCTTGGATGTACATCTCATCATTTACTGTCTCGTTAAAAACCTTGCATGGAAAAATCCCTTAGGATAAAAACCATGACTAAGGGAAAAAGAGTAGAGTATATAGTTCTCCCCCTTAACAAATATCTTGAATACGTCGCGTACCAATATTTTGTATAAGAAGTTTACATATTTTTGTCGGTCTCAACTTTGTAAATAAATCTGCTAAGTTTTTATCAGATCGAATCTCACAAACATTAATTTTTGAGCAAATTGTTCAAAATACCCATTATGGATAAAACAAAAACTTTTTTAACATGTGAGATAAAAAACTATATTTTCTATCCACTTTATGGTTCTTTTACTCAAATACTCTTAACACTTGAATACAAAAGCAATAAGTACGTGGACCCTATTTCTATCTCACATAAAATATATTTTTCTTAATTTTTAAATTTTTCTTCAATAATTTTATTTGTAGTAGAAAAAAACTCTATTTTATTTTTACCCTTTTTGGATTTTATAAAAAATCTGACTTTTCGGTAAAGTTTTCGAAAGTCTTCAATAATTTTCAGTTTTTAATCCATTTTTCATATTTTCAACACAAGTTTTAGTTTTTTAAACAAAATTTCAGATTTTTATAAAATCGTTTAGTATAAAAAAACCAATTTTTTTAAAATAATTTTAGTTTTTTTTATAATTTTAAGATATATTAAATAAATGGCAAATGTTTAAAAACAGTGTATAGTTTTTCAAAAAAATTCATATTTAATATTTTGTAATTTTTTGATTTTAAAATAACTTCGATTCTTTTATTTGTTTTTTAAACAAATTTATCGTGTTTTCTATATTTTAATATTTAGATTTTAAAATAATTTTGTGGATTTTTTTTAACCTTTTTTAATAAATTGCAAATACTTTTAAATTTTATTTAAACAATTTTCAAAAGTAATAGACAATTTTTCAGATTTTAAATAACTGTTTTATGTTGTTTTCAAATCAATATATGTACATAGGGGTTGGCACGATATGACATGATATGGACACGATATGACATGATATGAGCACAATATGGCACAATATATCACGATATGCATGATATGTTACGATATGGGAGCACGATATGAGGGGTGTGTGTATTTGAGGGAAGTGTACACGATTTTCAAGGAAAGCAATAATTAAAGGAGGGGCATTTTGGTCAAATTGGGTAAAAAAATATTGTTTAAAGTTGGTGGGTAGAAAAGAATACTCACTATTCATAGTGGGTAGTTAAAAAATTTCCGCTTGATTTTTCTTTTCCATTTGAAGTTGATGGGTGGAGAAAAATTTAGGTGAAATATGTTTGGTTCTATCATCTTTAATATATCCCTCTTTAATTTGAGCGATGCAAGTAGTAGCATCCTCGTATATCACTGTTGGGTTCTTCGAACTCAACTGGAGTCCACAAGAATCTTCTATATGATGGATCATGGACCTGAGCCAAACACATTTTGTGCCTGCTTCGTATAATGCAATTAATTCTGCTTAATTTGAAGATGTAGCTACTAAAGTCTGTTCCGTTGAACGCCAAGATATGGTTGTTCCACCATACATGAATAGATAGCCTGATTTAGATATAGCTTTATATGGATCTGATAAATATCCTACATCCAAATACCCTTCTAAACCTATAGTTGTAGGATCCTTGAACTTTTGATAGAATAACTCCATGTCATTGGTTCCACGTAAATAGCGTAGAATGTGTTTGATACCATTCCAGTGTATGCGTATTGGTGCAAAACTATATCTTGCTAATAAATTAACTGAAAAGGCTATATCCGGTCTGGTATTAAAGCACCTATAGCACTTAAATATGGTACTTCAGGACTTAATATCCTTTCATTACTTTCTCGAGGACAAAAATGATCTTTCTCTAAATTAAGCGATCGTACTACCATTGGTGTAATTAATGGATGTGATTTATACATATTAAAACGTTCGAGGACCTTTTATGTGTAATTCAATTGATGGATAAAAATACCATTCTTAGTATGCTCGAACTGAAGGCCGAGACAATACCTTGTAGTACCTAAGTCCTTCATTTCGAATTCAATTTTTAAGTCATCAGCAACCTGTCAAATTTCTTTTGGAGTCCCAATGATATTTAAATCATCAACATATATGGTTACAATTACATATCTGAATAGGATTGTTTATAAATATTTTCTTTATTAAATATTCACTAAGACGATTGTACCATATTCCTCATGATTGTTTAAGGCCATAAAAGGATCTTTGCAATTTTATGGAGTACAACTGGCGAAGTTTTGTTTGAAACGCTACAAACATTTTTAATCTTTTTGGGATTTCATATAAAATTTCTGTATCTAATGATCCATACATATATGCAGTTACGACCTCCATAAGACGCATTTGGAGTTGTTCCGCAACTGCAAAACTAATAAGAAATCTAATGGTAATAATATCTACTACAGGGGAATGTGCTTCTGTATAATCAAGTCATGGCTTTTGTGTAAAATCTTGTGCAAAAATCTGGTTTTATACCTTACAATCTCATTGTGTTCATTTCATTTCTCACAAAACCCATTAATAGTCAACTAGTTTAATATCTTTAGGTGTTTGAACAATACATCCAAATACCCCTCGCTTATTTAACGAGTCAAGTTCATTTTGTATTGCTTGTTTCCAGCTTTGTGAATCATTTCTATGCTGACATTCCTCAATTGATCTAGGTTCAGAGACATCTTCATCTACGATCTCCATGGCGATCGAATAAGCAAAACTGTCATCAATAGGTACTTCATGTCTATACCATCCAATTCCAGTATTGACATAATTGATCATTATCTCATAATTTTCTTGTCTTATCCTTGTCTTTATTTTCTAAATCTTCAGATAAAATATCACCCTTATTAATTTTAAACACCTTTTTAACACTTGTTTTTAGCAATGTTATTATCAGCTGGGTTGGCAATTTAACTTAACAACAAATATAAATATATGCAAGAAAATGAAGTGTTGTAAGTAAATGACACAAGTAAATTTTATAGTGGTTCGAGGATGGGGTAATTCCTCTAATCCACTCTTCTCCAACTCCTGGAGGAATCCACTAAGTAACAGACCAGGTTACAAAGTAGTTCTTCAGTCTAGAGGCAACCTTGATCACACAATCAAGCCTCTGCGACTCGAAACTTCTTCTTCACAAGACAAGCTGTCTTGTCTTGCTACTTCAGCTCCCTTCAAACCCTTGGAATTGATCATATAGCCTTCCAACGAGCTTGAAACTTCTGGTTCGACCTTGAACCTTGCTATATCTTCTTCAAACTTGGAGAGTAAACCTCTTTTTGTTCTTAAAACTTTTGCCTCTTCAACTGGTTGAAGTATTCTTTCCTTCATAACGTGTGTTGGATCGAGTTCCTTCGAGTTTTAGGCTTGAGGAATTTCTTGATAAGCTTGAGAGAATGTTTGCAGATATTGCTTGCTTTCAGTTGCTTAGAATGTTTGATCTCTCGTGTGTCATTCGTGTTTCTCTCTCTTGCTTCCTCAGCCTTTTATAGTGCTCATTTGAAAATTTGCCCATTGAAGAGATAGGCTATTTTCGAATGACACTTTCTTGTTTGTTGGCATGTCTTTTCTTGACCTGTAGCATGTGATGTTGACATATCCTCGTATTAAATGGCTCTGCAGCTTTTGGCCTGACACAAGCTTCAGTGCTTCCCATTGGTTTATTCCTTTTGCACATTTACTCGGGCAAACACTCTAAGACAGGGAACTTGGACTTATTACAATATCGAGTAATATCCTTGACTTAGTCGATGGATTAATGTCGATCAACTTGACTTAACAAATGCCTTTACCCCTTTGCAGGGGTCCCAAGGGGTGTGAGTAAGGTTTAGAATGGGGGATTGAATAAACCTTACCAACTATTTGATTTTAGTCCTTTTAAAATATTACAGAGTTAACACAAACAATTTGAGTCCTTGAGGGACACTAAGTTGGTTATTCAATGATTAGCCATTCAACAGACTCAATAGAGCTGTTGATAGAATAACTCAGTTGTTTAACTTAAACTTTAACTTGGTTGTATTGGTTTTATCAGCGGAAGACTTAACACCATTTGATTTGTTTTAAACTTATTTTAACACTTGATTTTAGCACTTGGTTATTAATCGCTTGGATATCAAACATGAATTTATCAAATGTGATATAATGTATGTATGCGAGAAATGTAAATGTCTTTGAAAAATAAATGACACGATTAATTTTTATAGAGGTTCGAAGATGGGGTAATTCTTCTAATCCTCTCTTGTTCAACTCCTAGAGGAATCCACTATGTAAAAGATCTGTTTACAAAGTGGTCAACAGTCTAGAGACAGCCTTAGTCACACAGTTGGCTTCTCGTCCGACTCGGAAGCTTCTTCTTCACAGGGTCTTTGCGCACTCTTGACTCACATTCTCAAGATCTTGGATTTGATCACGAAGCCCTCCAATAACTTGATACTGGTTCGACCTTGAACCTTCCTACAATCCTCCTTGGAAAGTAGACCCATTTTGATTCTTCAAGAGTTTCTTCTTCAACAGGTTTGAAGTTGTCTTTCCTTCACAACTTGTGTTGGATCGATTTCCTTCGAGTTTCAGGCTTGAGGATTTGCTTGAATATACTTGAGAATATTTCAGGTTAATAGCTTGAATAATTCTTGATTTCTCAGGTGTGTAACGGTCAACCCCTTCTCAATGAATTTCCTCAGCCTTTTATAGTGAACTTTCGAAAATCTGCCCGTTGAAGAGATAGGCTGATTTCAAAAGTCACTTGTGTTCGTTGGCTTGTCTTTTCTTGGTCCTCAATCTTGACATGTAGACCCTTCCTCGTATTAAATGAATTTGCAGCTTTCCAAGTTCTGACACGAGGTGCAGTGCTTCCCATTGGTTTATTTCTTTTGTACGCTTCTGGGATGAGCACTTTAAGACCTGACAGCATGGAAGTATTACTTATTTAAGTAATGTTCTTGGCTTCTGTGCAACGGATTCATTTCAATTAACTCCTCTTGGCTGCTACCTTTTTCCCCAGGTGACTTGAGTCTGCTCTAATCTTTGGATGACTTATCTGTCACTTTCAACTTGAGACTTGGCTTCTTGAGTTGACTTGATTGACTCTTCACACAACTGTTCCTCAGCTGATACATCTTCAGTCGAGCTCTTGATCTTTTATCTTGACCATACTCAGTTGTTCCACAACGGAGTCTTCACTTCAGTCTTCAGTTGACTTCTTGTATTTCCAGGCGTAGCTGACTTGACTCAGCTTTTCCATCCCTATCTATTACAATGTAAATTATAAGGAAAAGGGGTGCCAACTTTCTAGTTTAAGTTTTACATGACATTCATCAAAATCTATAAAATAAATTTCCCAACAATTTTCCCCTTTTTGATGATGCCAAAACTTAAAAACATTCAACAAATATAAACAACAAATATATATACAGACAATGCAGTAAAAAAGAATGTATGCGAAGAATCGATCGTTTTATTGATCATAACATTCTTGTCCTTTACACAACTGTTTACATTTGGTATCAGAGCATTCTATATCAAGGAAACAATACATACATCTATGGTAGGATACTAGAATAAATACAAAGTGAAAAACTACAGAAAACTTCACTAAGTATGGATATGACTTACAAAAGTGTATTTACACACGAAGGGTTCGCATCAACACTTTATCGCCTTCGCTGCCTCCTTCTTTCCTCTTCAGCTCTGTCGAAGTCATCAACTCTCTTCCTTTTTCTTTCTTCTTCCTCAGCTTTCTTCTTCTTCTCATAGGCTCGCTTCGCAGCATCATCCTTTCGCTTCCTCTCGAGCCATAGCTGAGTTTGTCTTTTATTTTCCTTTTCCTGTCTTTTCACGGCCTCAACATTCTTCCTTGCTACTTCCGGATTTGCCACTTCATCAAACCCAGCCCAGTAGATCCTTCCATTCTTTCCGGGATCTACAAACTCGACATTCTTGGGTCTTAGACGAGGTCGAGAACCTCTTCGTCCACCACTTATTCCTCCTCCTCTGGGTGTATACTTCACGGGAGTCTTACGCTACCACCAATGGTTCTTTGGTAGTCTGCTTTGCTTATCGACTTTTTTCGCACAAAGTAAGACCACTTCTCCCAGTACAAATCCCAGGCTTGGGCTAGTGACATCCTTTGGAAATAGCCTTCGGATTCGAGCGTCTTGAATTCTTCAACTGATCTTGGCTCGGATCCATTGTCAGGAATAACATCTTGATCCTTCCCTGCCGGAATGCCGCCGTATTATTTCATCACTTCTTCGATGCGGGCATCCGTCTTCTTGTCGAACTCCACCATCCCTGCTTCGATGATTCGCTTTTTATCCGACATAGGCACAACAGAGTGCCCGATCGACATAGTCACTGGAAGTTTGTTGATAATTGAAGCCGTAACATGACCCTGTTGAGGGGTTTCAGCTATCATTAATGTCAAATCCTTCGAACGTTCCCCATCAGCTGTTTTTCCCTTCTTCTCAGCTTTAGATTCTTTCAACTTCTCTTCTTTCAACTCCCTTAGGGAGTTCTCTTCCCCCTTTTTGGCATCATCAAAGGAAAGAGGGACCCCAGGGAACATGCATGCGAGCATAAAGTTGAGTCTGCTGAGAGCGGAATTCTGTTTGGAGTCTGCTGCTATGTAAGCTGTCCGAAATTCTGAGCGAGTGGCTTTGGACTCGGCTGCCACCAATTTCATTTCAGCCATGAGGAGACTGAATTTCGCATTCATGGTCTCCTCAAGATGCAAAACTTCTTTTCTCTGAAATTCTTGCAACAACTCCATTTCTGTTTTGTGAGATGCATGCAACCTTTCAATATAGGCCTGCATCCTTTGCTTTAGATCAGTGTTGTCAGCTATCCAGACAAACATTTTGCCATATAGTGCTTTGAAATAATGAATTTTCTCAATTCGCATGGCAGATTGCTGTTGAGGCCATTCTTGGATCCGCACCACTATCCCTATCAAATTTGCGGTGAAGGTAGCATCCCTGTTGTCCAGTCTTAGGTCGAGTGAGGCCTGATGTCTTTCGATCTTCTCAATCTCTTCATGGATCTTCTTGAAGATTTCACGAAATTCAGCTGTTTCGATTGATTCAGCTGCAGGCCACTCTTCAGCAAAGTTGAACTCGATTGGAATAATGGTGTCAATAGGGATGATTGGATCTTCTCTCACGATGAATCTTCGTTTTTCAGCAGTAGTCTCTTCTTCCAAATCTGGTAGGATCGGCGTGAAAGGGAATACCTTTGGAAAGGCATCATCACTCACATATGGGATTGTTTGTGAGGGTTGTGCCTGAGATGATTCAGCTCTCGTACCTCAGCTGTGATAGCTTTGTCGGCAGTGGTCACAGTTGTGGGATCTTGTGACAGAGCTAGTGTAGTTATTACTGCTGCAGCTATGGAAGCCTATGCAGGTGACTCGGTTTCAGCCGGGGCTAGTGTATTTTTTTTCGCTGCTGACCGAGCCTCGACTGTCTTAACAACGTCTTCAGTCTCAGTGGATTTCTAAATGAATAACCGATTTCTATGCTGCATCATCAGTGTCATTGGATGATGATGAGACCTGGGGGTTTGGCTCATCATCGAAGTTAAATTTTTGACGAGCAACTTTGTCACTTAGTTGGCTCATAGTTTTGAGAACATCCTCAGCTCCATCTTCAGACCCCAGGAATGATGTATCAAGGTTATCCTGGGAGTCATGAAGGGCGCTTATCTCCTATTCTATTTCAACGCTTTGAACATGAGGGATGTTCTGAATCTCTTGAACTTTACCCAGGGAAGTCTCAACCTCCCTTGGGCCTTCAATACCTCCAGCAGTCTCAACTGCCGCGAGGCCTTCAATGGTCCCTTCGACATTCGCAGCTGTCTTAGGGTCTTAGACCATAGCATCCATATGAGTCTCAACCCCTAGGATTGCACTTTCATTGCCCAGAGTGTTAACTCCAGGGGCATCTCCATCTTTTGCCTCGATTGTAGGAACATTATCATTGGCCTTCAGAGCAGCTGACATTTCAGCTGGGACAAACTCAACTGTCCAAGCTTCGTCAATGTCATTCTGCTGAGGTTCTTTTTCAGTTTCCACTTCGCCTCCTTGCTTCAAAGTTGAGTCATCCACAACAACCTCCAACCCTGTTATGGTGGAGTGAGTTTCCCCCTCAGCTGGCACACCAGCTGAGTGACTAAGGGTGGGGTCACTCTCCTCCAGACTCGTGGCTTCTTCCGTTGAGTGCTCAGCCACTGGGGCAGGTGGTAAAACACTTTCTTCAGGGGTTGGCTCAACCTGGGTGCCCAAAATCCCAGTTTCATTGCCAATTCCCTTGGATTCATTCTCCGATAGTACTAGGGACGTGACTGCAGCGATGTCTGTGGCAATCCGATGTACCACTCCCAAAGGGTCAATTTGCAGGAGAGATTGAGACGACTCTCCTGGTCCTTCAAATAATTGTTGCTCATGCAACTGCCTGGATTCCCTCAGAGCCTGCTGCAGCAATGGGATCCATATCCTCGTCACTGTCTGTGTACTCAACTAGATTTTCATGAGTATGCTCATGAGTTCCAGTGAACATGCACATCTTTGCTTTCTCAAGAGCTTGTGCTTCCTCGTCTGCTTTGGCTTTTTCCTTCTCTTTGAAGATGTGGAGAATATCCATGCAGTTATCTTCATCCAGGGCCTGAAGCACAATATTAACTACGAGAAATTGCAGCAATTCCTCCTCTTCCTCAATGTACTCAGGGCGAGCAAACTGAGCCCTTGAGTGATCTAGCTTACATGCTCTCCATTCTCTAAGATGGCGCTGAATGTTTGGGTATACTGGAGAGTACATTATAATATAATCATCATCTTCTTCCTTTTGTCTTTCCTTTTCTGGGATTGAAGGCAAGATACTCTGCTGCTTCTCGCCTTCAGCAGCGTTAGTAGCAAGTGGAGAGACAACTCTTTCAACTATGGGTTCAGTTGTCTCTGCTGCCTCACTATCCTCAGTCGTCTTCTTCATAGCTGGGTCTTCAGTAGGCCTCTGCTGATCACCCTCAGCAGACTTGGCAGGTACATCAATAACTTCGGAGGACTGCTCTTCTAGATTACCAGCAGTCTCAGCTTGTGACTTCAGCTGAGTAACATATTTAGTTTTCTTTTCAAGATCTGAATGCTTGAAGAGTCTTATTCTTTTGGTCCGAACTAGAGGAACTTCTGGTTCTTCTATTTCTTCTTCTTCTGATTCATTGGCGGTGGGGTCCGGGGCATCCTTCTTGGAGGGAGGCTTTCCTTCCTTGGCAACCAGGGCCTCTTCTTCCGTATGGCCGAGAAGGGATTTGGATTTCCTTCTCGGCCTCGGCTCATTTGTAGGGCGGGCGGGGATCGGCCGCATGGGCGGCGACTTACGCAGGGGTAGGAGCATCCTTTTTCTTTGCTGGATGGGCAACTTTCTTCTTCACAGCTGCAGAGGCAGCTTTCTTCTTGGGAGGAGGGGTAGCAGCTGTGTCCTCGGGTTCAGTTGATTCCCCCTCACTTGTTTCCGCCTTCTTCACGTGGGCTCTCTTCTGGGCTCTAGAGAGGTTAGCCCTGAACATCTTCTTATTGACATGGAAGGGTTTTCCATGTCGAAGGGGAATACCCTTCACTTCCATCAAGTGGCCAATCATGAGGCCATATCCAAGAGATCCTCCAAATGATCCATCTTCCTTGAACGTCTTATTCATTACATTCAGGCAGAGTCTGATGTACACGAACTCAGCCCAGTTCACTTTCTTGCCCTGCATGATCGCAGCCATGATGATCAGCTTAGTCTTTGACAGCTGGTTAAAGCTGCTAAACTTCATGCCTACACATTTGGAGACGACATCCATCAACTTATGATAGTCGTCCTTCAGCAATTTCTTATCAGCTGTGTAGACCATCTTAGCAGCACACTCCGGTTTGGCTATCTCTTTCCACGCAACAACCAAATCAACATCAGCTTCATTAACCTCCTTCATGCCTTCGGATGGCAACAAGCAGTGCTCCACAAGGTCCTTAACATTTATCGTTATGTCCTTGTGATGGACAGAAGACTTGATCCCTTCGTCCTGCACCTCCCGTTGACATAGAACTGCGCCACCTCTTCTAGGTAGGTATGAGAGTATTCCATGGTTAGAAAATCCTTAAGACCTGACTTTTCTAGCATCTCAGCTATCTTCTTGACTAGGGTTTCATCAGAACCCTGCTTCACCATACCTTCAAAATCCACTGACGATCCTGAGTGGATTTGCTTAGAGAGTTTAACGAAATCAAACTTCGGTGCCATTTCCAGAGATTTTCACCGATTAAAACTTGACAAACTTGCTTGAGGACACTTAGGGTTTTTGAGAGAGAAATGGCTTGCTTTCTTGTTGCTTGAAGATGAACAGTTTCCGTATGTCAGAGAGAAAGCTGGAAAATGTATATATAAGGGTTATGAAAGGACATGTCTTTGATTTTTGAATTTTGATCAAGATCAACGGTTCAAATTTAGCACATCAAACCGCATTTAATTCCTCGCATTTAATGCGGCAGCATTTATATCCAATCATATGCTTCTTTGTGCAACTTTTTCAGCATTCGCTGTCATTATTCGCTAATGTCATCCTTAAAAACATTCTCTCTCATTAAAAATGACTGCGTTTTTGTCACTTAGCTCATAAATGACTTAGCTCATATCAAATATGACTTAACTTTGCTTCTCTTCTTTCAATAGTGACTTAGGTAATCCACTAACTCAATCTGTTGTCTTTTGATATGGCTGACTCACTCGGCTGTTGAGTGAAATTTGCTTTTTACTCAATTTTTCATCTTCTATCTCTTCTGATTGAGTCTTCTGAGTGTCAACTCAGCTCAATTAACCCTAGCTCATTCTTAAGCTCTTCAAATCTTGACTCACATAGGGGTTTTGTGAATATGTCATTCCTAACTCGCTTATCGGTTGAGATATATTCCAAAGTGATGTCTTTCTTTTCAACATGATCTCTTATAAAATGATACATGACATCAATGTGCTTTGTTTTTGAATGCAACACAGGATTCTGAGTGATTGCAATAGCACTTGTGTTATAACACATAATTGGAATCTCTTTTTCTTCAATCTCATAATCCTCGATTCTTTGTCTCATCCATAAGATTTGGGCATAACTTGTTGCCCTGACTATGTACTCTGCTTGCCACCGTGGATGTGGCTATTGAGTTTTGCTTCTTGCTAAACCAGAAACAAATTATTTCAAGCATTTGACATGTACTAGAGTACTTTTCTGTCAACTCTACATCCATCATAGTCTCGAAAGTCCGAGTAACCAATAAGCTTGAATCCTCCTTCCTTTGGATACCATAAGCCAACTTCCGGCATCCTTCAAATACCTTAGGATTCTCTTAGTTGCAGTCATGTGGCTCTCTTTTGGTGCAGATTGAAATCTTGCACATACACTTACTGCAAAGGAGATGTCTGGCCTACTTGCTGTTAAATAGAGCAATGATCCAATTAGAGGTCTATATCTGGTTTGATCTACAGGCTTGCCATCTGCATCCATATCCATCTTGACTGATGTGTTCATTGGTATTTTCACAGAAGACTTCTCTCCCATACCTAATTTTTTCATTAAATCTCTGGTGTATTTTGTTTGACTTATGAAGGTTCCATCTTTCAATTGCTTGACTTGAAGTCCTAGGAAGAAAGTCAGCTCTCCCATCATGCTCATTTCAAATTTGCCTTGCATGAGGTTTGAGAACTTATCACACAGCTCTTTATTTGTGGATCCAAAAATGATATCATCCACATATATTTGAACAAGCAGTATACTCTCTCCATCTTGAATTCTGAAGAGTGTTATGTGCACCTTGCCTTTGGTGAATCCATTGTCAGTCAGAAATTGAGACAATGTATCATACCATGCTCTTGGTTCCTGTTTCAATCCATATAATGCTTTCTTGAGCTTGTACACCTTTTCTCCAATAGTCTTCTGCTCAAAACCTGGAGGTTGTTCAACATAGACTTCTTCCTCTAGCAGTCCATTTACAAATGCACTCTTCACATCCATTTGATATACAGTGAAGTTCTTATGTGCAGCATAGGCAAGAAACATCATTATTGCTTCTAATCTTGCAACATGAGCAAATGTTTCATCAAAATCTATTCCCTCTTCTTGGAAATACCCTTTGGCTACCAATCCTGCTTTGTTTCTTACCACAGATCCGTACTCATTCATCTTGTTTCTGAAAACCCATTTTGTACCAATACCATTTTGATGGGTTGGTCTCTGCACCAATTCCCATACCTTGTTTCTTTCAAACTGATTTAGCTCTTCTTGCATGGCTTGAATCCAATGTGTGTCATCTAATGCTTGAGACACATCATTTGGCTCTATTTGGGAAATAAAACAAGTGAACATTGCTTCTTGCTGTGCTCTGGATCTGGTTCTTACACCATCTCTAACATCTCCAATAACTAACTATGGTGGATGGTCTCTCAGCCATCTTAAATCAGGTTGGAGCAAGTCAGTTGGATTCAGTTGTCTCGCAGCTATGTTGTCTTGAACAACTCTTTCATCGTCATTCAGCTGCAGACTTTCCAGCTGTCTTTGATATTCAACTATCTCATCTTCATCTGGGTTGATTGCTCATATTTCAGCTTCAACATATGGACTCTTCTGCATAGTTGGCTGATTCAACTTGTCAGCTAACTCTTCAATGTCTTCTCCATTTACATTAGGTTCATCAAACACCACATGGATAGACTCTCCTGTGACCATAGTCCTCTTGTTCAGCACTCTATATGCTTTGCTTTCAGTTGAGTATCCCAAAAAGATACATTCATCAGCTTTAGCTTCGAAAGCCTTCAAATTATCCTTGCCATTATTGTGGATAAAACATTTACATCCAAATATCTTGAAGTACCCAACATTTGGCTTTCTCCCTGTCCAGATTTCATAGGGAGTCTTGGTTAATTGCCTGTTTATCATGCATCTATTTTGAGTATAGCATGTTGTGTTAATGGCTTCACCCAAAAATCTCTTAGGCAATCCACTTCAAATTAACATGGTCCTTGCACTTCCTTGAGAGTTATGTTCATTATTTCATTACTCCATTCTCACTTTGTGGAGTTCTTGATGCTGATAACTTATGAGCAATACCATTTTCAACACAATACTGAGTGATTATCCCATTGATAAACTCAGTTCCTCTATCAGATCTTATCTCTATAATGGTTTGGCTCTTTTCATTTTGAACTCCTTTCATCAGTTGTGGTAACTTTTACAAAGTTTCCTTCTTTTTGCACATGAAGATTGTCCATCTATATCTTGAATAATCATCTACCACCACTAAGGTGTATTCTTTTCACTTATGCTGGCTGGTTCAACTGGACCAAATAGATCCATATGCAACAGATGCAATATCCTTGTTGAAGAAGGATTTGGCTTGTCCTTAAATGAAGATTTTATTTGCTTTCCCATCTGGCATGCATCACATACACTTTCTTTCTTGTACACTGAGTCTGGCAATCCTTCCACAAGACGACTTCTTGCAAGCTTGTTGATTGTCTTGAAGTTCAGATGACTCAGCTTCTTGTGCCACAACCAACTTGATTCAGCTGTACTCTTTGCTAACAGACAAGTGTTTGGTGTGGCAGTAGACCAATCTACCACATACATATTCTTCTGTCTTGAACATTGCAACACTATTTCATTTGATTCAGCATCTTTCATCCATCACACTCCCATATTGAATCCAACATTGTAGCCCTTGTCACAGAGTTGGCTGATGCTTAACAAGTTGAAGTTGAGGCCTTCAACATAAGCAACATCTGTGATTTCCAATCCATTCTTCTTGATAGATCACGTGCCTTTGATTTCTCCTGGAGCTTCATAACCTCCAAATATGACTTTTGCACCTCTAATCTCCTTGAATCTTGACAGATTTTTCTTGTTTCCTATCATGTGTCTGGAACAGCCACTATCCATGTACCATGTTCCTTGGCACTCAGTTGTTTCTTGAACCTGCAATCAAGGAAATTAGTTCTTAGGTACCCATACTTGCCTGGGTTCTGAGGGGTTAGTGCTGTAAAATGATCCAACCAACCTATAGCCAAATGACTTGACTCTAAGAGGTTGCCATCTATCTGTGCCATAATCATAATGCACTTTGGCAAATTGCTTGGGGGCTTTAGGTTCATACAACTTGTCTCTTTTGTCTCGTATGCTGTGTGTGTGTTTTTAGCAATTGCCTTCTTTGGGTAGTTGTGGTATTTACGAGTGTAGTGCTGAGTGCATATGTGTCTTTGATAGTAGCTCTTTTGCCTTTGGAATGACCTTTCTTTGAGGTTTAGGTCTTTGCCATTTTGGCTTGTATTCCATTGGCCTTTGCTGATATTTCACATTGTTCCAATCAGCTTGGCTCGGGTAGTTTCTACCATTCCCATCATATGTGTTTCTCGATGAAACTTCCTGGGTTTTTGGTAGCTCTTTTGTTCTTCACAGTACTTTCTATTTGGAGTTTCTTTGAGGAACTCTGCTGGATTTCTTCTCACCGTCCTCTCAAAGATACTCAATCGGTTTTCCTTTCCCTTTATTTCCAAGGCTAGTTTGTTTGTGATTGTGCTTTGGGATGAATGTGAGTGCAACATTTGGTGTTTTGGGTTTTTGAGATGCTTCATTGCTTGAAGATCCTTTTTCCAAAATCACCCTAGGAGTTTGACTATGCACAAAGGAATTGAATCCTATACCTGTCTTATCTCCATATTCTTTTTGACTCATGATAAGGTCATCCAGTGATTTAGATGCCTTCGTAAATGAGACAATCACATTTTTAACCATTTTCCCTCTTTTCTACAGCAGCTATCTCAGCTAATAGCTTAACATTCTCAGCTTTCAGCTCTGTGTTCTCATCAGCTATATGACTTAGAGTACTCAGCTCCTTAGTCAGCTCTGAGTTTTGGCTTTTGAGTTGGCTGTTTTCTTCATTTAGAAGAGTGTGTGAGGATTTAATGTGCTCAAAATCTTTCATCATTTTGCCTAATGAATCATAAAGGTCAGTGGGTGATGAAGTGTGTGTATCACAATCACCATCACCTGAATCTGAATGAGATGAGTTAGAGTGTACCTCATCTTCTTGGTCTGGTTGATCTTGTTCTTTAGCCATAAGGCAGATCAAGGCTTCTTCTTCAGAATTGCTTGAGTAGTCAACTTCACTACTCTCTGAGTCTATTGCTTCTTTGGACTTAGTTGTCTCAGCAGTTTTAACAGCCTGGCTTTCTTCTTTTCATGTCTTCTTTCTCTGAAGACTTTTCTTTCTTCTTCATTCATATATTTGTTGACTGGTGGATATGAGCAATCAATTGCAAAGTATCCTGGTTGTTTGCAATTCCAACACAGGTTCTCAGCTATTTGATCAGCTCTTTCTGTCCTTGGGTTATCAGCTTTCTGATATTCAACCCTTTGATGCTCAGCTCTCTTGGGTGGCCTATCTTCCTTTGACTTAGAGGGAGCTGAATGTCTCCTGGAGGTTTCACCCTTATTTCTTTTATAGTTCTTATTGAAGAACTTGTTGAATCTTTTAACCATTAGGGAAATTTCCTCCTGGTCTATGGCTTCCTTTGGTCCAGCTCTCTTTCCATCATTGACTATTAGTGCAACTGTCTTGGGTACAACTGTCTCCTCTTGATCTTTTCTTCTCAACTCAAACTCATAGGCTTTGAGGTCTGAGAATAGCTCATGATTGGATGTTTTTGAGAGGTCCATTGAATGTCTTAGAGCCATAGTCTTCATTTCCCATTCAGCTGGGAGACTCCTCAAAATCTTCATACACATTTCCTTCTGTGTGTATTCCTTCCCAAGGGCTGAAAGCTCATTTGTTATCTCAGTGAATCTTTCATCCAACTGATCCATTGATTCTCCTGCAAACATTTTAAAATTTTCAAATTTTTGAACATCAACCGATAATTTATTTTCTTTGATTTGCTCTGATCCTTCCCAAATTAAAGTTAGTTTATTCCAGATTTCTTTTGTTGTTTGCATGATTTGACTTTATTGAACATTGCTTTGTCCAAAGTCTTGTCCTTGGCCACATTGTCCAAGTTGTATCTCTTTCTGTCATCATTTGTCCACTCAGTCCTTGGTTTTTCAACCATGGCTGGTCTTTCTTCAGCAGCAGCTTTTTTCTCCTTCAAATTCGCAAATGCTTCTTCTTACTGTAAATTGTTCACTTTCAATATTTGCAGTGGCCCATCCTCTATCACAAGCCACATTTCATCGTGTAGATCAGATAGGTGAGCCTGCATACGAATTTTTCAATCATCAAATTCTCCAACAGTGAACATAGGAATGCGTGTCAAATTTGCTTTCATGATAATAACTTTTGCTAAGAATGAAAGATTTTGGAAATGCAAGTGTTTAAAACTTTTTGAAAAGATAAAGATCTAGTTCAGTAACCAGTGCAGAATGCTCAATGAACCAACCACTCTGATACCACTTGTAGGTCCCAAGGGGTGTGAATAAGGTTTAGAAGGGGGGGTTGAATAAATCTTACCAACTTTTTGATTTTAGTCCTTTTAAAATATCACAGAGTTAACACAAACAACTGAGTCCTTGAGGGACAACTAAGTTGGTTATTCAGCAGAGTTAGCCACTCAACAGACTCAATAGAGCTGTTGATAGAATAACTCAACTGTTTAACTTAAACTTTAACTTGGCTGTATTGGTTTTATCAGCGTAAGACTTAACACCCTTTGATTTATTTTAAACTGGTTTTAACACTTGATTTTAGCACTTTGTTATTAATGAGTTGGATAGCAAACATGAATTTATCAGCAGATATAATGTATGCATGCAGAAATGTAAATGTGCTGAAAAATAAATGACACAGTTAATTTTTATAGAGGTTCGAAGATGGGGTAATTCTTCTAATCCTCTCTTCTCCAACTCTTGGAGGAATCCACTCTGTAAAGATCTGTTTACAAAGTGGTCAACAGTCTAGAGATAGCATTGGTCACACAGTTGGCTTCTCGTCTGACTCAGCTTCTTCACAGGGATGTTGCCTTGCTACTTCAACTCACTTTCTGAAGCTCTTAGATTTGATCACGAAGCCCTCCAATAACTTGATACTGGTTCGACCTTGAACCTTCCTACAATCCTCCTTGGAAAGTAGACCCCTTTTGATTCTTTGAGAGTTTCCTCTTCAATAGGTTTGAAGTTGTCTTTCCTTCACAGCTTGTGTTGGATCGACTTTCTTCGAGTTTCAGGCTTGAGGATTTGCTTGAATATACTTGAGAATATTTTAGGTTAATAGCTTGAATAATGCTTGATTTCTCAGGTGTGTAATGGTCAACCTCTTCTCAATGAATTTTCTCAGCCTTTTATAGTGAACTTTCGAAAATCTGCCCGTTGAAGAGATAGGCTGATTTCAAAGTCACTTGTGTTCGTTGGCTTGTCTTTTCTTAGTCCTCTCTTGAGATGTAGACCTTTCATCGTATTAAATGAATTTGCAGCTTTTCAGGTTTTGACACGAGGTGCAGTGCTTCCCATTGGTTTATTCCTTTTGCACGCTTCTGGGATGAGCACTTTAAGGCCTAGCAGCATGGAAATATTACTTATTTAAGTAATGTTCTTGACTTCTGTGCAACGAATTCATTTCAGTTAACTCCTCTTGGTTGCTGCCTTTTTCCCCAGGTGACTTGAGTCTGCTCCAATTATTGGATGAATTATCTGTCACTTTCAACTTGAGACTTGGCTTCTTGAGTTGACTTGATTGACTCTTCACACAACTGTTCCTCAGCTGATACATCTTCAGTCAAGCTCTTGATTTTTTATCTTGACCATACTCAGCTGTTCCACAATGAGTCTTCACTTCGATCTTGATTGACTTCTTTTATTTCCAAGCGTAGCTGACTTGACTCAGTTTTTCCAGCCCTATCTATTACAATGTAAATACAAGGAAAATGGGGTGCCAACTTTCTAGTTTAAGTTTTACATGGCATTCATAAAAATCTATAAAATAAATTTCCCAACACTTTGACTTGAGTCTGCTCAATCCTTTAAGGAAAGGCTCAACTGTCAGTTCAACTGGTAGACTTGGCTCTTTACTGACTTGACTATTGATCCTTCAATCTTTACACAATTGTTTCTCAGTTGGATCTTCTTCAGTCGAGTCTTTGCCTTCCATCTTGACTTCACTCAGCTGCCACACAACTGGGTCTTCACTTCAGTCTTCAGTTGACTTCTTGCATTCTTCGACATAGCTGACTTCACTCAGCTCATGAAGTCCTATCTGTTACATAATAGGAATACAAGGAAAATGGGGTGCCAACTTCCTATTCTAAGTTTTACATGGTATCATCAAAATGGGGTGCCAACTTCCTATAGGAACCATTGTTGTATCAGCTGGAGTTCCGCGTTCTTCTAGTGGGACATGGACGGTGTACTTGGCTTGTTCCACAGCTCATTCGGCTTCTAGGGGTACTCGGTCTTCAAAAGGAAATATGTTCTCGAATAATCATCAAGGTAAACATGTATTCCCACACCTTCAACTTGTGGGGCCTTTCCCTTTTCTTTCCGAATTTCTTCAGCTCAACTTGCCTCAATCGATCCAAACTTCATCGGCATCCGAGGCGGTACCAGTGTTAGCCGAGTGATTGATTTTTAGCTTGAGCAGTTGTGAGGCCTGCTCAGCTGTCTTAACATCTTCCTCGGTATCAGTTGGGGCTTCCTTATGAGTATTCTGGTCCTCAGCTGACTTATCAGCTTCATCAGAGTGTGATGGTGCCGTTGGGGATGGCCTATCAACCAATACAAATCTCATCGGAGCAACTTTATCACTAGCTTCAGTCCGAGAGGCTTAAGCATCCTCAGCTGTGTCCTTATTAGATTCAGCAATGGGGGTGGAATCAGCTTCATTTTTGGACTCTAGGAATTTAATATCAACATGTTCCTGCAAATCACGAAGGGCACTGATTTCTTCTTCTTATTCATTTGCTTCCTCTACATGAGGAGTTGGCTCATTTATAGCTTCTTTACCGAAGGAAGTCTCAACCTCCTTTAGGCTTTCTACACCTCGCCAGATCTCAATCTGGCGTGAACCTTCGACATCCTTGTGTGCGCTCAATCGCAGGGGGTCTTGAACAGATCTCCCTTTAGCAGACTCAGCTGCCTTAGGGTCTTTAGTGGCATCCATCGGATTCTCAACTCCTAGGATTGCACTTTCAGGGCCAGGAGTCTCAACTCCCATGGCCTCATTTCCATCCTTTGCCTTAGATGCTTGAAAAACGCCATCGGCTGCGGTGCGAGATGAGGTTTCAAATTTGAGAGCAGTCTCAATCGTTTGAGCCTCATCAATTTCACTCTGTTGTTCAACTTGTTTCTCACATTCGCCTCCAAATCGCATAAATTGGTCTCCCACAATCCTCGACTCGACTGGTGTGGTGGTGAGAGTTTCTTCCACCTCGGGTGCGCACTACCTAAGTTAAGAGAGGTGGGGTTGCTCTTTTGAGACTCGGCCGTTGTCTCTTTTTAGTGAGCAGCCGTGGGGCCAGGTGTCTCAACACCTTCTGTAGGAGTTGGTTTGGCTAGGGTGCCCACTTTATCACCTTCCCTAGCTTCATCGCCCTGATCTTAAGTGCGGGGGGGATATGGTGGCAACAATATCGACAGCTATGTTATGCACCACATCCATAGGGTCGAGCTAGGAAAGATTTGAGAAGACTCTCCTGGACCCTTCTTGCGCCTCGACGCTCATGCAGCTCTTTTGATTTTTTCATGGCTTGTTGGAACTCAGCCTTCTCTGCTGGCACAGCAGGATCGATCTCCTCTAAGTCACTATTGCTGCTGTCCACTGGTTCCAGGGCATGGTTTGGTGCATTAGTGAAGGCACATGAATGAGGCCTCTTCGATTCTGCAATGGCCTTTGCCTTCTCCAATGCCTTCTCTTTCTCTTCATCCTTCATCTGATAAAGAATGGTCATGCAAAAATTGGGATCAAGGCCTGAATGGATGGATATGTCACCCAAGAAACTCATAAGCTCTTCTTCTTCGTCAATGAACTATGGGCTCTGAAATTGATACCTTGAGTAACTCAGGCTTCTCGGGCTGAGTGGCAGACTCAGCTTTCTCAAATTCAGACTTCTTATACAGTCTTCTTCTCTTGGTCTTAACAAGAGGAATTTCTTCCTCTTCAGCTTCTGTGGTGGCTTCTGGCTCCACCATCTTTATCTTCTTCGCTGCAGCTGGCTTGCGAGGCATAACTGAGCGTTTCTTCTCCGACTGGGGAAAGCGTAGATGTATCCTTCTTGGTCTCGGCTGCATGAGCAAAGATTCGATTCTTTGGGCGGTGTGCTTTTGTTCGCCTTCTTTGGGGTAGGAGCCTTCTTCGACTTGGCTGCTGGGGCAGGTGTTGGCTTAGCTGCCGCAACTCTCTTCTTTTGGATTGGCTTAAGAGAGAGAGCTGGAGAGGTTGCAGCTGTGTCTTCTGGAGTGGGGTTAGTTGATTCACCCTCGCTGGTGTCAGCTTTCATTGCATGCGCTTGCCTCGGAACGCCTGACAGATTCGCCTTGAACATCTTTTTGTTACATGGAACGACTTTCCATGTCGCAGGGAAATCCCCTTCACCTCCATGAGATGGCCAATCACCAGGCCATATCCCAATGATCCTCCAAACAAACCATCTTCCTTAATGGTTTTGTTGATCACGTTCTGACATATTCGACTAAAGACAAACTCAGCCCAGTTTACCTTCTTTTCTTCCATTATCGCAACCATCACCACCAGCTTAGTTCGAGACAGCTAATTAAAGTTGCCGAACTTCATGTCGACACATTTGGACATGATGTCCATCAGTTTATGGTAATCATATTTGATTGAAGCCTTCTTGGCTGTGTAGACAGCCTTCACAGCCGACTCAGGTTTGGCGATCTCCTTCCAAGTAGCAGTTAAGTTCACGTCCTTCTCAGTAATCTTCTTTAGCCTTTCAGTAGGCAGTTTGCAGTGTTCAGCAAGGTTAGCAGTAGTGATCTTGATCTCCTTGCTATGGACGGATGAGCGAATCACATCATCATAGACTTCTGCGTTGACATAGAACATGGCAACTTCTCCCAAGTACGTATGAGAGTACTCCATCGTGAAAAAATCTTTTAGATCGGATTTCTCAAGCTTTTTAGCAATCTTCTTCACCAGGACCTTATCAGCACCCAGTTTCAGCATTCTTCCAAAGTCGACAGTCGATCCTGAGTGGATCTTTTCGGACATCTTGATGAAATCATACAATGCTTCCATTTTCTTAGAAAATAAACGGTGAATGAAACGAAAAATCTTGTCTTTTGGAGCTTGGGTTTCACAACTTTCACAGAGAAAAAAAACTTCCTTTGCTTGTTGAAGACGAGAGAGTTTGTGAGGAGAGAGAAAATAGGTTTTGACTTATATTAGACTTGAAAAGATGGTTTCTAGAATTTGAAATATTTGATCAAAATCGACGGTCAGAATTTAACCTTTTGAAACCGCATTAATTTCCCCACATTAAATGCAACAACATTTATATCCAATCATTGGCTAAACGTGCAACTTTTGTTCTGAAATCATAATTACGCTGACATAATCCTTAAAAATATTCCCGCTCACAAAAAACGACTGCGTTTTGTGTTTTAGCTCATAAATAACTCAACTAACTTCCAGAAGTGACTTAACTCTGTTTCTCTCTTCTCATGAGACCACTCAGCTTTCAGCTAACTCGATACAACTGATTTTTTATCTTGGCTGTTTCACTTAGCTGAAATGTGAAACTTGCTTATTTTTCTTTCTCTCTTCTTTGTCTCTGTTGATTGAGTCTTCTGAGTATCCTAACTCAGCTCAATCAATCCTAGTTCATTCTTAAGCTCTTCAAATCTCAATTCACATAGAGGTTTTGTGAATATGTTAGCTAACTGCTTATCAGTTAAGATATATTCCAAGGTGATGTCTTTCTTTTCAACATGATCTCTTATAAAGTGATATCTGATATCAATGTGCTTGGTTCTTGAGTGCAACACTAGATTCTGAGTAATTGCAATAGCACTAGTGTTATCACACATAATTGGAATTTCTCTTTCTTCTATATCATAGTCTCTCAGCTGTTGTCTCATCCAGAGAACTTGGGCATAACAAATTTGCCATGACTATGTACTGCCACCTGTATGTGGATGTAGCTATTGAATTTTGTTCTTGCTTTGAACCAACAAACCAATCTATTTCCAAGCATTTGACAAGTACCTGATGTAATCTTCCTGTCCACTCTACATCTAGCATAGTTTGAGTCTGAGTAGCCTATAAGCTTGAATCCTCCTTCCTTTGGATATCATAAGCCAACTTCTTGGCATCCCTTCAAATACCTTAGGATTCTCTTAGCTGCAGTCATGTGACTCTCCTTTGGTGCAGATTGAAATCTAGCACAAACACCTACAACAAAGGTGATGTTTGGCCTGCTTGCTGTTAAATAGAGCAATGATCCAATAAGGGCTCTATATCTAATTTGATATATAGCTTTGCCATATGCATCCATATCTATCTTGATTGAAGTATTCATAGGAAACTTCACTGATGACGTTTCTTCCATACCAAATTTCTTCATTAAATCTCTGGTATATTTGGTTTGACTTATGAAGGTTCCATCTTTCAATTGCTTGACTTGAAGTCCTAGGAAGAAAGTCAACTCTCTCTTCATGCTCATTTCAAACTTTCCTTGCATGAGGTTTAAGAATTTGTCACACAGCTATTTATTTGTGGATCCAAAGATGATATCATCCACATATATTTGAAAAAGCAATATACTCTCTCCATCTTGAATTCTGAAGAGTGTTCTGTCAACTTTTCCTTTGGTGAATCCATTGTCAATTAGAAACTGTGACAATGTGTCGTACCATACTCTTGGTGCTTGTTTCAATCCATACAATGCCTTCTTGAGTTTGTAGACCTTATCTCCAATAATTTCCAGCTCAAAAATCTGGAGGTTGTTCAACATAGACTTCTTCTTCTAAAAGTCCATTCAGAAATGCACTTTTCACATCCATTTAATATACAGTGAAGTTCTTGTGTGCAACATAAGCAAGAAACATCCTTATTGCTTCCAATCTTGCAACAGGAGCAAAGGTTTCATCAAAATCTATACCTTCCTCTTGGTAATACCCTTTGGCTACCAATCTTGCTTTTTTTTTTTCTGACAACATATCATTCCTCATTCATCTTGTTCCTGAATACCCACTTAGTACCAATTACATTTTGGTGGGTTAGCCTTTGAACTATTTCCCAAACTTTGTTTCTTTCAAACTGATTTAGCTCTTCTTGCATAGCCTGAATACAATGTGTGTCATCCATTACTTGAGATACATCTTTAGGCTATATCTGGGAAATAAAACAAGTGAACATAGCTTCATGCTGAGCTCTGGATCTGGTTCTTATGCCATCTCTAACATCTACAATAACTAACTCAGATGGATGGTCTCTCAGCCATCTCACATCTGGTTGGAGTAAGTCTGCTGGATTCAGCCGCTTTGCAGCTAAGTTGTTTTGAACAGTTTCTTCATCATCATTCAGCTGCAGACCTTCCAGTTGTCTTTGAGATTCAGCTATCTCATCTTCTTCAAGGTTGAGTGCTCTCACATCTGCATCAACATAGGGACTATTCTGCATAGTTGGCTGATTTTGCTTCTCAGCTAACTCATCAATGTCTTCTCCACTTACATTTGGCTCATCAAACACCACATGGATAGACTCTTCTGCGATCATAATCCTCTTGTTTAGCACTCTATAAGCTTTACTCTCAGCTGAGTATCCCAAAAAGATACCTTCATCAGCTTTAGCATCAAAAGCCTTCAAATTATCCCTGTCATTGTTGTGGATGAAGCACTTACATCCAAATATCTTAAAATATCCAACATTTGGCTTTCTCCCTGTCCAGATCTCATAGGGGATCTTGGTTAGTTACCTATTGATCATGCATCTATTCTGAGTGTAGCATGTTGTATATATGGCTTCATCTCAAAATCTCTTAGGCAGTCCAGCTTCAGCTAACACTATCCTTGTAGCTTCATTGAGAGTTATGTTTCTTCTTTCAGCTACTCCATTCTGCTGTGGAGTCATTGCTGCCGATAACTCATGAGCAATACCATTTTCAATACAATATTGAGTTATAATCCCATTGACAAACTCAGTTCCCATGTCAGATCTTATCTTCATAATGGCTTGACTCTTTTAATTTTGAACTATTTTCATCAGCTAAGGTAATTTCTGCAGTGTTTTCTTCTTTTTACACATGAAAATTATCCATGTATATCTTGAATAATCATCCACCACCACTAAGGTGTATTTCTTTCCACTGATGCTAGCTGGCTCAACAGGACCAAATAAGTCCATATGCAACAGATGCAAATTCCTGGTTGAAGAAGGACTTGGCTTATCCTTAAAGGATGACTTGATTTGCTTTCCCATCTGGCATGCTTCACAAATACTTTCCTTGTTGTATACTGAGTCAGGCAATCCTTCCACAAGATGACTCATTGCAAACTTATTGATTGTCTTGAAGTACATGTGACTCAGCTTCTTGTGCCACAGCTAACTTGATTCGGTTATACTCTTTGCTAGCAGACATGTGCTTGGTGTAGCGGTTGACCAATCCACTATATAAATGTTCTTCTGCCTTGTTCCTTGTAGCAGAATCTCATTTGATTCAGCATCCTTGATCTAGCATACTCCCATGTTGAATCCCACATTGTAACCTTTGTCATAAAGTTGGCTGATGCTTAGCAGATTGAAGTTGAGACCTTCAATATATGCAACATCTGTGATCTCCAGTCCATTTTTCTTTATGGATCACGTGCCTTTGATTTTCCCTGGAGCTTCATTTCCTCCAAATATGAATTTTGCACTTTTGATTTCCTTGAATTTTGACAGATTTCTTTTATTCCCTGTCATATGTCTGGAACAACCACTATCCATATATCAGGTTCCTTGGCACTCAGTTGTTCCTTGAACCTGCAATCAAGGAAATTACATTTTAGGTACCCATACTTGCTTGGGTCCTGGGGGGTTAGTGCTATAAGATGCTCCAACCAACCTATATCCAGATGATCTGACTCTAAGAGGTTTCCATCTATCAGTTCCATAATCATAGTGCACATTAACAAATTGCTTGGGGGTTTTAGGATCATACAACTGTCTCTTTTATCTGTATGCCTGTGTATGTGTTGAGCATTTGCTTTCTTGGAGTAATAGTAGAATTTCTGGGTGTTGTGCCTGGGTGCATAAGTGTGCTGATAATAGCTCTTTTGCCTTGGGAATGACCTTTGCTGAGGTTGAGGTCTTTGCCATTTTGGCTTGTATCTCTTAGGTCTTTGCTGATATTTCACTTGGTTATTCCAATCAGCTTGGTTTGGATAGTTTCTACCATTCCCTTCATATTAATTCTTTGTTGAAATCTATGGGGCTTTTGGTAGCTCTGTTTGGCTTTTACAGAGTATTTTCTATTTGGAGTCTCATTTGATAAACTTTTCTCTCATTTTATTTGATCCTTTCAACATACTCTCTTGGCTTTTCTTTCCTTTTCCTTGTATCCAAGGCCGAAGATGATTGTTATATTATATTTTGGTGTGGGTGTTGGTGCAACATATGGTATTTTAGGTTTTTGGGCTCCCCAATTACTTGAGCATCCTTTCTCCAAAATCACTCTGGGAGCTTGACTATGCACAAAGAAATTGAATCCTATGTCTGTCTTGTCTCCACACTCTTTTTGGCTCATTATCGTTCATCCAATGATTTGGATGCCTTTGTAAATGAGGCAATTATATTTTTAAGATATTTTTCTCTCTTTTTAGTAGCAGCTAACTCTACTAAGATGTTGGCATTTTCAACCTTCAGCTTGGTGTTCTCATCAGCTATTTGACTTAGAGTACTCAGCTCTTTAGTCAGCTGTGAGTTTTGGCTTTTAAGCTGGCTGTTTTCCTCATTATAAGTGTGCGTGAGGTTTTAATGTGCTCAAAGTCTTTCATCATTTTGCCTAATGAATCATAAAGATTTGTGGGTGATGAAGTTTGTGTGTCAGAATCACTATCACTAGAATCTGAATGAGATGAGTTAGATTGTACCTCATCTTCTCGATCCTTTTGATCTTGTTCTTCGGCCATGAGGCTTATCATAACCTCTTCATCAGTATCACTTGAGTAGTCTGCTTCGCTGCTGTTTGAGTCTGCTGGCTCTTTACACTTAACTGGTTTAGCAGTCTCAACAGCTAACAACTCCGGTCCACTATTATTATATCGTAAAGTCAAAGGGTAAACTTTTCTAATAAAAGGCATGGATTGAGGATGACTTCTTACACCCAGTCCACGTATTAAAAAGAAGAGCGACTAGCTTTCCAACATTGGTCAAGTCTCTCTCTTCCAGGTCTTCTGACCAGGACTATATTAAAATAGTTGAAGAGGGAGACCTATAAGACTCGTCCGTTGACTTTTTTCTTTTCTTGTCTTCTTTCCCTGAAGACTTTTCTTTCTTCCTCATTTCTGTATTTGTTGACTGGTGGATAGGAACAATCAACAACAAAGTGTCCTGGTTGTCTGTAATTCCAACACAGGTTTTCAGCTCTCTGATAAGCTCTCTTAGCTCTCTGATTATGAGTTCTTTGATGTTCAGCTCTCTTGGTGGCATGTCCTCCCTTGCTTTGAAAGGTGTTGAATGTCTTCTGGAGGTCTCACCCTTGTTTATTTTATAGTTCTTATTAAAGAACTTGTTGAACCTCTTTACCATGAGAGCAATTTCCTCCTAGTCAATGGTCTCCTTTGGTTCAACTTTCTTTCCTTCATCAAGCCATCGGTCACAATGTCTTAGGTACAACTGTCTCCTCCTGCTCTTTTCTTCTCAGGTCAAACTCATAGACTCTGAGATCTGAGAACAACTCATGATTTGATATTTTTGAGAGGTCCATGGAGTGTCTCAGGGCTATGACCTTCATTCTCCATTCAACTGGGAGGGCTCTTAGAATCTTCATGCACGTCTCTTTTTGAGTGTACTCATTCCCAAGAGCTGAAAGCTCATTTGTGATCTCTGTGAATCTGGCATCCAGCTGATCTAGACTTTCACATGCAAGCATTTCAAAAATTTCAAATTTTTGAACAGCAACTGTTAGTTTATTTTCCTTTATCTGTTCAGATCCTTCACAAATCAGGGTTAGCTTATCCCAGATTTCTTTGGCTGATTTGCATGACTTGATTTTATTGAACATAGCCTTGTCCAATGTCTTGTAGAGAATATCCTTGGCAACAATGTCCAGGTTGTATCTCTTTCTATCTTCATTTGTCCATTCACACCAGGTTTCTCAACCATGGTTTGAGTCTAGTTCGCATTGCAAAGATCTTCTCCTTCACCGGAGGTGCTCTTCTCACAACAAATTAACCTTCAATATTTACAGTGGCCCATCCTCTATCACAAGCCACATTTCATCGTGTAAAGGTGATAGGTGAGCTACATGTGAATCTTCCAATCATCAAACTCTTTCACACAAGAAACATAGGAATACGAGTTAGGTTAGCTTCCATGATAATAACTTTTGCTTTTGAAATGAAAAACTTTGAAAACACAAGTGTTAAACATTTTGAAAAAGATTGAGATCTAGTTCAAGAACTCACGGAAGGCTCAATGAACCAACCACTCGATACCACTTGTAGGTCCCAAGGGTGTGATGATGTAAGGTTTGGAAGGGAGGGTTGAATAAACCTTACAAATTTTTCACTTTTTAGTCCTTTTAAAATATTTCAACAGAGTTGACTCAAATCAACTAAGTCATTGGGAACAGCAAGGTTGGCTTACTTCAGCAAAGTTACCCACTCAATAGACTCGACTGAGCTGTTGATAGTATAACTTAGCTTCTTCAGCTAACACTTAACTTTTAGTTGATTTGGTTTATATAGTGCAAGACTTAACACCCTTGTTAATGTTAAACACGTTTTTAACACTTATATTTAGCAATGTTATTATCAGCTGGGTTGGCAATTTAACTTAACAATAAATATAAATGTATCCAAGAAAGTAACGTGTTGTAAGTAAATGAGACAAGTAAATTTTATAGTGGTTCGAGGATGGGGTAATTCCTCTAATCCACTCTTCTCCAACTCTTGGAGGAATCCACTAAGTAATAGATCAGGTTACAAAGTAGTTCTTCAGTCTAGAGACAACCTTGATCACACAGCTGTTTTCTCCTGCGACTCAGCTTCTTCACAAGACAGTTGTCTTGCTACTTCAGGTTCTTTCAAACCCTTGGAATTGATCACACAACCTTCCAACGAGCTTGAAACTTCTGGTTCGACCTTGAACCTTACTACAGTTCCTTCAAACTTGGATAGTAGACCCCTTTTTGTTCTTAAAACTTTTTCCTCTTCAACTGGTTGAAGTATTCTTTCCTTCACAGCGTGTGTTGGATCGAGTTCCTTCGATTTTTAGGCTTGAGGAATTTCTTGACAAGCTTGAGAGAATGTTTGCAGATATTGCTTGCTTTCAGTTGCTTAGAATGTTTGATCTCTCATGTGTCATTCATGTTTCTCTCTCTTGCTTCCTTAGCCTGTTATAGTGCTCATTGAAAAATTTGCCCGTTTGAAGAGATAAGCTATTTTCGAATGACACTTTCTTGTTTGTTGGCATGTCTTTTCTTGACATGCAACATGTGATGTTGACATATCCTCGATTAAATGGCTCTGCAGCTTTGCAGGGCCCGACACAAGCTTCAACGCTTCCCATTAGTTTATTCCTTTTGCACATTTCTGGACCAAACACTTTAAGACAGGGCAGCTTGGACTTATTACTATATCGAGTAATATCCTTGACTTCTGTCCAACGGATTAATGCCAGTCGACTTGACATGACAACTACCTTTACCCCTTTGACTTGAGTCTACTCCATCCTTTAAGAAAAAGACTCAACTGTCAGTTCAACTGGTAGATTTGGCTCTTTACTGACTTGACTGTTGATCCTTCAATCTTTACACAGCTGTTTCTCAGCTGGATCTTCTTCAGTCGAGTCTTTGCCTTCCATCTTGACTTCACTCAGCTGCCACATAGCTGGGTCTTCACTTCAGTCTTCAGTTAACTTCTTGCATTCTTCGACATAGCTGACTTCATTCAGCTCATGAAGTCCTATTTATTATAGAATAGAAATATAAGGAAATAGGGTGCCAACTTCCTAATCTAGGTTTTACATGGTATCATCAAAATCTAATTATAAATTTCCTAACAGAGTTGACAAAAGGCTAACATGTGACCACCGTGTTGATGCGTCTATCAACACCATAAAGTATCTAAATGATCCAGATGGTGGTACAGTAGGCCCACATATGTCTCCTTGAATTCGGTCAAGGAACATAGGAGATTCCACTTTCACTTTTATTTTAGACGGCCTTTTTGCAAATTTTCCAAGAGAACAAGCCGCACAAGTTAAGTCATTAATTGTAAGAATCTTTAGGTTCTTTAGTGGGTGCCCATGTGAACTTTCAAAAATTCTACGTATTACTGTTTCACCTGGGTGACCTAACCTTTCATGCCACAAAAAAAAATATTTTATGATCAACTAACTTCTGGTTAGTGACACTATTTGATTCGATTGAATCAATATATGTACCATATAATCCAGGCATATAATATTGTATCATTTCTAAGATCCTTTTCTGACCAGATCTATAAGATACAATAAATAAATATTCAGTATCATTTTTATTACACGTTTATATGTGGTAGTCATTTTGTCGAATATCTATAAAGCTAAGTAAATTTCTTTGAGACTTACTAGAATATAAAGCATTTTTTATATCGATCCTTGTTCCTTTGGGTAATAAGATAGATGCTCTTCCGGAACCCTCTATTATATTAGTAATACCCGATATAGTAGTTACAATTTTTTTTCCATTTGAATATTATGAAAATATATTTTCTTTTTAAGATAGTGTGAGTGGTAGTCCTATCGATAAGGCACAACTCTTCACCATTGAATCGAACTATTTCTGTCTAAACAAATAACAACAAAAAATAAAAAATATTAGATGAGAACAATATATTAAACGTAACAATTTATTTATTTATTTTTTAATGAAAACCATTACAAGAGAATATTATTTAACTAAATGATAAAGTACTTAAATATAAGATCACAAATTTAGTCAATAAACTCCATCCCCGTTATTGGAAAATTTGAGGGGTTCAATCCAAAGTCAGGCAAAATTTTATTCTGATCTTCAAAGAAATCCGATACATCTAGATGGATTTTATTAGAGCCTTCTCCCTCAATGAAGTTAGTCTCCACACATTTTCCCTTTCCTTTTTCCTTTGAGGCTAAATATAACTTTACTACACATGTGGTGTTGTACAGCAGGTACGAGACCAATGTCTGGTCATACCACACCTATAGCAAACAATTTTATGGTTAGGTAGTGTTTTTGGTGGATTGTTTTTATTTTGGACTCTTTCCTTATTTCCATGAAGATTGGGATTGATCCAAGTATTGTTATATCCACGGCCATGACCACGACCACGAGCCTCGTCCATGTATTGGGATTGATCCAAGTGTTGTTATATCCATGACCGCAACCACGAGTGTGACCACAACTTCATCTACGCCCTCGATTGGAGGATATAGCACTCACTTCAGGGAATGTTGAATTTGGATCAGGTAATGGAGTTGAACCGGTTGGTCGGGTTTGGTGATTTTGCATTAGTAAATCGTTGTTTTCTTCAGCTACCAACAAACATGAAATAAGTTGAGAATATGTAGTAAAACCCTTTTGTTGATACTGCTGTTGGAGTACGACATTAGATGCATGAAAAGCGGAGTAAGTTTTCTCCAACATATCTTTATTTTGCATGTTTTTATGTGTGATTTTTGTGTGATTTTTGTTTTTCTTGTGTGTGATTGTGCGTATTTTTATGTCTTTATGTTCCATTTTATAGTGTTGTGTATCACGTAAGCTACTTTTGTCATTTTCGTAGGTTTTGGTAAAAAGGAGTCTTGAAAATGGGCTAAAACAAGCAAAATGGGAATTACGGTTGGACGACAGTCTAGGATGGAGATGGAACACCCATTGGTATGCGGCGCGCACGAGAAACAGAGAAATAGGCTGACTGCGCGTGCACTTGTGCGCGACCGCACTCGTCAACCTTGACAAGAATGTGTGTGACGCGGATGAGTGCGCGATCGCGCAGGGGACATTGGCATGCACGCGCACGGGCGCGCGAAAGGCATAACGAAGCATAGCGTGGTCACGCATTTCATGCGCGGGCTCGCACCTTGAGACGTTTCTAGATTTTTTACATGTTTTCTTTTTCTTTTAGGATTCTCCCACCTTGTATAGGGTTCTAAACTTATGAATGGCATTTGGGGGATCTATAATTTCATACACTTTCATTACTTAATACTTTAAAACCTTAGATTTTGTTATTTTCTCTTTCATCCATCACTGGGATTGCTTGGGTTCTTCCAATTGAAGTTATTTTGCGGTTTAATCAAAGCGTAATATTTCTTCATCTCTTTATCTAATTTCAATTGTTGGGTGATTATTATTGTTGCATGATGATGTTTATGATTGTTTTCTTTCCTTCAATTGAGATTATGATCCCACTCCCAAGCATCAACTAACTTCCTTGTTCTAGGATTAGGATGATTTGATTCAAACAAATAAGCATGAGTATTGACTAATTGATTTGCTTTCCTAAATGTATTGCTTTATTTGATATTTGATTGTTTGATCAACTTTTGATTATTTTGAGGGAATAATTGAGATCGAGAGAAACTATTATTCATGGACTAAATTTATTTAGGAGGTTAGATATGAATCAAAAATGTATTATCTAACTTGGTTAATGAAAGTAGCAAATTATGTAGGGATAGTCCTATTTTGTGATCAATATGCGAGTTATCAGATCTAGGCCTAGTTTATACTTGTTTGTTATAATTATTAATCACATGATCAATTAGTTGATATTCTGCTTGCAAGTTTGATGAGATGATTCCGAAATTCTAGACGTTTATCCATATCGTTTTTCTCCAGGTTTAATTGTGTTCAGTTTTAATTTGTCTTTTTATTTATTTTTCTCTAGTTAATTAAAATCACAAATCTTGTTAGAGTGTTTAGGATTTATTTTCTGTTATTTGTGTTGCATAATAATTATTTGCTGGTTAAGTCTTCCGCGAGAGACGACTTTGGTTAACTTGCTACCCTATGATTGATCTCATGCTCTTGCGAGCATGTTTAGCGGATGAACAATCTTCATTAGTAACAGTTTCTCCACATAATTGTAGTTTAGATACAATTCTAAAAATGCTCGAATTGTAATCACTTACTGTTTTGAAATCTTGTAATCTCAATTGCATCCATTTGTACTTTGCACAAGGGAATATAGCAGTCTTTTGGTGGTTGAAACGGTCTTTTAGACTCTTCCAGAATTCTAAAGGATTTTCACTGTAAGATATTGATTCTTAGACTTTCATGAAGATGATGCCTAAGGAGGATCATAGCTTAGCATTTTCATGCGATGATAAATTATTATTTTCTTTGATGGGATCACCTAAGTCATTTTCGGCTAAATGTAGTTCAGTATCTAGAACCCATGATAAGTAGTTTCGACCAGAGATATCTGACAGGGTAAAATCCATTTTGTTTAGTTTCCCATTGTCATTCTATATGAGAATATAAATACATATTTGTAAATATATAAAGATAAAATAAACATATAGCACAAAAATATAACAAAATATTAAGTAATATGCTTTACTCTATGACAACATGTGCAAAATGTAATAACAATAATAAACTAGGATGCACATTTTTAAACATGTATGTATAATAGTGCAACTAAATTTACAAAGCAAAGTGAAAGAAGAATTGTGCATTGCAATCATGTCAAACTGTCGTATGAAAAATAATCTAAATTACCAAGATGCGAAGAACATAAATTCATGGTTTTCAATGCCCATTCATTGTAATGACAAAACAACAAATTCGAATTTGTACAAATAATGACAAAATTTTCACCCACTTATATTATTGAACAATTAGAAAGATATGGTAATGCATAGACTTAACAAATTCAACATACAAAACAACAAAATAACGCGATGACATGAGTAAAGACTCATTAATATTGAAATGTGGTAAAAAGAATAGGAATAAAAAAACATATATGGATAGAGACGAACATAATTATATGTGCATAAGCAATTAAAATATGTAGTATAATTAATCAAAATCAAGGAGAGCTTTGTCGTGTTGATAATATAATATAATATAATAGAATTAATACTACTTATTATGCAGAATGAATGAGCGTAATTAGAGAAAATAGCAATATGAAATAAAGAGAGAGTAGTAGAGATAATAAACTTGTCTTATATTCTACAATTCATCAATACATCCACTATTTATATTACAAGATTGTTCACAAATGGAAGTAGATTATAAAACCCAACAATAAAAAGAAAGAGTTACAAACTCTAAATGCCTTGAGTTATGAAAGTATTCATAACAAAAAAAAAATATATTTTTTTCTCTTTTCTCCAAGGAAAAAAAAAAGAAAGATAGAAGGAACTCCTCCTCCACGGAAATAATTGTTCTACTGTTGCAGACCAAACTTTCGGTTTTTTTTTTGTGGGTCATCAAGTTTGCTACTTATTTCGTTTTAATCCCTATAATTTTACAAAATTTCCACATATGACATATGTTCATTAGAGTTGGCAAAATTGGTCTGGTCCGACAGTCTCACTATGGCCCAATCTAGGGATAACAATGGGATAGGCATGTAAAGACCCCGGACCCGTCCGCTCCAAGAAGTTAACGGGCGGGGGACAAGGTAGGACTACTCGCGTCTTGACTCGAATTAAATAAATTTAAATACAAAAATATTAAAAAAGAAAATTATACAATTTATAATATATTTATAAAATATTCTTTATAAAAATTGTTATTAGCAATTTATCAGTGCTAGATATAATAATATAAAAATATAAAATTTATGTTATAATATATATTATGTATGCAAAATATATATTAAATATATTAAATATATTAAAAAGAATTTGCTATGTCATTACAAAAAAATTTGAAAATAGTGGCGAAATATTTAGTGACGAATACAATTTCCGTCACTAAACATTAAATTTGGCGATAATGTACAAAATATTCGTCACCAATTTGTAAAAAGTAATAAAATCTAGTAAAAGTTTTAAAGTTTTGTCACTAATATTAGTAATTTTTATTTTGAAGAAAAAATATATTTTTAATAATTAAGTCTTAATCATGCATGCAACAAAATTATATTTATATAATTAAGTCCAAAATATTCATTATCATAATTGTTTATTATTTTTACTAAAGCAGACACAAAGTGTTAAAAAAATTGTTTATTATTTTTTTTGGCATTACAATTTGATAAACTGAAGGTAATGTCGAAGTTCTAAGGCCCAAAGCCCACGCCTTCCATCCCCAAAGCCTTCAGCAAACAAACAATCACTTTCAAAAGAAGCAAAAGGTGTAATCTCTCTCGCGGCGCGTTCTTCATCGCCACCACCATTGCCGTGGGCCTCCCGCCAGGTGAGTTCCTTTCTCTTCCATTTGAGTCTTCCCTCTCGCTCCTATCTCCCGCGCTCTCTCTGTAGTTTTTCATTTCGGATGCTGATTTTAGAATATTTAAATCCTATGAAGCTGGATTTACATGGTGTAAATTGAAACATGCTATCAATGTGAACTATGAGAAACTTTACTTAAACTTGTAAAATTGTAAAAGGTTAAAGGTTGATGCTCTTAATCGCAAGGTTTTGCATATTCAAACCTCCTGTGATAGCTTTTCTATTGTTTAATTTTGGATCTCTAATTGATTTAGCTTAAGAGACTTAGCTTATTATGCTAAGGTTGAGAAATTTTCAGAGATCTAATGATTCTTATTGGAAGGTGTTTTTCACTAATTGTGAGCTAATGTTTTTTGGATTTGGTCGTAGTTTGTTGTGTAATTGCATCAATTTTCATCTGCTTTAATTGTATGAACTTACCATTTGTTCATTAACAGAATTATCATGTAAAGCCAAAAACTAATCATACTATCTGGAAAAGTAATATAAAATTCTCAATAACACTCGCATATTTTATAACTTGAATTCACAGTGACGCTTCAACTTCATTTTTCGAAAAGATGAAAACGAAGCTTACTTGCATCTTGAACGGGCTACAGTAGCAGTTAGCATCAGAGGTTTACTAAGGTATATGACTAACTTCTTGTTTCAATGTTATCTATGTTAGCATTTTGTATATATTAGCTATAGTAATTATATTCATTGTAGGCTATTTTTGATATAGACTTAGGCATAGGACCTGAGGCGATTAAGGAAGAAACTGACACACATATGGGTAATATGTACCACAATCTCCATTACAAGATGCACACATACTATATCAGTCTCCTCGACCTACCGTTTGAGGAGCGAGTAAGGCATGTGCCCGAGGAATTTTGTGACACAGGGGCAGACTGGGAATACATGTGTAAATTGTTCGAATTAGAGAAATTTAAGGTAAATTTGTTACTAATATAGTTATGAATATATTAATTTAATTAGATTTCATACTTTGTAATTTTAGTTATGAAACACTATGGTATGGTCTGAATGAACTTGTGATCTTTTGTCACAAAGTTATGTTATTCCTTTTATTATCATTATTAAAGTTTAGTGACGAGTTCTCATATTTGTCACTAAGCGTTAATTCAGCGATATTTTTTTTTCGATATAACTTTCGTCACTAAAAATAATTTGTCACGGCCTTATAACCACGAACATGGGCGACAAACTTCTCTCTTCGCTAACATACTCTAGTGACGAATTTTTTAAGTTTAGCAACGAAAAAATTTGTCGCTAAAAAACAATATTCTTGTAGTGTGTATGGCATTCGGGGTGGATACCCGCGGCGAAGTGATACACATATCCCCCTCGCCCGCTCGGGGTCATGGGACAAAGTGACCAACGCATCGGACCGATACCCATGAATAGGATTGTTGGACTGGACTGACCCATAATAAATGATAGCTTAATAAATTTTGGGACAATGATAGAAATACCCCACCTATTTTAGATCGGTTCTTGCAAAATACTAGAATTATAACAAAACTACCTAACAATATGCTGCCGCATTCTAATTACCAACAAATACGCTCAAACCCAGCAGATTACCAAACTATACGCTGACAACCACCAAAAACAGACTTGCAGATCCACAACGTAGCAGCCGCAATCAAGTGCGCATACACTTTCCGAAGAAGAAGAACAAACAATACGACTAGACAAGCAAAGGAAGAATAATCAAAGTCCAAATTAGTAAAATAAAGAAGAAAGCAGAACAAAAAACAAGGTACAAAACACCAATCTCGAAAAAACATTAATTAATTACTCTAAAAACCTATTGTTCACAGCACTGCGCATCTATTTTCACATGCAAAATTATAATTGAACATAAATATATGCATCAGATCAAATTGAGATTGTACATCGAATTTGCGAATACAAAATTTGATCAAAATGAGTAATTTAATATTATAAAATGCTTATTTTGTTCGAAATTGATACAAAATCCTAAAAAGTTTGATTGTCATGAAAATCTACACCATTAAAATGTCTGGATCTCAAAAAACTACATGCAATTAGTTAGATAATTGTTTCAAAGGTGTTTCGTTATTGTTTCATTATTGTTTCAAAAGAGTATATATTCTGCATGGGAAGCACATTGCTTCCCCGTGCATGGGGATTGTTTCATCTTTGTTTCAACTATGTTTCATTCATGTTTCAAATAGTATAAAATTATACGATCCATGGATAAAGTGTCGTGCAGTAGTATACCACAAGGGAGAATGGACAGACAACGCCGATTATATCAACTTGAGATAACGGGGATTCGATTCCAATGGATTGCACTTTCAACACCCTGCATGAAATTTTAGAACAACAATTACAGTCGTGAGAGATGAGGAAAGAATACAAATTAAGTACAAATTGAGAGAATCTCTGCCACCAGTAAAGATTGAAAATGACTTCAACCTGAAGTTCTATTTGGAAGTAAAAAGCAAAGAAGAAGATTGGATGAAGTTTCCTCTGTGCATAGACCTACTAGTTAATTCAGAAAACCAACTACTTTTGAAATCAAAAGATACAAGCTTCAAATTCTTGAGAGCCAGTAAATCCATGTTCAACATGAACTTTCACGCCCTGATATTCAACCCCAACCTCTTCTGGAATCTTACTTGTATCAAACGGAGTATTCTTGGTATTTTTTGCAAACTCCATCAAACCGCTCACAGCAAGCCCCTCACCGTCGTTACCATCACCTTTATCCATCAACAAATCAACTTCCCCGCCAACACCAATTCCCTCACCCTCATTTACCTTTCCTTCAGCAACAGACTCAACCACGACACCACCACCAATGTTGCCACCTTCAAAAGCCTCTGATTTTTTTTTTTTTTTTTTGTCCGCCGAAGGGACTACTCAAGTTACCTACCTCAGTCCTTTCCAAAACAGGGTCAACAACATCCTTGGAAAATGGTACAACATGAGTTTTATCACGTTGCTCCTCCACTTCCATAGACTCCTTCTCGGACTCTGAAGCCGACGCTGACGATATTTTATCATCTTCCGCCCCAACAACCTTGTCAGCTTGATCCAACCCATCACCAGCCTAAAAAGCAAAATTGAAAAACATTATAAATCGAAATAAATAAGCAACAAACACAAAGAAAAATAATGAAACACAAGGTAGACAAACACAAGTAAGGTTACCTGAAGTTTTCCCTTGATGGCAGACAACTCAGACATAACAGTTTTAAACTGCTCTTCCAAGACTTTATTAACGGAGTTCTTGAAAACCTTCAACTCCTTGGCCAACTTATCCTGCCTCCAAACAACATCCTCCAACACTTCGATCCCAACTCGACATCCAGCTCCTTTCTCTTCCGATTACCAATAACATAATCCCCATCAACAGAATATATGAGTAGTTGGACACATCAAAAAAGGTTCCAATATCCAAACAACCTCTCTTCATCTGATGGCCAAATATTCATCAACTTCAACTAAAACAGAAGGGAAAACAAACAAAAAAAAAGGTCAGAAACAACACATAAACATATATGAAACAGTTATGAAACAAAAAAGAAACAAAAAAAAAACTAAAATGTATTACATTGCGAAACGTTTGAAAATCATCATATCGAGATCATCCGATCTCAAATTCTTATCTCTATCCGACAACCGACAACCCCAATTCGAATCACGAGGATATCGCGCCCAATACGGTTGCAAATTTTATTGTTCACTTCTGAACAACATTCGTAGAACCATATCTGGAAAGTGAGAGGAAAGCCTTTAATTCTGTAAAATTTGGTGCGTTTAATAGCCGGCTTCAAGTCATCATCCTGAGGTTGCTTCCTCTAGAGCACTTGTTCCCTCGCCTCTCGATTGTAAGTTCAAACAAATCCCTTCCCCAGGGATAGGAGTTAAAATATTCACTATCAACTAAATCAAAAAATTCCATGTTAACAGAAGTTCCACTAGAAGAAAACAGAAAAAAATGCAAAAAATAAACAAAGTCATATTCAAGGCATCATCATCATTTCCCCCCAAACTTGTAATCTAAAACACTCCTCAATAGACTGTCTAGAGAATTTCATTGAGCCATAAAAATACTTCTGATAGAACTCAGAAGTAATACCATCCCCACGAACAACGGGCCTTTTCCCAGCACACTTTAGCCCCGTCACCAGGGCAAACTCCCAATACCAAACCTCGAGAATTTTACCACAAACCGACACGAGAATCTCATCCTTCCGCGAATGGACAACCTGCCTCTTCAACAACGAATGCACTAGTTGATTTTGGAAATCAACTTCATGCATGTCTAGAAAATAACTGAAACAGGTGCGCCTAACGCATCCAATTGCGGCTGGGATAACTTCTCCTTCAAATTTTCAATAACTTCAAAAGAAAACCTAGTGTTTATCCTAGCGGTGTACCAGTCCTCCGGATCAATCAAATACTCATAACCCTAGAAACAAGAAAGAAACAACAAAGAACAACACATCTTGTACATAAAATTTAAAAAGTGAAAAAAAAAACAACAGATCAATAGCATAGAAACATACAAAAAACAACACAGAAACAAAAAAGAAACAAAAATTGTACAACAGTAAAATAAAAAAAATATAACCAGTAAAATAAAGATGAAAACAATATACTTCAGCAACGTCCAGTCCTCTAAACCCATCAACCTTCTGTTTGGGAGATTTACCCTTGACAACTTGTTTTCCAACATCATCGTCGTGTTTCATTTTCCTTTTTTTAGAAGATACAGGAACTAGGGCTTCAGATTTCGGCCCGCTCCTCAAAACTCTTGAACCACCCTAAGCCCTTTTTTATCCACTTTCAGACGGAAAAGAAGGGGTTTCTTCAAAGACATTATGTAAATTCGAAACCAAAAACCACACGAAAAAAATAACAGAGCAGTTTACAAGGACGGTTTTGCGAGAGGATCACGGAGAAGTTAACGAAGCAGTTGCAGAAATCACACACAAAGATGGCCAAAAATGGCGGACATGCAAGGCGGGAACCCGAGGAGACGATGTGAAGAGAGAGAGAGAAAAATAATGACAAATTAGACACGAAGAGACGTGGAGCGTATTTTAGGGGAAAAAATAAAAAAAAGAACGTAAAAAAAGTAATGTAAAAAAAATATAGAAATGGGATGTGTTGGTAATTTAGGGATTTGGTCAAAAAGAAGGGTATTTTATTAATTTCCCCATGAATATTTGGGTTGCCATTGGCCCGATGGGTTCGGGCATATATTTTTTCACGATATATTTTACTTGCAGTGCAACAAATCAGGGAATGAATAAACCAATGTTATCTACTTGGGCAAAAACTTGTGTGAGACGGTCTCACGGATTTAGATCCGTGAGACGGAGCCCTTACACAAAGTTTTAAAGGTTTTCTTTCTTCAGATTTTATTTTTATTTGTTTTTTAGGGTTTATTTTGTTTCTTGGGTTTATTTTTAATTGATTTGGGTTTTTAGGATTTTTAGTTTTTTTTAGGGTTTATTTTTTATTTTTTGGGTTTATTTTTGTTTTTCGGGTTTATTCTTCATGGTTCATGTTTTTAGGGTTTATTTTTGTTTCTTCATGGTTCATTATTATTTTTAAATTTATTTTCATGGTTCATGTTCTCAAGACGGAGCCCTTAGGGAGGTCCGTCTCACGATTTAGATCCGTGAGACCGTCTCACAAGAGACTTGCTCATCTACTTGTTCTTAAAAAAAAAAAACAATGTTATCTACTGAACAGAATAATGGTTTTATTTTTTTTTGTATAATTTGGAAAACTTATATAACTTATTGCACACTTGTCCCTTTCTGAAATTTGCTATTCACATTGTCATTGTTTGAAACTAGAAAACCCTTTTTTTTTTTTTATTTGTATGAGGGAGTAAGTGTTATAATTAATACATATATGTATATAGAGGGAGGTTAAAATGAGACCACATATTATAGTGAGACAGTGTGGACTTATCTCAACCCTCCCTTATCTATATCAATGGCTAAGATAAATAGGGGTTAAAATTACATTAAACATTTAATTAGTGCAAAATAAGGGTATAATTGTCAAAACAAACATGTGGGAGACCATTCAAATATGGAATCAGTTACTAGGAGAGACAAAATCATGTGGGGAGAGAGAAAATCGCGAGAAAATCACGCTGTAGAGAGAAAATAGCGCATGTGCTCTGCCATGCAGTATGTTGTACACTTATCATATATTTGTTGTATACTTAACACTATTTTACTGTATGTTTAACATAATTTTACTGCATATTAAAATGGTCAAACAAAAACATGTGGGGACCGTGAATCAAGGAATCCGTTATATATAGAGAGAGAATCACGTTTATTAACATGTGGGGACCGTTGATTAAGTAAATCAATTATAGAGAGAGAGATAGAGAGAAAATCACGCACATTATTGTACTATATATTTAACATATATTTAATGTATATTTAACACTATTATGTTGTATATTTAACATATTTGTACTGCAGATTACAATTGTCAAACAAAAAAAATAAGTAAACAACAAAACACATATAAGTGTACAGCAAAACATATATGAGTATACAACAAATAAAATAAGTATACAGTAACATAAATACATACATCAAAAATTAACTACTTATACATCAAAACACATCTAAGTATATACATCGAAAAACATATAAGTGTACGATGCTCCATCCACGTCATCGTCTTCTTCTTCACCAATCCTCCATCTACAACAACGACTACACCACTCCATCAACCAAAAATGCAGTGAACCTCATTTCTCCACCAATTGCTCAACAAAAAGCTCCACATAACCTTAAAAATCCATAATAACAGAGATGGCAAAAAACATGGAAATTGAATCGAAACTCTTCCAGAAAAAATCTCCAAAAACTTAGATCGGAGAATCGCCTTCGATCTCGTCGACCTCCCCAAAGCCTGCAGACGAGTCTCGGAAGCCTTAGATTGGAGATGGTTTGGAGATTAAGAGACGACAGTGAGAGGGCGGCGAACAAGAAGGCGGAGGGGTGGAGGGCGTCGGTGATGACTAGAAGAATTGAGGCTGAGAATAATAGCAGATTTGGGGGACCACATAATTAGGGGTGAAAACTAACATGACTAATATGCCATTTTCAGCTTAAAAATAAAAGGAAAATAAATATTAAATTGGAAAGATCACAACCATCTAAAATTTGAGATGTGTGGCCAGGATTAGTCTGCACGGTCTCATTTTAATTATGTGGTCTCATTTGATCCTATTCCTATGTATATATTATATGTTAGGGATAACGATGCTTCCTTAGTAGAAAACGAATATTAGCATATCACTTTTCAATTAATGTTAGGCATATATGGTTCGTTTAAATTGGACTAAATGTGATTATTTCATTATATTACATAAGATGCACATAAAGAGGACAAAAACTATTAAAAATAGACATATGTGACTGTTCAGATTTCCTCTTTTTTTTTCACTTCTAAAGGTCTATTTTTTTTTTTCTACTTTTATTTTGTGTTCATCTTCCTTCTCTCTTTATCTTGAGTTATTGGGACACCAAATTCTCTCTTCTTTATTCTTTTTTGGTTCTTTAATGTTACTATTTATTTAATTTTTTCTCTTTTAATTAAAGTACATTATTCTAAAGTAGCGAGCTCATATATTTTCAAAAGAGTGTTAAGATTAGCAATTTTAGATAGATTTTTCAGATAAGATAGAGGTCATACTTGGTATATTTTGAGAAATTCCCAGAAATACCTCAGATTTTGAAAAAAATACCACTAAATACGCTCTTATCATTTTTGTACCTATTTTTTTCCTTTTTTACGCTCCTGCATATTTTTTGATTATTTGTATGTTTTTTTTTCGTTTTATCTTGTTCATGTATTGTTTTATATGTTATATATGTTGTTTCGACGTTGTTTTAATTTGTTTCTTTGTTGTTTCGATGTTTCAAAATAACTTTACCTATTTTTTATGCTCTTTTTTGTTCATGTATTGTTTTGTACATTGTTTCTATTGTTTCTGTGTTGTTCTATAATATTTTTAATGTTGTTCGAATAAATTTTATTGTTGTTTCCATGTAGTTTTCAATGTGTAGAAATATTTTTTACCTACTTTTAAGCTCTTTATTCATGTGGTGGTGTTAATATTTTTACGTTGTTTCTAGGTTGTTTTCATACCCTTTTTAATGTTGTTCTTATATTTCTTTGTCGTTTCCACGTAGTTTTCGATGTTTAAATACAATTTTTTCCTATTTTAAGCTCTTTTTGCTCATATAGTGTTTTCTATATTGTTTATATATTTTTTCTTGGTTGTTTCCATGTTTTCTTATATTGTCATGCATCGGATCAAAAAAAATGAATTGTGTTTTCTTTACTCATGTTGTTTCTATATTATTTTCAATTTGTTTGGTTTTAATATGTGTTGTTTTATGTATATATATCTTATTTTTTTTATAAGATTTTAAGTATAAAATGGATTACTTAATGGGGGCAAAATTTATTTTTCACTGAAATTTGATTAGAAGAAACATGTTTGAAACAACAAAGAAACAATAATGTAAAAAGGTCCGAAAAATTTGGTAGGAGCGTATTTTTATCCAAAAAAGGGGCAGATCGTAATTTTGTTCAAAAATCACTCGGAAGCGTAATCTTCTCTCTTTTGTCTAGAAAAGTGGGGTAATTGTGTCCTTATCCCAATATTTAATCTCTCGAATAAAGAAGATAGAGGTTTTAAAAATCTTGGTGTGGATCAAATAGTAAGTCGTAGTCAATTGGGCTGTTGCTAATTTTCGAAAGCCCATTTGGTTTCTTTCACAAGACAATATTTCAAAAACAATTATTTCAAACTATGATTTTTTTTTTCATGAAAAATATCGTTCTTATGATCTTATCTATATTTTCAGAAGAAATAAAACATAATAAGATTTCACATCGTTACATGCACCTATGAATCTTATTTTTAATCGTTGGGCCGAATGGATAAACCCAAGACCGTAGAAACTAATAATGCTTAAATTGGATTGGACACACGTTTCGAAATACACTATGATATTCCCAAATTATATGTTTTCATTCACAAAAGCTCCTGTGTTAGACCCGTTAGACGATCTGACCCGCGGATCCGGTGGTGTTTTAGTAGTTTTCAGTGACCACCGATATTAATAATACTTTTGAAAAGTATTAGCCGTCCTTCTAAAAAGTATTAGCAGTTCTTCTCAAATGTATCAGTAGTCCCCTATAGAGTATTTTAGTATTTCTCTTTAATATACTCTTGAAATGTATTAGCAGTTCCACGAAAAAGTATTAGTAGTTCTCTGGAGAGTATTTTAGTAGTTTCCCAGAATATAATTAAATTTTTCTCCCGAAATGTATTAGATGTCCCTCGGAAAAGTATTAGTAGTTCTCCAAAGATTTTTTTAGTAGTAAACCTGAATATAATTAACTTTTTCTTCCGCAAAGTATTACCAGTCCCTAAGAAAAGTATTAGTAGTTCAGCAAAAAAAGTATTAGCAGTCCCTCGAAAAAGTATTAATAGTTCTTTGAATAGTATTTTATTAGTCCTTCTAAAAGTATTAGTTTTTCTGTCAAAAGTAATAATAGTCCCAATGAAACGTATTAGTAATTCCCCTGAACAATATTAGTTTTTCCCCCTGAAATGTTTTTAGTAATTTCACTGAATAACATTAGTTTTTCCAATAAAAAGTATTAGTAGCCCCACAGAAAAGTATTAGATGTTACCCTAAAAAGTATTAGTAATTCCTATTTTGTCCTCAATAAAAAAGTGCAGTGGCATTATTTTTATTTATTTGTCCATCTCCTCAGCATTCCAATCCACTGCCGTCGTGTTCCCAAATATTCCGGCGTTGCGCATCTGACGAAACATAGAGAATTTCTGGGCACAAATCGGTGTCTTCTAGCCCCGTAATAGCTTGAAAAATAAGCCAATTGTACAATTTTCAAAGCTTATCTTCATGAATTTCATGGCCTTGAAAATACAGGTGTAATTGTCTCTTTACCAAGCTGTGATATAAGAGGTTGCAGTTGAGGACTAGGACTCTGACGTCTTTCGGTCGGACGTGAAATTTCACGAAACTGCCATTGCCATGTTCTTTTAGACGACAAATGGGATGAGTAGAGAGAAAGATAGAAGAGCGTGGATGCTGGAGCATTTTTGTTAATGATTTGGGTCGGATTTGGGGGATCCGTCTAACGGATTTAGATCCACTAGACCGTCTGACAGGAGACTAGCTCGTTTTCATTTAAAAAAACATCATAAAACCATTTCAAAACCTATACATTACGTTTGGGAATCAATATTTAACAGGGAAGGTGAATTGTCATGCCCTAACCCATGTTTGGTGATCTTGTGTTGTGGCGCCCTTGAAACGAATTCGGACCCAAGATTATATCAAGCATCAGTTTCAAAAGTTTCCTCATATGGCAAATTTCAAATATGCCCCAAGGTTGTTTGTTTTCACAATTTGAATTTAATCTAAAAATGGGTAATTTGGTCATTTGACAAAATTATCCTACCTTATCATCTTTTCCCAAACGAAGAATTATATACAACTATTAAAATATAAATATCTCAATCCATAATCTCAATTCCCAAACACTATAGTACACTTAATTATATAATACATAAACAATACAATTCTATCAGGCCAATCCACAAACTTAATCCAATTTAAACCAAACGAGCCCATATCCATTTCACACAAAATTATAATTATTCCGGTCAAACATATTATTATTTATGAACAAAAACCTATCAAAAATATTTCAATCTCAAAAATACTAAAAATAATAAAAATGAGTTTGAAAGTAAAAACCAAACTTAATACTCCCTCCGTCCCACTAAGATATGTCGCCTTTTTATTTTCGTCCATTCCAAATTATAGCTTATTTCCTTGTTGAGAGTATTAATTACACAATAATAGACTAAACTACCCTTATTTCATTCACTTTGTTTGAGACCAACAATGATATACTCTAATTTAATACAATAGCAAAGTATGAAGATTATGAAAAAAGATTATGATCTCAATTATATGTATTGTGTTTTCTTAATCTGTGTGAAATATTCTATTTATCTGTCTTAGTGGGACGAATGGAGTATTTGTATTGGAATGTTGAATTTACAAGCTAAAAAAGTAGATGAAGGATTAGTAAGTTTAACCAAATGGGAATAATCCCTTTAAAATGCGAAACAAATATAAGGAAAAGGAAACAAAAGAATGGAGACAAAACAATATTGAGACCCCACCAAATATGTTATGATGAAATTTGGAAGACTTTTGAAAGGCTGATTGAATGGAGGCATTGATTGTTGCATGGAATTCAGCACAAAAAATTGCTGCCATTTTCTCCCTCCCTCACATTGCTTCAACTTTTAATCCCTAGGACAAATTTATTGCTCTTTTGAATATTTAATCTATAATCATGAGATTGTCGGATCCATAGCCTAAACTTCTTATCCCACCAACAGATATCAAACAATCACAATTTCTTGTTTGGAGTATATTTGAATTATTAGATTATGATAATTTTAATTAACTACAAAAATATCGAGTAATAAATTATACTAGTTTGATGCTTAACTATTTTTCTTTTTTTTTATGTATATTGTGATGTTTTTTCATATCAAAAATCAAATTTGAACGTTATGTAAATAGGTAAGTAGATGGATAATATTTGTTAAAATATGTCACTTGTGAATTGTCCGACATATTGGGTACGCTTCATAATGTGGATGCACCATGCAAATCCCTCTGAATTTAACAGTATCCAACATAATCTAATAAAAGAAATTTGTTTGATTTTGTTTTAGAGTTGTTTTGAGGAAAATGTGTGAACAAATCAATGCTTAGTACAATTTTTTTTGCTAGTGATATCACATTAAAATTTTATATTATTATATATTATTTTATATTAATATGGCAATTTGAAAGATATTTATTTATATCAATGGAATTATAGAAGACGTAAATGTTTACTTTTTGATTAACAATTGAAGTGTGTGTGTATATATATATATATATATATATATATATATATATATATATATATATATGGGGAGGATCTAATGAGACCACATTTTATGGTGAAAGTGGACTAATCTCAACCCTCCCCATTTACATCAAAGGCTAGGAATAATTTGGGATAATAATACATTAACCATTTAATTAAATCCCGAGAAAAGGGTAAAATTGTCAATATAAATATGTGGGAACCGTTCAAATATATGGAATCAATTATTGGGATAGAGAGAATCATCGCGAGAAAATCGCTACCGAGAGAGAAAAATCACGCATTTGCTCTGCCATGCAATATGTTGTACATTTATCATATATTTGATGTATACTTAATACTATTTTCTTCAGTATGTTTAACATAATTTTACTGCATATTAAAATGGTAAAAAAAAACATGTGGGGACCGTGAATTAAAGAATCAGTTATAGAGAGATAGAGAGAGAATCACGCTCATTAACATGTGGGACCGTGGGTTAAGTAAATCGATTATATAGATAGAGAGAGAGAGAGAGAGAGAGAGAGAGAGAGAGAGAGAGAGAGAGAGAGAATCACGCTAATGGTCGCGCAGAGATAAGATTGAAATTGAATTCTGCGAATTTTTACACAGGGGGACCTGGTCGAAGGGGGTGCGGCCGTGCCGCTCTTAGTCGTGATCGGTTGCCTTAACGATTTTACGAAACAGCGAAGTCGGAACAAAAATCCAACTTGCAGTGCAATGTGTCGCCCGGCGGCCGACGGTCGACCGCACCGTCCGCCCACCTGGTCGACCCGCCGCCTGCCTGTTTTCTTACGTCCCATTTTCTGTTTCTCGACTCAATGTCGAGCCTGAAACAAATGTGTTGTCCAATGTTTTATTGAAAATAAACTTCAAGAAATACCCCAAAAAATAGTAAAAACATTTTAAGTTGATCGGAAGTATTTAGACAACATTTAGGGACATAGTTTTGGTTTAAAAACATATTTGAACAAAATCGAACATAATCATCAAAATCATGATAAAAACATTTATCTAACAAACTCCCCCTTTTTGATGATTACAAACCAAAACAATTTTCTTGAGGACGATATTAAAAACCAAATAAAATTTACGGTTTACGAGTTTACGAGTAAACTATCCGTTAAAGTATTTCATATAAAGCTCCCCTATTTATGAGCATATCAACAAACGATTATTATAAGTAAGAAGCACAAGCTATAACAAGCTTATATAGAATGCATCATGAGCTAAGGAACCCCCCCTGTCACAAAACTTATAAACAATTTCATCCGAGTCCAAAATTCAAGCCATGGACTAGGTATTAGAGTCCACAATACTTATTGCAAGCTTTTATTAGCTTTTCTTGAGCTAATGAGCTAATATCCTGTTTCTCCCCCTTTGGAATCATCAAAAAGAACGTTAGAATGGTGAAAACACCATACAATAATATCAAAGTGCGCCAAAGGGACGATTTATTAACCGTTGAGCAATTAAAGCATAATAATCCAAGGAAAATGGGAGAAATGTAATATGAAGAGTTTATACGCTTGTTGTTTTTGTCAAAACATGATCTCAATAAGTATAGAAAACTTTTTCAAGCAAGAGAATCATGTATAAGTTGAAATTTTCATTGCGACATATCATCGAACACCTTGCGTGCGTTAAAAATAGAAGAGGTTGTATATAACCTTTGTAAATGGTTCAAGCCAAAAATTTTCAACATCAATTCAAGTCACTCATCATACATAACAACACAACAACCAAGCTCATCATGATCATACGAAAAATTACATCAAAAATATTCAAGAAACTCGAAAACTCAAGGGTTCCACCCAATTGAGTAAAAGAAGCAAAATTCTTACCATTTGATCGGAAAAAGTGAGCCATAATGATGATGATCATACTATATAATGTCCATGTTGTGTAAGAGATGCATGAAATCCATTTTTGAATGAAATTTGAGTGAATTTGGCAAAGGGGACGAAAAATGACCAAAAATTTGTTAAAATGAAGAATGCTGAAGACAGAACGTTTAAAAGCCAAAATATAGCTTAGGGCGACCGGCGAGATTGAGGGCGACCAGTCGAGGTTGAGGGCGACGGTTGCCCTCAACTCCTTCAAATTTGTTTTGTCGCTTTTTTCAAAATCCGAATTTTCAACCAAAAATCCGATTTTTCGCCTAAGTTTTAAAACGTGCAAAATGCAAACGTAAGCTTCATTCAATATGCATTATGCCTAACCGAGCTCGTATTGATGAAAAAGTCTCGGAAGATAGCGGTTTTGTGAAAATATCCGCTAATTGATCTTGAGATGGTACAAAGGATATCTCAATTTTACGTTTTGAAACACAATCCCTTAGAAAATGATGTCGAATCTCAATGTTTAGTACGGTTATGATGAACCGGGTTTTGAGCAATATTTATAGCGGATATATTATCACAAAAGATAGGTACATTTTCAAAAGAGCATTTGTAATCCGCTAAGGTTTGTTTCATCCAAAGAAGTTGAGTACAACAAAATGCGGCGGAAATATATTCGGCCGGCCGTTGAAAGAGAAACACAGCTTTTGCTTCTTTGAAAACCAAGAAACTAGGCAATAATCGCTTAAAAATTGACATGATCCTAAGTACTTTTTCGATCATCAATATTTCCCGCATAGCCCGAATCACTATAACCTTTAAGAGAAAAATTTTCATTCTTTGGATAAAATAAACCATATTGAGTGGTGCCTTTCAAATATCGAAAAATCATTTTAACGACACTCATGTGAGATTCTTTGGGATTGCTTTGAAAACGAGCACATAGGCATACGACATGAAGAATGTCCGGTCTACTAGCGGTTAAATAAAGTAAACTACCAATCATACCTCGATACTTTGATTCATCCACAGACTTGCCTTTCTCATCTTTGTCAATTTTGACATTTGTTGCCATAGGAGTAGAGACGGTTCTTCCTTCTTCAATGCCGAACTTTTTCAAAAGTTATTTTGTATACTTTGATTGCGAAATATAAATACCTTCTTGACATTGCTTAATTTGAAGTCCAAAAAAGAAGTTAAGCTCCCCATCATACTCATCTCGAATTCTCCTTGCATTAACTTAGAAAATTTCTTGCACAAAGAATCATTAGTAGCACCAAAGATAATATCATCAACATATATTTGCACAAGTAAACAATCTTGCCCTTTTTCAAAAACAAATAGAGTTGTATCAACTTTACCTCTTATAAAACCATTTTGTAAAAGAAAAGAACTAAGTCTATCATACCATGCACGGGGTGTTTGTTTTAAACCATACAAGGCCTTTTTAAGTTTATAAACATCATTAGGCCTAGAAAAATTTTCAAACCCCGGAGGTTGTTTTACATAGACTTCTTCTTGAATAATACCATTTAAGAAGGCGGATTTAACATCCATTTGGTAAAGTTTGAAATTTTTAAAGCAAGAATAGGCAAGCAAAATACGAATAGCTTCTAAACGTGCTACGGTGCAAAAGTTTCATCATAGTCAATACCTTCTTCTTGACAATACCCTTGAGCTACTAACCTTGCCTTATTTCGAACAATGTTGCCTTGATCATCAAGTTTGTTCCGGAAAACCCATTTTGTGCCAATAATGGTTTGAGAAGGAGGACAAGGTACCAATTCCCATACATCATTTCTTTCAAATTAATTCAACTCCTCTTGCATCTCTAGAAACCAATCCTCATCCTCAATAGCTTCTTTAGCATTTTTAGGCTCTTTTTGAGAAATAAGAGCTTTCTCGGCAAATTTTCTCCGAGTCATCACTTTGTCAAGGGATCACCAATAATAAGATCTTTTGGGTGATCTCCTTAAATTTCAATGCAACGGGAAGATCCGAGATATCACCTCTATCTTCTTGAGGACCATTTGAAGTGAATGATTGATCTTTTGATGTAGACGGTTGATCATCAATTTGAACAATTTGTTCAATAATATCCTCCTCATCACTTTCATCATTAGGAATTCTTTCAACTCCCGAAGCTTCATTGAATTTAACATGGATGGATTCTTCAACAACTCCACTAGTCTTATTGTAAACCCGATATGCTTTGCTTTTTGTTGAATATCCCATAAATATCCCTTCATCGGCCTTAGGATCAAGTTTGTCCAATTGATCCTTGGTATTTAAAATAAAGCATTTACAACCAAATATCTTGAAATAACTAATATTTGGAGTTCTACCTTTCCAAAGCTCATATGGAGTTTTATTCATTTTAGGACGAATATAAACTCGATTAATGACATAGCAAGCGGTACTTACGGCTTCGGCCCAAAAGTACTTTGGAAGTGAAAATTCATTGAGCATGGACCGACTCATTTCTTGTAGTGTCCGATTTTTCCGTTCGGCTACTCCATTTTGTTGAGGTGTCCTTGGAGCCGAAAATTATGAGCATATCCTTTGGTTTCACAAAATACTCTAAATTCATCGTCAAATTCTCCACCTCGATCGCTTCGAATAGACTTGATAGTATCTTCTTTTTCATTCTCAATAAGTCTACACAACTTACACTACTACAAAAAAGCTGATAGACACCGGTTTTAAACCGGTGTCTATTAGTAAACAAACCGGTGTTAAAGCCACTGGTGTTAAAAGTCTGAACTTTTTGACACCGATTTAAAACCGGTGTCTTTTCCTTCAACGATACCGGTTTTAAACCGGTGTCTATTAGTAAAAACAACCGGTGTTAAAGCCACTGGTGTTAAAAGTCTGAATTTTTTGACACCGGTTTAAAACTGGTGTCGTTTCCTTCAACGACATCGGTTTTAAACCGGTGTCAGATAAAATATTCGCTTTCTAAGGCTCTGATGTTAAAAGTTTTATGTATTTGACACCGGTTTAGAACCGCTGTCTTTAAAGGAATACACAGTTTTAAACCGGTATCTTTTGTATGAAATAAAATTTGTAAGCTTCAAATATAATATAAATTAAAGCTGCAAAAAATCCATATCAATAAGCAATTCATTATAAAATCCAATTCCACCAATCAACAAAAAATACATTAATACTAAAATCACAAAGATCCATAATCCAACAAAAAGTACTTGTAGTGAAGTTTCCTTTCGATAAAGAAACTACAAATTCATAATCCAATTCTATCAACCAACAAAAAAAGCTATATACATTCAACTAAAGGCAACAAAATCCATATGATTAATATTGCTCCTGTCATCCCAGCTCCTATCATTACAACAAGAATAAGAAACAATAATTATACCCTTTAGATCCTGTAGTTGATTATAAAGCCAACGATTTTACAACTTCCCCAAGCATCGTACATGCCATTTCCAACAACTTCCCTGCACAATATTACATATAACAATCAAAAAGGGTAGCAAAAATGAAAAAGAAACAAAAAATGAAAAAAATCAAAAATCACATTTCAAGATTTATGGAGATGCCTAACACAAGCATCCTCAAGGATGGAAAATGGTAATGCATATTCCATTGCACCTGGCACAACATCAAGTTTGGCTTCAGTCCAAGTGCAAGTACCAACCTGGCTGCCCAGATCAAGTAGTATGGAATCGGTAGACATCATTAAATGTAAATGAAGCACCAGTTCAAAAGCATTCACATAAACATTGAAGTATTGGAAAACAAGCTATATCCCGTATCGATCACATCAATAATGAAATATAGTCAATCATTCTGTTCCAATGTACAGCCCGCTGCCGCAATAAGTGGTCATATATTGGAAACAGAAAAAAAATGCAAATGAACTGAAATAATTGGAAACATATAAGTATTGATACATGGAGACAAATATATAAAACCACTTTGTGCACATACATGCAAGATTAGACATCAACCAATTGTACAAATCCTGATGGATGTGGACTAGAAATCTTTTCTTTCACGAGTTCAATTCGGCCTTTTACACTATTTTATTTAAGATCTAAGAAGCTGCACCACCAAATTGACAACATTCATGAGATAAAACAACATGGTTCCTGTGAATCACATAGAGGTATACCAATCATATTCAATAACAAGACCACTTTCAAGATGCACGATTCCGGCAGAATGAGTTACTTCAGCTTCATCCATTCCAAAATGATCAGAGGGATGTAAAGATTGCACCCTATGTTGGAAAAATTGCACAGCAGTGTTTGACAGCAAGCCCGAGAAACGAGGAGCTATTTCCCATTCATCTACTTCTGCATTTGAAAAAATAAGCACAATGACATGTCTTAAAGAAACTAGAATTGGATGGCTAGAGCAAGCAGATTTCCTTATCCAATCAAGTTCAAAGATACCTCCACATAGGAGTTCATATAGTAAAGGCTTGAAGACAAAGCGCTCAGATTGATCAACAAGAACCACTTGTTGCATTATTAAGAAGGATTCATATCTACCGATCAAAAAAAAAGAAGGATTCATATCTAGGGAATAGTTGACCAATTGACAAGTATAGAACACAAAAGAACATAGTCCACAATCAAGTCGGCATAGAAATTTGTATCTAAATATCCTGTACCAAGTGGAGAACATTCAAATGGCCAGGAACTTTATCAAATTCAGTCACCCCAAGGCTGAACCTCTGCCAACATATGCACGTATAGCACATCACTCAGAAATAAAAACATAAAGAAAATGAAACATGTGATTGCTTTCTATTTCTGAGAATTGAAATCATATTCAGTAAGCTTTCCTCTATCTTTTGAATTCCACATTTCTCACAACCAAATAAAATCAAGTGGAAAAAATAGGCAAATCAAATAACTCCTAACAAAAAACAATTGTGCATAGTACAGGCCAATCAAATTTCAAAGCATTCGAAGTCCAATCCCATGAAATCCAGCTTAATTGGTACTAGCTTCGAACTATATAGTAGTCAATAAAAGAGGGAATATTTCCAAACTATTAAAAAAACCCAATCTCAAGCTCCCAAATTACGAAATGAAACTCTGCGAAAAGGAGTAGCATATTCATACTGATAAAAGTAAGGAAAACGATTAAAGCAAGAAAACGGATATGAATAGAGAAGTATATAGGGTTCGAGAGTGCCTGTCACGCGAGTTGACGGCCAGAGGATTGGCGCCGCATATCGCTTGCACCGCCGTCAGGTCCCCCGATCGAGCCACCGCGTGCAACTCTTTGCCTCTAGGATTAGCGTTTACTGCAGATGGCTTCTTGCCCAATCATGACCATATAACCTTTTCGAGAAAAGATAAGGTTGTACAACTATTAACAAAAACAGAACAAGCATGAAACACGAACAGTACTACAATTCCATCAGAATTTTACATAAGAAAATCTATGCAAGATACTAGCAAATTTCACATAAAACAGCACTCACCTGTTCCCATAGCTGCAGCCATGTCTTGATTGTATATTTCAGATTTTTCAACCATTTTGGAAGTCTTTTGGTGGAGAGACAAACACTGGCTAGAAGATACATTATATAAATCAGTGATGTAGAGAACACATAAACCATGATCGCATGAAGATTCATTTCAAAAGTTCAAACTAGAATGGAGGTTCCACCAAACCCACACAAGAAATTTGCCAAACAAATCAATATAGATAATAAAATAAGTTTGAACTACTAAAAAGATCGAAGATGTGCAACATAAGCTCATGCAAACCAAGGCCTATCGAAACATTGATACTGACGAGAAGATAAATTATATTGCACAGACAATTAAATTACCACTTTTCAACTTCATTGAGTCAGTTGACCGATACATAGCAATTCCTTTAAATAAGCGAGTTCACCAAAAACTTGAAGGGACTTAAGTTGTGTATTTACTTCCATTTTCCATGATAAAGGACAGCCTGATGATTCTTTGCAAGTTTCAGAAAACTCACTATAATAGAGAGAAAAACATGTATAAGAAAAAAGTTATCAGTATTTTCTACTTTCTATTTCTAAGGACACACATACAAAGTGACACAACAATAAATAAAACTGAATAGCTTCTAATAAACATGAATGATTTATTAAGGTAAAACAGCAAAAATAAGGTGATCAAACAAAAGGGCAATCAATTTGTATCATTCTTTTCATCTTCAAAATGCAGTACAATGATTCCATTCACTAGAGACACAGATCACATTTCAAAAATTCCATCCATTCTAAAGACACGGTAAGATCATAATGTCAGCAGCTATCGTCTTTCAATGAAACTCTGCCTTATGAGGTCAGTTAGGGGAGGATAGAGAGCTAGAGCAGACTTGTTCCAGCAAAGCTTAGTTAATCAAGTTCAAGATAAACAGGATTTAATTAAGATTGAGTTCTGCATGACATTAGTTTGGTTCAGTTATAACTCATAATCAGATCTTGATAAATAAAGATATGCTTTCTACGACCATGTTATGCAACACATAAGTTTAATTAGTACCAACAAATCTTTTCGACTAAATTTTTATAGCACAAATGACTAACTACAGAAAGCAAGTGAGACAGTGAATTAAGAATAAGAGGCAGACATTATCATCTCATTTCTAAAATTGGCCCCCATGAAATCCAGAAGTTGGCAATAGTCTTACAGAAAATAGGGAATTCGAAGTTAACACGTACACGTACAATCATTACCATCAACTTCTTGAAAAATGACAAAGAGAAAAGTTAATTATAAGTATTTCATGAAATTAAACAAACCTGCAAGGCGGTTTCCAAGTCTGAAGGCGAACAATTGCCAGAAAAGCTTTGCATATATGTTCCAAGGATGTTCAAATCGTCGCCTTTTCTGGCAATTGTTCCTTCATCGATTTCTCCCTGAGTGGCGCAACGCCGTCGAGAAACCCTTCCTCTGGCTCGGCGACCTCCACCCGGACCACCCCTACCTCTTCACCGACCTCCTCCGATCGTTTCTCGACGACCAAGACTTGTCCCAAGAAGAAGACGGTGACGGCTTCCTAGAGTACGCCACCGCCGCCGTGAGGGAGTTCCACCACCGGCCGTGGCACGGGGAGACTTCATGGCGGAGCCTGTCGAGGGCCTGACGACGCGGGCCGACCAGATCGAGTGCGGGCTGAGGCTGATGGTGCCGGCCCTGGCAGCGCGCGCGGCACGCACAGGCGAAGCTGGTTAAGAGCGTGGGAGCGGAGTGGGGGAGCAGGGAGGGGGTGAAGGCGGCGATGGCGGAGGCGATGGAGGAGCTGGTTGGGGTGGTGGTGGACGCGAACAGGCCGAGGAGGAGCGGCGCTGTTTTTTGAGGCGGTGGCCCAATTCTTGGTTGGGTTTAGGGATTCGAAATTGCTGAAAGAGTTTGAAGATTGCGAAAAGGCTATCAACTCATTTTTTTTTGCTTTCTGGAAATTAAATAATGGGGATTATGTTTTGATATGGGATTTTAATTATGCCAATAACTCTTGTTGTTTTTTGAGGTTTAAGGTTTGTGAAATTGGGATTAATTTATGAAAGCAAAAAAAAATTGTCAGGTTGAATTTACTTCATGGTTTGTAAATTTCAGGTTGTGCCCTAACGACACCGGTTGTAGAACCGGTGTCTAAAGATCTGGTGTTAAAAAATAAAAACACCGGTTCTATAACCGGTGTCGAAAAATCTGGTGTCTAATTTAAAAATAATTTATATAAATAGACACCGGTTTCAAAATCCGATGCCAAAATCGGTGTCTATTTGGGAAATAGTTTTACAATAGACACCGGTTCTAGGAAATCGTTGTTGTTTATCAAACGAGAGCACTAATTAGACACCGGTTTCATACAAAACCGCTGTTATATGGGAAAAGACACCAGTAAAGTCTTAAAACCGGTGTCTTTCTGGTGGTGTCTATCAGCAGTTTTCTTGTAGTGTTAACAAATTCATTAACGGCATCGTTTTTATTGGTAAGAAAAAGAGCCCAAGTATATCTCGAAAAATCATCGACTATAACAAAAGTGTAATATTTTCCACTTAGACTAGCCGTACCAATGTCCCCGTACAAATCAAGGTGAAGCATTTGTAGGGGTTTGGTTGTGGAAATTTCATTTTTGGGCTTAAAACTACTTTTAACTAATTTGTTCTTTTGACAAGTGTCACATAAGCCAAGATTTTCAAAATTCAATTTGGGTAGTCCTTTCACATGTTGGTTTTTGTAAATATTTTTCAAATTCTTGTATCCAACATGTCCAAGTCGCCTATGCCATAAACTAGTTAAATCATTATTGGCGACTAAACAAGAAACATTTTGACTAATCAAATCACTTGTACAAATTTTGTAAAGATTGCCTTTTCTATTTGCTTCACAAATAATTTCACCATTTTTAAGTATAAGGCATTTTTCTTTATTAAAGGAAACATCATATTTTGAATCACAAAGTTGGCTAACACTTATCAAATTAAACTTAAGCCCTTCAACTAATAGAACATTACTAAGAGAGAAAGAAGAGTTACCAATTTCTCCATTTCCAAGAATCTTTCCTTTGCCATTGCCGAACATGACCATACCATCTTCTTGGAGTTTGATGTTGGTAAAAAGTTCTCTCCTCCCGGTCATATGGCGTGAACATCCGCTGTCCACGAGCCATTTTGAATCTTCCATTGTGGTTATAGCCCCTATTACCTACAAAAGAATTTCTTTTAGGTACCCTATAATTTTGGGGTCCATGGGGGTTAGTCTTGAGACCTTTGGGTCTCCAAACATGTCTTGAGCTATTTCTCAATTTGCAATTATTAGCATAATGTCCAACTTTGCCACAATAAAAACAAGTAGGAGTATTATAATTATTAGCACGTACAAAAGTCGGACCTTGGTTATTTTTCTTAAAAACACTTTGAAATGGCTTATAACCAAGTCCCGATTTGGAATGCTCACCTCTTTGTGCATCTAAAATTTTTGTAACTTTATCCGTACTTATGTTGAAACGATGCATATCATTTTTCAAACATTCAATATCTTTTGTGAGCAATTCCTTTTCGGTTTCAAGAGAATGAATTCTAGTAAGAGTAAGAGCATGAGCTTTGTCTAGAGATTCATAAGAGGTAAATAATTTTTCTTTTTCAACTTTAATCTCCTTATGCTCATTTTTCAAATTTTTGTATTTAACGATTAAATTTTGAAACTCAATTTGCAATTCATCAAAATCACATTGCAAGTCATCAACTATGGAGGAAGTAGAAGAGTTTGAGTGTACCTCATTGTTTTCATCGTCTATAGCCATGAGACCGTGTTCGGTTTCTTTTTCCTCATCGGTTGTTTCGAGTAGTTCATCCCATGTTTTGACTTCCGCATTTAGAGCCTTCTTTTTTGTGAAAGGCTTCATTTTCTTTTGCTCCTCTTCATCGAGCTTGCAATCGGCAATGAAGTGCCCGTTTTCCGATTTGAAGCAAGCATTATCTCTTGGTTTTCTTGCTTTATTTTTATTTACAAATTTTGCAAATTTTCGAAGAAGTCGTCCGTCTCCTCATCATCATCATCATTATCATAGTATGCATTATTAGAAGAAGAAGCAAGACCTTTAGAAATAATTTGCATACCCGATTGATTTGTGGATGGTTTGGAATTTTTCCTCTCCTTGAGATAGACTTCATAGATGAGTAGATTTCCAATAAGTTCATCAAACTTGAGTGTCTCAAGATTTTGTGCCTCCGTGATTGCCGTTACTTTTTCGGACCATGACCCGGAAATGCATTCAATACCTTGGTCACCTTGTCTTCTTCTTCGGAGATGACCTTGCCGAGGGCCACAAGAGGATTGACAATATTGTCAAGCCTTTCCACCATCTTGGAGATGCTTTCGCCATCATACATGTTAAAGTTTTCAAGTCTTTAACAAGCATGGTCTTTCTTGCTTGCTTGACTTTCTTAGTCCCTTCATAGATTGTCTCCAATTTTTCCCAAACCTCATGTGCCGACCTTATGCCTCTTATGCGATTGTACTCGGTGGCGGTAAGAGAACAATGCAAAATATTTAAGGCCTTACCGTTTAGAGAGAAAGCCTTTTTGTCGTTTTCATCAAACTCCTTGAAGGGTTTAGGAGCCAAAGTGCCATCCTCCGATTTCTTTGTTGGTTGATCAACTCCTTCAATGACCACATTCCAAATGTCGAACCCGCACCCTTGTAGGAAGCACTCCATACGGTCTTTCCAAAATGCGTAGTTGTTGGCGTCGAATAGTGGTGGCTTATTAGTGGAGGCGCCGGTGGTGAGATGAGCATCATTTGTAGCCATGGATCTTTCCTCTTTACTCGGAACGAGCTAGCCAAAGAGTTTGGCTCTGATACCACTTGTAAGTCCAAGTGGCTACAATAATCTAGAGGGGGGGTGAATAGATTATGCCGATTTTTTACAAATCACCCTCTTTTTCGAAACAACGAGAATGTAAATGCGGAAAATAAACAACACTCGTTGATTTAAAGAGGTTCAACCCACCTAGGGCCTAATCCTCTACCACCCTAGTATCTCCGAGATGGATTTTATAAAGAAAAAAGATTTTATTAATTTACCAAAAATTAATACAACACCTTGAGGATTACCACAACCCTCTTTCACCACCTTGAGGATTACCACAACCCTCTTACAACACCTTTGAAGATTACCACAACCTTCAAACACCTATCACCTAGATCACCCAAGTGTATTCTTACCACAAGAATACTCACAAGGATGTCTTGTGTTGAATGATGACCAAAAAATCAAGATTACAACTCAATAATGATTGATACAATATGAGTACAAGTGTAATCAAGAATTGAAAGACTAGACCTCAAATAAGTGCAAGTGAAAGTACTTAGGCTAATACAACAAGATATATGAAAGTGTTTGCTCAATTCTCTTTGCTTGTATGTTGTGTGTTTTTTCTTGTTGCTTGAATGAAGCCTCTATTTATAGGAGAGGACTTGGCTTTCATTTCCGACATTGGCTCCTCCTTGGGGAGTGATTTTCTCGCAAAAGAAACCATTTAAAATGATCAATATAGTCAAGTAGAAATCAATCCCACAAAATAGGGAAAAGTTGTCCAAAACGCAACGGATAGTTTCTTGATAAACATGGGTTCGACCGGGTCGCAAGAGAGATAAGATTGAAATTGAATTTTGCGAATTTTTACATAGGGGACCGGTCGAAGGGGGTGCGACCGGTGCCGCCCTTAGTCGTGACCGGTTGCTTAACGATTTTACGAAATAGAGAAGTCCGAACAAAAATCCAACTTGCAGTGCGGGTTGCCCGCCGGTCGACCGGTCGACCGACCGCACGGCCGCCGCCGCCTATTTTTTTACGTCCCATTTTCTCGTTTCTCGACTCAACTCAGTGCGGGTTGCCCTATAGGGCGACCGGTCGAGCTGAAACAAATGTGTTGTCCAATGTTTTATTGAAAATAAACTTCAAGAAATACCCTGAAAAATAGTAAAAACATTTTAAGTTGATCGGAAGTATTTAGACAACATTTAGGGACATAGTTTTGGTTTAAAAACATATTTGAACAAAATCGAACATAATCATCAAAATCATGATAAAAACATTTATCTAACAGAGTGGAGTGCATCAAGTAGTGAAGAGAGCGGTGAGTGCCCGGGAACAAGGGGCACCCCAGGGTGTCTCTTAGGTGCTTGGGCGCGCTCCCACTTTGATATTAGGCTTACTTTGTGCTTTTTGATCCTTATCTGTATTTGCCTCCTTTTGATTTGTTCGTAGTAGTCACATATGATTTTTAGTCCATGGGGATTTGTTCGCATTTTGTGTGGAGATGGATCCTTTCATTTGTGATGAAGCCTTAGTTCTTCGAGAATAGCCAAAGATGTTTGTACGGAGATCATTGGGTGCCCTTCTGGAGCATTAGGGTTCTTTTCCGGAGCCATTATCTTCATTATTCCTCTGATCGCGCATTCATGTATTCCTTCAACGTAGGTGTTAGCATTTTCCCCTCTCTTTTTGTTTCACATCTTTGTGACTTATGTTTATGAGGAAGGAAAATTTAAGAGGACCTCCCTCCTCCCCCGTGAAGGAGCCCATCCCCTCCGGGAGCGCCAGAGGAGGTTTATTTATGAGGACCCCATCCCCCGTGAGTGCCAGAGGAGGTTTAAATTTCCGATTATATCATGAGGATCCCCGTGAGGAAACCCCTCTCCTCCAGAGCACCAAAGAGGGTTTAAATTTCCGATTATATCGTGAGGATCCATGTGAGGAAACCCCTACCCTTCGAGAGCACCAGAGAGGTTTTGAATTTTCGATAACATTGTGATGATCCCCGTGAGGAGACCCTTCTTATCCAGGAGCACCTGAGAGGGTTTAAATTTCCAATAAAATCATGAGGATATGCATATGGAAACCCCCCCCGAGAGGAGCATGACCGTCGCTCAGTACGAGTCCGAGTTTCATCACTTGTCGAAGTACGCTCTTGACTCTATAAGTACTGAGGCAGATAAATTGTACAAATTTACCAGAGGACTGAGGTTGGAACTGCATAAACAATTGCTAACCGTCAAGATGGATACATACTCAGTTGCGGTTATGGCAGCTTCCCGACTGGAAATGGGACTGGGTCGGATTGGATAGCTTCAGCAGAATAGGGCATCGGGCTAAAAAAGGTCAGTAGCCAGAAGGACATCCGGATCGCCTATGAAATTTCAGAAAGGCGGGATATAGGAGCTAACAAAGGAAAACAGCCCGTGCAAGGCCAAGCTTGCCCTCACTGCAACAAGCCGGGACACTTGCCAGATCTTTGCTGGCGTAAGCAAGGAAAATGCCTCAGATGTGGTAGTGCTCAGCATCAGATTCGGGGTTGTCCAATGCGTACCGCTCCGGGAAACAACCCAGCGCCACCTCATAAACCCAGAAATAACAACCGAGCTAAGGCACCTACCCGTGTCTTTGCTTTGGCAGGCATTCAGGTAGGTGCCTTAGCTCGGTTGCATTCGGGTAGGTGCCTACCGAGCCAAGGCACCTACCCGAATGCAACCGATGTGGTGGAAGGTACGCTCTCGATATCTGATCACCATGCTAAAGTCTTATTTGACCCTGGCTCATTACACTTCTTTGTCGCACCACACTTTGCTCATAAATTGTATTCGTGTATGGAACACATGCCTATTTGCTTACAGGTATCGACTCATTTGGGCGTGAGCCGGTTAACTGATGTTATATATAATGCATGCGAAGTAAAGATTGATGATGTGTGTTTTCCTGCTAACTTGATATTACTACCTATATCTGAGTATGATATCATTTTGGGAATGGATTAATTAGCTGAATACTTTGCACAAATGGACTGTCACAATAAAACTGTTAGGTTATGTAAACATAGAAAACCCATAGTTGAGCTATCAGGCAGGGCACGAATTCCATTAGCCCCGATCATTTCTGCCAATAAGGCTAGGAAAGCAATCTCGAATGGGGCACAAGGGTACTTAGCATTTGTAATTAACAAACCTAAGGATGAAATCCAGATTCAACAAGTGCCTATAGTGTCGGAATACCTAGATGTATTTCCGCAAGAACTCACTACACTGCCTCCGGATAGGGAGATTGACTTCACCATCGAGACATTACCAGGAGCACCGCTAGTAGTAAGAACACCATACAGAATGGCTCTAGTGGAACTACAAGAGCTGAAGGCTCAATTGTAGAAATTAATGGATGTGGGATTTATCTGACCAAACACATCTCCGTGGGGAGCTCCAGTGTTGTTTGCCAAGAACAAAGATGGGTCATTGAGACTATGCATAGACTATCGCGGTCTTAACAACATGACCATAAAAAATAAGTATCCCCTCCCTCGATCAGCTTTAGGGAGCCACGATATACTCAAAATTTGATTTACAACAAGGATATTATCCGTTGAAGATTAAGGGCGAAGACATACCTAAGACAACATTCCAAACTAGGTATGGTCACTACGAATTTGTAGTGATGCCATTTGTATTGACAAACACCACATCAACATTTATGGATTTAATGCATAGAGTATTTCGACCCTACCTCGATCAGTTTGTAGTAATCTTTATTGACGACATACTAGTGTATTCCAAGTCGAGAGAGGATTGTAAGTCCAAGCGGCTACGATAATCTAGAGGGGGGGTGAATAGATTATCTCCATCTTTTCGATTTTGCCCTCTTTTTCGAACCGAATGCTCAAAGACAATAATAAAGGTGCGGAATGTAAACAACACACGTCGATTTAAAGAGGTTCAACCCACCTAGGGCCTAATCCTCTACCACCCCAGTATATCCGGGATGGATTTCAAAAAGAAAAAAGATTTTATTAATTTACCACAAATTAATACAACACCAACTTACAACAACACCTTGAAGAGCACCACACTCTTCTTCAACACCACCTTTGAGATTACCACAATCTCTCTTGAAGATTACCACAATCTCCAACGGCACCTTGTGAAGATTACCACAATCTTCAACCTTGAAGAATACCAAATTCTTCAACACCTCAACAAGAAGATTACCACAATCTTCTCACACCTAACACCTAGATCACCCAAGTGTGTTCTTACCACAAGAACACTCACAAGGATATCTTGTGTTGAATGATAACCCAACAATTCAAGATTACAACTCGATAATGAATTATACAATTGAGTGCAAGTGTAATCAAGAATAGCCTAGACCTCAAGGATGTGAAAGTGAATAGCTAGGCAAATTACAACAAGAAATAAGACAATGTAAGAACAAGTGTATTCTTGAGTGTATCTTGTTGTGTTGTAGTTTTCTCTCTACTTGTGTTGCTTCAATTCTTCCTCTATTTATAGGAGATGATTGATACTTGATAGGCTCCTCTTGGAATCTGATTTCTACAAAAAAATTGCAATTAAAATCAAGATTATAGCTGTTAGAAATCAATCCCACAATTTAGGGAAAAGTCATCACGCACAACGGTTAGAATTTTCTTTGTCAAAGCATAGGGGCGTCGGTCGCACGTAAATAGAAGTTTGAAACATGTCGCAAAGAAATTAACACAGGCGACCGGTCGAAAGTGCACCTCGACCGGTCGAAGGCTAGCGACGGTTGACTCACCAAAACCGAAGGAACAAAGTTTCTGTTTTCGATGTTTTGCTCCCTGTGCACGGCGCCTCTTTGTCGACCGGTCGACCGCCTAAATTCAATGTTGTCTGATTTTTAACGAAAATAAACCTCAAGAAATACTCCGAAAAATTCGTAAAAACATTTTAAACCGACCGGGAGTATTTAGGACAACATTAGAAATATAGTCTTGAAGAAATAAAACATTTACACAAAAAGTGTTGTCCGATATAAATTCCAATAAATACTCCAAAAAATAGTAGAAACATTTTAGATTAATTGGGAGTATTAGGACAACATAGTTTCAATGTAAAAACCCATTGACTTAAAAACATTAAATGTGTTGTCCAATTTTATATCGAAAATAAACTTGAGGAAATACTCCGAAAAATATTAAAACCATTTTAAATCATTTAGGAGTATTTGGACAACCTTTAAAAACATTGTTTTGGTGTAAAATCAAAATCATCAAAATCATGATAAAACCATTTATCAAACAAGGATTACAAGCATAATTTGAAAATTGTACTTGAGATACTACGACACCACCAATTGTGCGCCAAATTTAGCAAGCGCGAATTTTGGCTGGAGGAAGTTACATTCTTAAGCCATGTAGTATATGGAAATGAGATCACAGTGGATCCATCAAAGGTTCAGAGCATGGTTGAATGGAAAAAACTAGAAATAGTGGCTGAAGTGACTCCCAACTTATGGAAGAAAGATGTAACTCCACCCGTTTTTCTCTCTCTAAAAACTCTCCCAAGCCCCAAACCTAAAAACTCCAGCCGTCTGCCGCGCTCTCTCTCCCTCTCCATCTAAAACCTTTCCTTCCCCACCAATCTTCTTGCTAGCCATGGTTTGGACGACCAGCGACTCGTTGTCGCTGGTCACGCCGGTTCCAGCCATGAGATATCCTTTTATTGTAGATCTGATTGGTCTATACTCTTTAATATGTGTGTTCAGATCCGGGATTAGGGAGAATCTCATGAAAGCGGGCAGCGGTAGTCCAGCCATGACTCAAGGCGGAGGCGGTGGTGAGCAGCGATGGCGGTAGATCGAGAGGGGGAGAGGTTTTTTCTTTTCTTGCTCGAGTTATATTTCTAGGTAGTTTGGTGCTTTTGTGTGTTTTCGGGTGTTAGTGGTGGTTGTGGTTTTGGAGGTGGTTTTGGTAGGTGGTGTTGGTGTTCTATTTATTTTCCCCATCAGGTGGGTTTTTCGTCCCAATAAGTGGCTTGTTTTGTCCCATTTGTGGAAGATGCTCAGAAGACTCAGATGTGCCTTTAAACCGATACTATGTGACAAAAACGAGATCAAATCCTTTGGTGCGTGTTTTGACCAGCGCCTTTGTGCGAAGTTCTGAATCTATGGATTAATTAGATCTGTTAGGTTTGAAGCTTGCTTTAGATCTGTATATATCTATGATCTGTAGGCTTGCAATTGTTTTACATTTGATGTTGTACTCAATTGTAAGTTTCTTCTTTTTGTTTAATGAATGATTTTCATTCTGCCTCAAAAAAAAGAAATAGTGGCTGAAGTCCGAAGCTTTTTAGGATTGGCTGGATATTACTGGAGATTTATAAAGGATTTTTCGAAGATCGCTAGACCACTTTCGTGATTGACTCAGAAGCAAGTCAAATTTGAATGGAATGACAAGTGTAAATCCAGTTTTCAGGAACTGAAGAAACGACTCACCACTGCTCTCATCCTAGCTCTTCCGAGTGGAAGTGAAGTATTTGTCATCTATAGTGACGCCTCGAAGGAAGGACTAGGAACCATACTCGTGCAAGAGGGATGGGTAATCGCTTATGCCTCGCTAAAACTCAAATCATATGAGGCAAACTACCCGACGCATGATCTAGAACTGGCGGCGATAGTGTTCGCATTGAAGAAGTGTTGACACTACCTATACGGAGCAACGTTTACCATTTTCATGGACCATAAAAGTTTGAAGTATTTTTTGTTCCAGAAGGATCTCAATTTGAGCAGAGACAGTGGATGGAACTCATTGAAGATTATCAGTTCGATATCTAGTACCACCCTGGGAAGGCAAATGTAGTAGCATATGCCTTAAGTAGAAAGACCAGTATAGCAGACTAATTTTTAGAGAATGGAAATCCCTAGAAGAGTTGAGCACATGGAATCCAATTAGAATGGTCACTCAAATATTTTGCGCTAATATCTCCATAAGGCCTGAGTTTCTAGATGAGATTAAAGCAGCACAGGAAGGAGACCCGAAATTCAGTGAACTTATGGAAAAAGTTCAAAAAGGAGAACGTCCGGAATTCTCCATAACAGAAGATGAGATCTTAAGGTTTAAGAACCGGGTGTGTGTACAAAGCAATGAGGTGTTGAGGAATAAGATTTTGGGAGAAACACATCGTTCAAAGTACACAATACATCCCGACGATAATAAGATGTACAAGGATTTGAAACAATATTTTTGGTGGGTAAATATGAAAAATCAGGTAGAAGAATATGTGGCGAGGTATCTGGCCTGCCAAGGAGTCAAGCCAAGGAGTCAAGGCCAAACACCAACGGCCGTTAGGGTTACTACAACCGCTGCAAGTTCTCGAATGGAAATGGGAGTTTATCACGATAGACTTTGTAACGGATTTGCCAAGAACTAGATGAGGGTATGATATCATATGGGTTGTGGTGGCCAGACTCACCAAATTAGCCCATTTCTTGCCGATCAAGAAGACGGGTAGCTTACAAAAACTAGCATATACTTATATCCGAGAGATTATATGACTGCGTGGAGTACCAACCGACATTGTTTCTGGATATCCGAGGTTTGTCTCGAGATTCTGGAAGTGTTTGCATGCTGAAGTGGGGACAACGCTAAGCTTTAGTACGCCCGCCCATCCAAAAATGATAGACAGTCAGAGCGTACAATTAAAACCCTCGAGGATATGTTGAGAGCTTGTACACTATATTTTCAGGGAAGTTGGGACTCTCATTTGCCATTAGCGGAATTCGCCTACAATAACAACTATCAAGAAATGATAGGGATGTCACTTTATGAAGCGCTATATGGGCGAAAGTGCAGATCCCCATTACACTGGGAGATCGATGACCAGTGGACCCCGAAAATTGAAAGGAAACCCCAATAACTATTTCCAATAGTAGATCTGATACAAGAGACTGTAGATAAAGTCAGATTAATAAAAGAAAGGATTCGAACAACTCAGAGGCGGCATAAGAACTATGCGTACAGAAGGAGAAAGGACTTGGAGTTTGAGGTTGGAGATCAAGTATTCCTCAGACTCTTGCCATGGAGAAGACTAATCCATTCAAAGAAAGGAGAAAAATTAAGTCCGAGATACATTGGTTCGTATAAGATTCTCAAAAGGATCGAAACCTAGCATATCAATTGGAACTTTAGCCTCCTATTGCTGGAATGCATGATGTGTTCCACGCCTGGCAGACGAGGAAGTACCAACCCGACCGAACACGTTATCACTTAAGAAATCCCTCCAATAATGGAGAATCATCATACAATCGAAAAGCCCATGCGGATCATTGATAGACAAGTACAACAACGAGAAAGAGAGAGATTCCAATGGTCAAAGTCGTATGGCAAGCACACAATCGAGACGAGGATGCCACTTAGGAAATGTAGGAGGATATGAGAAAATGTATCCTGTTGGAAAATTTATTGTTTAGATTTTGATGAATGCCATGTAAAACTTAGAATAGGAAGTTGGCACCCCATTTCCGTTGTAAACTGCATTGTAATAAATAGGGCTGGTCAAGCCGAGTTAAGTCACTATGCCTAAACATGCAAGAAGACAACCGGAGACTAGAAGAAAGACTCATTGCCGCAAGACAAAATTTGAGTATGGCAAAAAAGAGAAGACAGAACTCGATCAAGGAGTAAATCGAGATGCAAATGTGAGTAGAGTATCGGTCAAGTCAACTCAAGATAGCCAAGTCTCAAGTTGAAGTGACAAGAGTCATCCAATGATTGGAAGTCGACTCTAAGTCACCTGGGAAGCAAGGAAATGCAAATCAAGTCGAGATAATCGGAAGAGATCCGTTACGTAAATCAAGGAAATTACTTAAACACGTAATACCTCCATACTACCTTTCTCGAAGTGCTCGGTCCCCTTAAACGTGCAAAAGGAATAAACCAATGGGAAACACTCGCACCATGTCGAACTCGAAAAGTCAAGAACAATTCATACGAGGAAGCAATTCCAAGGATCGCAACAAGACAAGCCAACGACCACAAGTGTCTTTTTGAGAATAAGCCTATCTCTTCAACGGGCAAATTTTCAAAAGAACACTATAAAAGGCGAGGAGTTTATTTGAGAGTATGTTGGTTACCTTGACAATTGAAAACAAATACGAGCAAGAAAAGCTATATCTCAGAACCAAAAATATTCTCAAATCATTCAAGATTAATCCTCAAGCCTACATTACGAAGAAAATCAATCCAACACTCACCTCGTGAAGGAAAGATAACTTCAATCAGTTGAAGAGGAAATTGTTGAAGAATCAAGGGTCTACATTCCACGGAGGATTGTAGCAAGGTTCAAGTCGAACCAGTCTCAAGTTTTTGGAGGGTTTCGTGATCAAATCCAAAGAGCTTGAGCAAGTGGGCTGTAGTAGCAAAGGCGCAAAGTGCGCCTGTGAAGAAGCCGAGTCGTGCGAGAAGCCACCGCGTGACCAAGGCATCTATCTCCGTGATCGAGTCCCAAAGGATCAAGTCACCGTGTGATCAAGACTTGTATCCGGATCATTTACCACTCAGTATCTTGATCAATACTTAGTGGATTCCTCCGGGAGTTGGAGAAGAGAGGAGTAGAAGAATTACCCTATCTTCGAACCTCTATAAAAACTTATTGTGTCATTTACATTTCAAAGACTTTAATTCCTGCACCTTATTTATTTAACTCTTTGATAAATTTGCTATCCACTTGATAATCTCTAAGTACTAAAACCAAGTATTAAATCAAACTAAACCAAATTTAAGGGTGTAAAGTCTTCCCGCTGAAAACAAATCACGACCAAGTTAAGTCTTTAGTCAAAACAACTGAGTTATTCTATCAACGGCTCGATCGAGTCAAGTGAGTAACTAACTCTCGATTAACTAACTTAGCTGTCCATCAAGGACTCAAATTTGTGAAGTATTAACTCGAATATTTAAAAGGACTAAATCGAAAAGTTGGTAAGGTTTATTCAACCCCCCTTCTAAACCTTACACTCACACCCCTTGGGACCTAGAAGTGGTATCGAGCGGTTGGTTCATTGAGCCTTCCACACTGTTCTTACTTTTAGATCTCCAAATTTTTCAAAGTCCTGTTTTAGTACTTAAGTTTTCAAAACTCTTTTTATCATCAAAAGTTATTATCATGGAAGCAAATTTGACATGCATCCCTATGTTCACAATTGAAGAATTTGATGATTGGAAAATTCAGATATCGAGCTCATCTATCAAAGATTACATGATGAGATGTGGATAGTGATAGAGGATGGGCCATTGCAAATTTTAAAAGTGAACACACTGTAAGAGAGCCAAAATCAAGTGAAGAGGATGTTGCTCCCGCACTTCGTCATGGTTGAAAAACCAAGAGCCGAATGGACAAATGATGACGAAAAAGATATAACCTGGACAATGTGGCCAAGGACATTCTTTACAAAACCTTGGACAAAGCCATGTTCAATAAAGTCAAATCATGCAAAACGGCTAAAGAAATGCAGGACAAGCTAACATTGATTTGTGAAGGCTCGTGAGCAAATCAAGGAAAATAAATTATCAGTGGTACATCAGAAATTTGAAAATTTCAAAATGATCGCAGAGAGAGACCCTGGATCAACCGGATGCTCGGTTCACGTAAATTACCAACGAGCTATCTCGCACTTGGAAAAGAATATACACGAGAAGAAAATGTGTATGAAGATTCTAAGAAGTCTCCCAACCGAGTGGGATATGAAAGTCATGGGCATGAGACACTCCATGGACCTATCCAAGACATCCAACCATGAGATATTCTCGGATCTCAAAGCCTACGAATTTGAGCCGAGAAGAAAAGACCAGGAAGAGACAATGTACCCAAAACAATGCTCTAATTGTTAAGGATGGCAAGAGAAGAGCCGAGGTCAAAGAAGTCATTGACCAAGAGGAAATAGCCCGATGGTTAAAAGGTTTAACAAGTTCTTCAATAAGAACTACAAGAGAGGCAAGGGCGAATCCTCCGAGAAGACACTCGGCTCCCTCCAAGTCAAGGGAAGATAGGCCAACCAAGAGAACAGAGCATCAAAAAGTCAATATCAAAGGGCGACAATCCAAGAATGGAAAGAGCGATCAAAAGGTTGAAAATTTATGTTGGAACTGTAGGCAACCAGTCACTATGCCATTGATTGCCCATATCCTGTAGTCAACAAATACAGAATGAAGAAGAAAGAAAGGTCTTTAGAGAAATAAGACAAGAAAAGAAAAAGGCAATGTTGGCTGCAGAGAGATACGAGATAGCCAAGTCAAGAGACAACCGATTGAGAGTAGTGAAGTGACTACACAAGTGACTCGAAGAAGAATCCTTGATCCGCTTGATGGCCAAGGAGCAAGACCAACTCGACCAAGAAGATGAGGTACACTTTAACTCATCACACTTAGATTCTAGTGATAGTGATCGACACACACACTTCATCACCCACTGAACTTTATGATTCATTAGGCAAAATGATGAAAGATTTTGAACACATTAAATCCTCACACACACTACTAAATGAGGAAAACAAATACTCAAAAGCCAAAACTCACAAACACTAAGGAGCCGAGTACTCTAAGTCAAATAGGTGATGAGAATGAAAGTTTAAAGACCGAAAATGCTAAGCTAATAAAGCGAAAATAGTGCTATAGAAAAGAGGGAAAATGACCTCAAAATGTGATTGCCTCATTCACTAAGGCATCTAAATCATTGGATGATCTTATTATGAGTCAAAGAGAATGTGGAGACAAGACAAAGCTTAGGATTTAATTCCTCTGTGCTATGTCAAGCTCCAAAAGTGATTTTGGAAAAAGGATCTTCTAGCAATGAAGTATCTCAAAAATCCAAAACTCCAAATGGTGCACACACATTTATCCCAAAGCACAATTACAAACAAACTGGCCTTGGTTATAAAGGAAAAGAAAACAACCGATTGAGTGTCTTTGAGAGGACAATGAGAAGAAATCCATGAGTACCTCAAAAACTCCAAACAGAAATACTCTCTAAAGAAGAAACAGAGCTACCAAAAACCCCAGAAGTTCTATAAAAGAAATACATATGAAGGGAATGGTAGAAAATACCCAAGCCAAGCTGATTGGAATAATGTGAACTATCAACAAAGACATATGGAATATAAGCCAAAATGGCAAAGGCCTAGAACTCAACAAAGGCCATTCCAAAGGTATAAGAGCCATTCCAAAGGTATAAGAGCTTTCATCAGCACACATATGCACCTAGGCACTACACTCGGAGATATCACAACTACCCAAAGAAGGCAATTGCTAAAACACATATACAGCATACGAGACAAAAGAGACAATTGTATGAACCTAGAATCCCCAAGCAATTTGCCAAAATTAATTATGATTATGGCACGATAGATGGCAACCCCTTAGAGTCAAACCATTTGGCTATAGGTTGGTTGGATCATCTTACAATACTAACCCCTCGGGACCCGGACAAGTATGGGTACCTAAAACTTAATTTCCTTGTTTGCGGGTTCAAGGAACAAATGAGTGCCAAGGAACCTAGTACATGGATAGTGGTGCTTCCGGACATATGACAGAAACAAGAAAAATCATCAAAATTCAAGGAAGTCGAGGTGCAAAAGTCATATTTGGAGGAAATGAAGCTTCAGGAGAAATAAGAGTCATTGGATCCATCAAGAAAAATGGATTAAAAATCACGATGTTGCATATGTTGAAGGACTCAACTTCAACTTGCTAAGCATCGACCAACTCGTGACAAGGGTTATAATGTTGGATTTAACATGGGTATATGCCAAATCAAGATCTTGAATCAAATGAAGTTGTGTTGCAAGGATGCGCACAAAAGAACATGTATGTCGTGAATTGGTCAATCGCAACACCCATCACCGTCTATTAGCAAAGAGCACAATCAATCAAGTTGGTCGTGGCACAAGAAGTTGAGTCACCTGAATTTCAAACGATTAACAAGCTTGCGAAGCAATCTTGTGGAAGGACTTCCAGACTCGAGTATACAAGAAGGAGAGTATATGTGATGCATGTCGAAGGGAAAACAAATCAAATCATCATTCAAAGAAAAGACATGTCCATCTTCAACAAGAATATTGCATCTGCTACATATGGATCTATTTGGTCCATTGAACCAAATAGCATAAGTGGGAAGAAATACACCTTGGTGGTAGTAGATGACTACTCAAGATATACATGGACAATATTCATGTGTAAGAAGAAAGAAACTCTGACGAAACTACCACACGGTGATGAAGAGGATTCAAAATGAGAAGAGCCAAACCATTATCAAAATAAGATCCGACGAGGAACCGAGTTTGTCAATGGTATAATAACTCAATATTGTATAGAAAATGGTATTGCTCATCAATTGTCTCTGCAAAGGACTCCACAAACAGAATGGAGTTGCGAGAAAGAAGGAATAAAACTCTCAAAGAAGAAGCAAGGACCATGTTAGTCAAGTAGGGCTACCTAAAAGATTTTGGATCAAGCAATAAACACAAAGACAAGCTACACTCGAGAATAGATGCATGATAAACAAACAAATGACAAAGACTCCCTATGAGATTTGGACAGGGAGAAAACCAAATGTTGCATATTTTAGAATATTTGGATGTAAATGCTTCATCCATAACAATGACAAAGATAATTTGAAGGCTTTTGATGCTAAAGTCGATGAAGGTATCTTCTTGGGATACTCAAATGAAAGAAAAGCCTCAGAGTACTCAACAAGAGGACTATGGTTACGAGGAATCCATTCATGTGGTGTTTGATGAGCCAAATGTAAATGGAGAAGACATTGAAGAGTCACCGATAAAATTTGAATCAACCAACCATGAAGAAGAGTCCATATCTTTGAAGCCGAAGTCGGAATTATAAACCCGGATGAAGATGAGATAGTCGAGTCTCAAAAACAATTGGAAAATCTGCGGCTAAGTGATGACGAGAGAGTCGATCAAAGCAACATAGCCGCAAGATGATCAATCCACTAACTTACTCCAACTTTGATGTAAGATGGTGAGAGACCATCCACGAACTAGTCATTGGAGATATAAGAGAAGGTGTCAAAACAAGATCCGAACTCAACAAGAAGCTATGTTCACATGCTTTATCTCACAAATAGAGCCTAAAGATGTGTCACAAGCATTGGATGACACACATTGGATTCAAGCTATGCAAGAAGAGTCAATCGGTTTGAAAGAAATAAAGTATGGGAATTAGTTCAAAGACCCACCCATCAAAATGTTATTGGCACTAAATGGGTGTTCGAAACAAGATGAACGAGGAAGGTTCTATGGTAAGAAACAAAGCAAGATTAGTAGCCAAAGGATATTGCCAAGAAGAAGGGATATATTTTCATGAAACATTTGCCCCTGTAGCAAGATTGGAAGCTATAAGGATGTTTCTTGCCTATGCAGCTCACAAGAATTTTATTGTATATTAGATGGATGTAAAGAGTGCATTCCTTAATGGTTTATTGGAAGAAGAAGTATGTTGAACAACCTCCGAGGATTTGAGCGTAAGACTCTTGGAGATAAGGTATACAAACTCAAGAAAGCTCTATATGGATTGAAACAGGCACCCAGGCATGGTATGATACTTTGTCACAATTCCCGATCGAGAACGGATTCACAAAAGGCAAAGTGGATAGAACACTCTTGAGAATTCAAGATGCGAAGAGTATATTGCTTGTTCAAATATATGTGGATGACATTATTTTGGATCCACAAACAAAGAGTCTGTGTGATAAATTTTCAAACCTCATGCAAAGCAAATTCGAAATGAGCATGATGGGAGAGTCGACATTCTTCCTTGGACTCCAAGTGAAACAAACCAAGGATGGAACCTTCATAAGTCGGACAAAAATACACCAGAGATTTAATGAAGAAATTTGGTATGGAAGAGAAGTCTTCTGAAAATACCAATGAATACATCGATCAAAATGGATATGGATGCAAATGGCAGGCTGTAGATCAAACAAGATCTGAGCACTTATTGGATCATTGCTCTATCTCACAAAGAAGCGAGCGGACATCACCTTTGCTTTGTAGGTGTATGTGCAAGATTTCAATCTACTCGAAAAGAAAGCCACATGACTTGCCCAAGAGAATCTTGAGATATTTGAAAGGAAGCCAAGAAGTTGGCTTATGGTATCCAAAGGAAGGTGGATTCAAGCTAATTGGCTATTCGAGACTGACTATCTTGGATGTAGAGTTGACATGAAGAGCACCTCGGGCACATGTCAAATGCTTGGAAACAAAGCTAATTTCCTGGTTTAGCAAAATTCAATAGCCACCTCTACAAACAAGGCAGAATACATAGGCTGCGCATGGCAAACTTGTTGTGCCCAAGTCCTATGGATGAGACAAAGAAATTTATGAGAGACTATGAAGTTGAAGAAAAGGAAATTCCAATCATGTGTGATAACACAAGTGCAATTGCAATCACTCAAAATCCTGTGTTGCACTCAAGAACAAAGCATATCGATGTCATATATTACTTCATAAGAGATCATGTTGAAAAGAATGACATCACCTTGGAATATATTTCAACCGATAAACAGTTGGGCGACATATTCACAAAACCATTATGTGAGTCAAGATTTGAAGAACTCAAGCATGAGTTAGGTTACTAATTGAGGTGACACTCGGAAGACTCAAAGAAAAGAAATGAAACACGAAAAGGGAAAAAGAGTCAACTCTCAAATCTGCTAAGTGAATCACCATATCGGAAAGACAATTGTATCGAGTTAGGCGACAAATGAGTCACTAGGAGAACTGTGAGAAGAAGAGTTAAATCGGCTAAGGGATAAGCTAAGTCATTTATGAGCAAAGGGACAAAAACGCATTGTTTTTACTAAGCGGGAATGTTTTTAAGAATGACGTCGGATAATTATGACGTGTCTGAGCAAAAGCCGCACACCAAGCTTATGATTGGATATAAATGTTTGCCGCATTAAATACGAGACATTAAATGCTAATCGGCGTGCAAAATCTAAGCCGTTAATTTCGATCACATTTCAAAACCACCCGCACGTCCTTTCAGAACCATACTTAAACCATTTTCGTGCGTTTCTCTCACACATTACCAAAAGTGTTCACTTCTCTCTCTCGTAAGCAAAGGCAAAAACTCTCTCAAAAACCTTATCAATCTTCAAATCACTTTCTAAGTTTCATTCGGTAAAATACTGAAAAATGGCATCCACTCATGATTTTGTCAAGCTAGGAAAGTAAATCCACACCGGGTCTCTGTGGATTTCGAGGGTATGGTCAAACAGGTCCGATGACGCCCTCATAAAGAAGATCGCGAAAAACTCGAAACGACCGGGCTAAAACCATTTCTCGACGATGGACTTTCGATGACCTATGTGGAAGAGGTCGCCGCTTCTACGTGAATGCCGAGATTCACGATGAGGGGATCAAATCCTCTGCTCACGGGAAGGAGTTCATCATCACCGCCAAGGATTTGGCGTAACACCGCCGTTACGTGCGTGGAAGGAGCACCGTAAATCAATGAAACCGATGTTGACTTGGTTCTGTTGCGCTTGGAAGGAAGTAGCCAAGACCGACTATCTTTGAAAAGATAGTCTACACACGACTAACAAGAGGTCATTGAAGGAGGACTACCACAAATTGTTGGACATCGTTGCCAAATGCATGGACATCAAATTTGGCAACTTTTGACCAACCGTCCAAAGCGAAATTGATCGTAATGGCCGCGATCATTGAAGAAAAGAAAGTGAACTGGGCTGAATTTGTCTACAGCAGACTACGCGAGAATGTAGGAACAAATCCTTCAAGGAGAATGGAGCATTTGGAGGATCCCCGGGATACGGTGCAGTGATTGGTCGGTGATGGAGGTAAAAAGAGTCCTCTTCGACATGGAAAGGCGTTCCATGTAAACAAGAGGATGTTCGAGATCAAACCTCTCAGCGCACGAAAGAGAGCCTACGCTAAGAGAGTCGATATGAGTGAGGGGGAATCACCACTGAAGATACAAATACTGCCTCCTCTCCACCAAAGAAGAAGGCTGCCCCTGCAGTTTCTAAGAGAACTACGCCCTGCAAAGAAAGAAAAACAAATCTGCTCCTCGCCCCTGCCCAGTAGTCACTGCCCCCTTGCAGCCGTGTCTCCCGCCCTGCGAAGTAGTGGAGAAGGAACCATTAATCCCTTCTCCAAAGGATCAAGAAGAAGAGGATCGCCACAACAAGGAAGGCAACTACTACCTAAGACATCTGCGAAGGCATTGACCGTCAATGAACCAAAGGAAGTGGAGCCACAAAACCCTTTGGTTAAAACAAAGAGAAGAAGAAGACATTCCAAACTCTCCGAGCTTGAAAAGACAAATGAGTCTGTCACTCACCGGAGAAGATACCCGAGATATTTGGAGAAGTAGAATCTCCGAAGTGATTGATGAAACGCCAAATCTGCGAGTCGATCAAGAGAGGCAACTTGAAGACCCGCTTGTAGTCAAAACAAATGAGGAACAAAGAATGGCCGAGACAACCGAGTCACCCGTGACGGGGTTGTTTCTCCACCGTATATGAGGCTCTGAAGGTGTCGAGCAACAAGTCTGCTACCTTCAATACCTGGAAACGAGGGCGCAAGAGGATGATGAAGACGATTTAATCATGCACTCTCCATTGTATCCGTGACAACCAAAATCGTCTGCGCGAGTGGAGAAAATGGAAGTCGAGCCTATCCAGAGTGCGGTTTCAATATCCGAGTTCATTCTTTGAGGAAGAAGAACTCTTGATTTCTTGAGGTGGACACAATCTTTGCAAGCCCTTGACGAGATAATTGCATAAATATACTTTGAAATTCGAAAAGAAAATGAACAAAGCAAAGCAAATGAGGACGCAGAGGCACATGAGAAGGCCAAAGATCTCGCCCTATCACCGCACCCGTAAACATACACATCCTCACTTTGACGCCCTATCGAGAAAGTGATGAGGATCTAGACCTGCTTCCGCCACGGAAGAATTGCAAATGCAAAGAAGCAATGCGAGAATCCGTAATCCTTCATGAGCAAAGGATGATGGAGGGACCAGGAGAGTCCTCCAAAACACAAACCGAGATAAACCCAATGGGAGTGGTGCGAAAGATATTGCCACCGTTGTTGCTGCCACCACTTCCCCACTCACTCGGAAGAAGAACTAAGGAACTGGCGATGAACCGAGATAGTGGAGACCTCGGTCGAGCCAACCCCTAATGAAGGTGTATTACCACCGCCCCAACTACCGAATACTTAATGGGAATAGCGAGAAGTCCGGAGATGAGTGACCCCAATCCAAGTCACTCCGGTGTGCCACCGAGGGGGAAACTCCTCCACTGCAAAGCAAGGTCGGAGGATCTTTGCGGTGACTCCACAATGAATCTAGGAGGCGAAGTGGAGAAGGAACAAACACAAAGTACACAAAGTTGTCATCGACGAGGCTCGATTACGATTGAGACTGTCTCACCGAGTGCCAACCGCTCGAAGGCTAATGACGCCGCTGATGCGGTCGAGGCACGAGGAAGGAACAACCGGAGTTAACACTGGGCGACAAAAGTACAATCCATGGAGTTGAGACTCCAATGGATGCCACCGCAGAAAGACCCTAAGACAGTGACACCGCCGAAAGGGGATGTCCAGGCCTCGCCGCTAGCTTGAGACTGCGGGAGGTAATGAAGGCCAACGGGAGGTTGAGACTTCCCGGGAGTAAAGAAGTCAAGTCGAACATATCTCCTGCTATCATTGATCCATCGGATAAGGAGATAAGTGTGCTTCACGATTCCCAGATAATCCTAATGTAACCTCTCTCGGGATCGAAAGAAGACGATGAAGCCGAGTCATCCCCTGGACTGATCCAAAAGACTCACCGAGGTGTTCCAACCATGAGTAAGTCGACCTCAAGACTACTCGTCAAACTTTCAACTTTGATGAGCCACCCATGGAAATCTCATCATCGTCCGATGACGATTCGATAAGGCCGAGGACCATCAACTCACGTGGAAAAACCAGGTGAGACCGACGAAGCTATTGAGACAGTGAGGCTCGGCAAAGTCGGTCAACTTCACAATGCACTTAGCTGAAACAGTCCATCACGCAAGCTTCCCAAGCTGCGGCAGGTTCGACTCCACAAGGAACTTCATGAGCACCACTCATCATTGAACAAATTCGAGTTGCTCGTGATGATCCCTTTGTAGAATCATTTCCCTTCTCTCTGGACGTACCCGACCTCCCTGAAGAGTCAGAAAGAGATCTCGAGTGCTTCCACAGACCAGATCCTTTCATTCCATCAGATACCATCATTCCAGCTGACTATGATTTTGACGCTGCTTGGCCATCAGCTGCAACAGAGGGAACAGCTAAAATTCGGGAGGTGTTCAAAGCATTATTTGCTGAAATTGAACGGATGGAGAGGCACCAGGCCTCGATGGACATGAGACTGGATAACAGGGATGCGAACCTTACTGCTGACTTGAGAGGCATAATAGTCAGAATCCGGGAGTGGTGGCAACAACAGCAAACAATGCGTGTGGAACAAGCTAGATATTTCAGAACATTGTTCAACAAGCTGTTGGTCTGGCGAGCTGAGAATGCTGATGCAAAGACAAAATTGAGAGAACACATTGAGCACATGCATGAATCTCACACTGCTGAGATAAAGTTGTTGCGTGAGCAAAATAAGAATGAGCTCCTGCGTATGGAAGAAAACATGGATCGAAAATTCAGCCTTCTCATGGCTGAGATGAAGTTAATTAAAGCTGAATCCAACGCTACTCGCTCTGAGTTTCGCGCCGCATACTCCGCAGCAGACTCGAAGCAGAACTTGGCTATCAGCAGACTCGACTTCCTGCTCGCTAGTTTGTTTCCAGGGGTTCCTCTCTCCTTTGATGATGCCAAAAAGGGGGAAGAGGAATACCTAAAAGCGCTGAAGGGATCTGAAGTTGAGAAGGAGGGAGCAGCTGTGAAGGGAAAGACAATGAGAAAGTTTCAAGAGAAAACAAAGGGAAGTCTGTTGGGGGGAAGGATCGAGAGATGTAACCTTGATGATTGAAAAACCCCCAACAAGGTCTTGTCACACAAAATGATATTATCAAAGAAACTCCCAATGACTCGCCACTCCAACACTGATGTACCTATGGCCGACAAGAGAAAGACATTGAAGCGAGGGATGAAGGAAGTGGAAGGAAGGATGAATGCCCGAGTTATGGATATTCGAAAAACATGGAGGCATTCCAAAGAGAGAGACACTTATGCCATCTCGGATGCGGAATCGAGCCAAGATCAATTGATGAATTTAAAACGCCGCATCCAAGGATACTTCGCAAATATGTCCATGGCTCAAGCCTGGGACTTGTACTGGGAAAAGGGTCTCACACTATGTGAAGAAGCTGACAGGCAGCAGACTACTGGCAGTCACTCCGCTAGTCACTCAGCTGGGAAGAAGAAGACCCCAGTACAATACACGCCCAGAGGAAGAGGTAGAGGAAGAAGCAGTGGTGGAGGAAGAGGTTTCAGACCTAGACCTCTGCCCAAAAACATTGAGTACATAGATCCAGGCAAAAGAGGAGGGATCTACTGGGCTGGTTTTGATGAAGTAGCCAATCTGCAAGTGGCTAAGAACAATGCTGAGTATGTGAAAAGAATTGAAGAAGAAAATAAAAGACAAACTCAGCTATGGGAGGAGAGACAAGAGAGAATAAGAAGAGATGAAGCTGCCCGGAAGGCATATGAAAAGAAGAAGAAAAGTGAAGATGAGAAAAAGAAAAGAAGACCGAAGATGACAGAGTCAAGAAGAAAAAAGAAGGAGGAAGTGAAGGAGATGAAATGTTGTTGTCCACCCCTTCATGTATTTTACTATGTAAATACATTTTATGTAAGTCTTCCTGTAATAAATCAGAAATTCTCTATTTTTGCGTAGACATAGATGTTTGCTCGATACACTTTGTAAATTGTGTAAAGGACAAGAATGTTATGATCAATAAAAGGATTGATTCTACGCATACATTCTCTATGAATGCACTATCTCAGATGTATCTTTGCTATTTACATTTTGAATGTTTTAAGTTTTGGCATCATCAAAAAGGGGGAAATTGTTGGGAAATTTATTGTTTAGATTTTGATGAATGCCATGTAAAACTTAGAATAGGAAGTTGGCACCCCATTTCCGTTGTAAACGCATTGTAATAAATAGGGTTGGTCAAAAGAGTTAAGTCGGCTATGCCTAAACATGCAAGAAGACAACCGGAGACTAGAAGGAAGACTCCGCAAAGAAGACAGTGAGTATGGCAAAGAAGAGAAGACGAACTCGATCAAGGAGCAAAACTGAGATGCAAATGAGTAGAGTATCGATCAAGTCAACTCAAGATAGCCAAGTCTCAAGTTGAAGTGACAAAGAGTCATCCAATAATTGGAAGGTGACTCTAAGTCACCTGGGAAAGAAAGGAAATGCAAATAAGTCGAGATAATCGGAAGAGATCCGTTGCACGTAAATCAAGGGAATTACTTAAACAAGTAATACCTCCATACTACCTTTCTCGAAGTGCTCAATCCCGAAGCGTGCAAAAGGAATAAACCAATGGGAAGCACCGCACCATGTCGAACTCAAAAGTCAAGAACAATTCATACGAGGAAGTGGCAATTCCAAGGATCGCAACAAGACAAGCCAACGACCACAAGTGTCTTTTGAGAATAAGCCTATCTCTTCAACGGGCAAATTTTCAAAAGAACACTATAAAAGGCTGAGGAGTTTATTTGAGAGTATGTTGGTTACCTTGACAATTGAAAACAAATACGAGCAAGAAAAGTCAGATCTCAGAAACCAAAAATATTCTCAAATCATTCAAGATTAATCCTCAAGCCAACATTACGAAGAAAATCAATCCAACACTCACCGTGAAGGAAAGATAACTTCAATCGCTTGAAGAGGAAATTTTTGAAGAATCAAGGGGTCTACATTCCACGGAGGATTGTAGGAAGGTTCAAGGTCGAACCGGTCTCAAGTTTTTGGAGGGCTTCGTGATCAAATCCAAAGAGCTTGAGCAAGTGGGTCGTAGTAGCAAGGCAAATTTGCCCTGTGAAGAAGAGCCGCGAGTCGCACGAGAAGCCACTGCGTGACCCAGGCATCTCCGGACCGAGTCCCAAAGGATCAAGTCACCAGTGTGATCAAGACTTGTATCCGGACTGTTACCACTCAGTATCGATCAATACTTAGTGGATTCCTCCAGGAGTTGGAGAAGAGAGGAGTAGAAGAATTACCCCATCTTCGAACCTCTATAAAAACTTATCGTGTCATTTACATTTCAAAGACTTTAATTCCCGCACCTTATTTATTTAACTCTGTGATAAATTTGATATCCACTTGATAATCTCTAAGTACTAAAACCAAGTATTAAATCAAACTAAACAAAATTTAAGGGTGTAAAGTCTTCCAATAAAACAAATCACAATCGAGTTAAGTCTTTTGTCAAAACAATCGAGTTATTTTATCAACAACTTAGTCGAGTCGTTGAGTAACTAACTCTATTTGATTAACTAACTTAGTTGTCCATCAAGGACTCAAATTGTGAAGTATTAACTCGAATATTTAAAAGGACTAAATCGAAAAGTTGGTAAGATTTATTCAACCCCCCCTTCTAAACCTTACACTCACACCCCTTGGGACCTACATATCCGGAACTATTCTAACAGGAATTTGAGGACCAAATTCTTTTAAGGAGGAGAGGATGTGAGGCCCCAATTTTTATTTAGCTCGAACTTGTAACATTTCCGGATGATGTACTACATGACTAGTGTCACTATATTGTTATTAATAAATGTGGCCCTTAGTTTCGAATTTTTTAATATCTAGTCACTAAAAATTTTATTTTATTTTATCTTCTTTAACTTACTAATTGCTAATTACTAATTATCCCTTTGTTTATAATTTTATTAACTCATACACTAGCATTTTATTAAACCCAATTTTAGAGACTTAAAATTACTTATCATAAGAGCTAGAAATAAGAAAAATTGACTTATAAGAAGACTAAGTTATAAAGGGTTGATAAGGAGGACTAAAGGTGGATAAGTGGACTTAATTATCACCAAAATACAAAAAACAAAAAATAAAGAAAAGAAAAATTGGAGGGATAGATGATGAAGTGGGCGGCCAAGGAGGGGAGAGTAGAAGAAACAAGCCTTGTCTTTTTCCATTTGATTATTCACTTAAACATGCAAGCCTTCATCCATTCCAACAAGTCTTGCTTCTACCAAGGCAAGCATGAGCCACCAAAACACAAACCTAAAAAAAATACTCTTGAGTGTGTTGGTAGAGAGGGAGGCGGCCATAGGGTGATTTTTGGAGGAGGAGACTCAATTCTTATACGAAATCAAATTTCATTCATCCATTATCACCTCACTTGAACATCTTACAAAAAAAAAAAGGAGAATAAATGTTCTCTCCACCACAAGAGGGCTGAAAATTTGGAAGAAAAATAGGTAAAAATTCTTCCTCTTCATATCATTTTCTTTCCTAAAATTCAAGATCTTTTCTCCAACTTTTAACTTGAAAAATTCCATTTCTTGTAGAACTAAAGGGGGGAGCCGAAATTTTTGTAGTAAGAAGCTTGGAGTTGTTGGATAAAAGAGCCTCAAAAAGCCAGGATCAAAAGTAAGGACCTCTTGTGTGTTAGTATTCACTTTTTTTTTTCTTTTACTTCCAAAATCCACCATTTTTGACACCAAAATTCCAACCTAGGGGCTTCCCTAAGAAGCTTTGGGACCTTTGAGGAAGTATTCTAAGGAAGAAAATCACCTAGATCATCCACTACCAAAAAATGAAAGAGGTGGGTGAAAACTATTCCACAACTATCTCATTTTTATTATGCATAAAACCAAAATAATTTAGTATTATGTACAATTTTTTTTAATAAATTTTCAGTATTTTATTCAAAAAATTTACAAAAAAAAATATATATTATGATTTTACTTGCAATAATAATAAATAGTCAAAAATTGCTCTTTATTATGCTTTAAGGTGCCTTATTACTATGCATGTCCAAAAATAGCTTAGAAATATACAAATATATATTTTTACATGTTTATATATTCTGGATTTATGACCCAATAGAAAAAATTTGAACTTGGGCTATTTTTGTAATTATTGCAAAATATAGGGCCAAAATCATAAATGACAAATCTATGAAGGACCCCTCTGGAAAATTCAAAATCCGGACCCTAAATCATTGTGAATGTTACATTATCAGTAACAAAAAAAATGAAGACCCTTCGGGTCAAATAAATGCAGTAAAAGACTAATTAGACACTAAGATGAGAATTTTAAAACTTACGGGATCCCACTGTAATTTTTAAAATTTTTGACAGACACTGCCCCTAAAATATTATGGACTTATTTTTAGTAATATTTTGGACCCTTAGTCCAAATTTCATAAAATCGGACTTGAAACGAGTCATTAACAACAAAATCACATTTGGGCTAAAAATGCAATTTTTTGAAATAGGGTGTTGGGTAAATTTATTGTTTAGATTTTGATGAATGCCATGTAAAACTTAGACTAGAAAGTTGGCACCCCATTTTCTTTGTAATTTGTATTGAAATAGATAGGGTTGTACTAGCTGAGTCAAGTCAGCTACGCTTGCACATACAAGAAGTCAACTGAAGACTGGGTTGAAGACTCCGCTGTGAAGCAACTGAGTATAGCAAGGAAAAGAAGACAAGAACTCGACAAAAGGAGTAGCAACTATGATACAACCGTGTGAAGTGTAAGTCAAGTCAACTTAAGATAGCCAAGTCTCAAGTTGAAGTGACGGATGAGTCACCCATCGGCCGAGGCGACTCAAGTCACCTGGGGAAGTTAAGGAAAGCGATCAAGTCAAGACAATCGAAAAGAATCATTGCCGAAGTCAAGAACATTACTTAAACAAGTAACACTTCCATACTGCCATGTCTTAAAGTGCTCAGTCCTAGAAGCATGCAAAAGGAATAAACCAATGGGAAGATCTTGCACTTGGTCGACTACGAAAAAGTCAATGTTCATTTAATACGAGGAAATGTCAAGATCAAGGATCGCAACAAGACAAGCCAACGACTACAAGTGTCTTTTGAAAATTAGCATATCTCTTCAACGGGCAAATTTTCAAAAGAGCACAATAAAAGGCTCAGGAATCAATTTGAGAAAAGGTTACCTGAACCACGAACACTCAAGCTATTATTCAAGCTATAACTTACAAAACTATTCTCAAGTTATTCAAGCTAAATCCTCAAGCCTAAACTTCGAAGGAAATCAATCCAACACCAAGCTTTGAAGGAAAGACAACTTCAAATTGTTGAAGAGGAAACTTTTGAGAATCAAAAGGGGTCTACATTCCAAGGAGGACAGGTTCAAGGTCGAACCAGTCTCAAGTTATTGGAGGGCTTCGTGATCAAATCCAAAAAGCTTGACCAAGTGAGCTGTAGTAGCAAGACAAATGCCCTGTGAAGAAGTTCGAGTCGACGAAAAGCCAACCGTGTGTGACCAAGGCATCTCCGTCGAGTCCCAAAGGATCAAGTCACCGTGTGATCAAGACTTGCATCTGGACCGATAACCACTTTGTACTCCGATCAATACTTAGTGGATTCCTCCGGAGTTGGAGAAGAGAGGATTAGAAGAATTACTCCATCTTCGAACCTCTATAAAATTTATTGTGTCATTTACATTTCAAAGATTTACTTATCGCATATTATTTAATATCTGTGATAATTTGCTATCCAATTGATATTTAACAAAGAGCTAAAACCAAGTGTTAAAACACTTTTAAACCAAATTTAAAGGGTGTTAAGTCTTCCGCTGAAAATCTCATCACAGTCGAGTTAAGTATTAGACTAAACCGCTGAGTTATTCTATCAACAGCTTAGTTGAGTCTGTTGAGTGGCTAACTCTGCTGGTTAACTAACTTAGTTGTCCATCAAGGACATAGTTGTGAAATTAACTCTGAACTAATTTAAAAAGGACTAAATCGAAAAGTTGGTAAGGTTTATTCAACCCCCTTCTAAACCTTACTCACACCCCTTGGGACCTACAAGTGGTATCAGAGCGGTTGGTTCATTGAGCCTTCTGCACTGGTTACTGAACTAGATCTCCAAGTTTTCAAAGAAGTTTTTAACACTTGTTCTTTCAAAAGCCATTTTTTTAACAGCAAAGTTATTATCATGGAAGCAAATTTGACACGCATTCTTATGTTCACCATTGAAGAATTTGATGACTGGAAAATACGTATGCAGGCTCATCTATCAGCTTTACATGATGAAATGTGGATAGTGATAGAGGATGGGCCACTGCAAATAATGAAGGTGAACACAGCTGCAAGGAGAGTTGTTGCAGCTGAGGAAGAGGAGGCTGCTCCTCCTAGACCAGCTATGGTTGAAAAGCCAAGAGCTGAGTGGACAAATGATGACAGAAAAAGATACAACCTTGACAATGTGGCCAAGGATATACTTTACAAGACTTTGGACAAAGCCATGTTCAACAAAGTCAAATCATGCAAAATAGCCAAAGAAATCTGGGATAAATTAGCCTTAATTTGTGAAGGATCTGAGCAAATTAAGGAAAACAAATTATATGTTGTTGTTCAAAAATTTGAAAACTTCAAAATGCTTGCAGGTGAAACAATGGACCACCGGATGCTAGATTCACTTTAAATTACAAATGAGCTCTCAAGACTTGGAAAGAATACACACGAGAAGGAGATGTGTATGAAGATACTGAGGAGCCTCCCAGCTGAGTGGGAAATGAAGACCATGGCTCTAAGGCACTCGATGGACCTATCAAAAATATCCAATCATGAACTATTCTCAGACCTCAAAGCCTATGAGTTTGAGCTGAGAAGAAAAGATCAAGAGGAGATAGTTGTGCCCAAAGCAGCTGCACTCATTGTCAAGGAAGGGAAAAGAGCTGAGACCAAAGAAGTCATTGACCAGGAAGAGATTGCCTTGATGGTTTAAAGATTCAACAAGTTCTTCAACAAGAACTACAAAAGAAACAAAGGTGATTCCTCCAGAAGACATTCAGCTCCCTCCAAGTCAAGGGAAGATAGGCCACCAAAGAGAGCTGAGCATCAAAAGGTCGAATATCAAAGAGCTGACAACCCAAGAAATGAAAGAGTTGACCAAAAAGTTGAGAACTTGTGTTGGAATTGCAGACAACCAGGACACTTTGCCATTGACTGTCAATATCCTGTAGTCAATAAATACAGGAATGAAGAAGAAAGAAAAGTCTTCAGAGAAAGAAAGCAAGAAAAGAAAAGAGAAATGTTGGTTGATGAGACTGCTGATACAGCCAAGTCAAAAGAAGCAGTAGACTCAGAGAGTAGTGAAGCTGACTACTCAAGTGACTCTGAAGAAGAAGCCTTATTATGTCTAATGGCTAAGGAACAAGATCAACCTGACCAAGAATATGAGGTACATTCTAACTTATCTCATTCAGATTATAGTGATGGTGACTGTGACACACACACTTCATCACCCACTGATCTTTATGATTCATTAGACAAAATGATGAAAGACTTTGAGCACATTAAATCCTCACACTCACTATTAAATGAGGAAAACAAATGTACCAAGATCCAAAGCTCACATCCGACTAAGGAGCCGAGTACTCTAAGTCACATAGCCGATGAGAACAAAAAGTCGGAGGTCGAAAATGTTAAATTAACAAAGAGAGATAGTCGCTATAGAAAAAAAAGAAAATGATCTCAAAAATGTGATTGCTTTATTCACAAAGGCATCTAAATCACTTTGGATGATCTTATCATGAGCCAAAAAGAATATGGAGACAAGACAGTGTAGGATTTAATTCCTTTGTGCATAGTCAAACTCCAAGAGTGATCTTAGAAAAGGGATCTTCAAGTAATGAAGCATCTCAAAACCCAGACACCAAATATTGCACACACAAACTATTCCAAAGCACAATCACAAACAAACCGGCCTTGGATATAAAAAGAAAAGGAAAACAACCAATTGAGTATCTTTGAGAGGACAGTGAGAAGAAATCCAAAGAGTTCCTCAAAACTCCAAACAGAAGTACTCTATAAAGAAGAATCGAGCTACCAAAAGCCCCGGAAGTTCTATAAAAGGAACAAATATGACGAATGGTAGAAACTACCCAAGTTAAGCTTATTGGAATATTGTGAAATATCAAAAAGACCTATGGAATACAAGCCTAAATGGCAAAGTCCTAGAACTCATCAAAGGTCATTCCAAAGGCAACAAAGCTATTATTAGCTCACATATGCACCCAAACACTACACTCGGAGAGATATCACAATTACGCAAAGAAGGAAATTGCTAAAACACACACAGACATACGACAAAAAAGAGACAATCAGTATGAACCTAAAGCCCCAAGCAATTTGCCAAAGTGAATTATGATTATGGAACAGATAGATGGCAACCCCTTATAGTCAAATCATTTGGCTATAGGTTGGTTGGATCATCTTCTGACACTAACCCCTCAGGACCCAGGCAAGTATGGGTACCTAAAAATTAATTTCCTTGATTGCGAGTTCAAAGAACAAAATGAGTGCCAAGAACCTGGTACATGGATAGTGGTCGTTCCGGACACATGACAGAAACAAGAAAAATCTGTCAAAATTCAAGGAGATTAGAGGTGAAAAAGTCATATTTGGAGGAAATGAAGCTCTAGGGGAAATTAGAGGCACCGGATCCATCGGAAAAATGGATTAGAAATCACGAGATGTTGCATACGTTGAAGGCCTCAACTTCAATCATTAAGCATCACCAACTCGTGACAAGGGCTACAATGTTGGATTCAAGATGGGGAGTATGCCAAATCGTGAGGCATCAATCAAATGAAGTGGTGTTGCAAGGATCCGGACAAAAACATGTATGTGGTAGGGATCGTCAATCGCTACACCAAGCACTTGTCCAAGCTAGCAAAGAAACAAAATCAAGTTGGGCATCAGTGGGGCACAAGAAACGAGTCACACGAATATCAAGACAATTAACAAGCTTGCAAGAAGTAATCTTGTAGAAGGACTTCCGGACTCGATGTACAAGAAGGAAAGTATTTGTGATGCATGCCGATGGGTAAACAAATCAAATCATCATTCAAAGAAAAGTCAAGTCCATCTTCAACAAGGATATTACATCCGTTGCATATGGATCTATTTGGTCCAAATCGAGCCACCAACATAAGTGAAAAGAAATACACTCTAGTAGTGGTGGATGATTATTAAAGATATACATGGACAATCTTCATGTGTAAAAAGGAGGAAACCTTGCAAAATTACCTCAACCGATGAAAAGAGTTCAAAATGAGAAAACTCAAACCATTATAAAGATAAGATCTGATAGAGGAACTGAGTTTGTTAATGGAATAATAACTCAGTATTGTGTTGAAAATGGTATTACTCACGAATTATCCGCGGCAAGGACTCCACAGCAGAATGGAGTTGCAGAAAGAATGAATAGAACTCTCAAGGAAGCAACAAGGACCATGTTAGCTGAAGCAGGGTTACCCAAAAGATTTTGGGAAGCTCAAGCATCAATACCGCATGCTATACTCAAAATAGATGCATGATAAATAGACAGCTGACAAAGAATCTCTATGAAATTTGGACAGGGAGAAAGCCAAATGTTGGGTACTTTAAAATATTTGGATGTAAATGCTTCATCCACAACAATGGGAAAGATAATCTAAAGGCTTTTGATGCCAAAGCCGATGAAGGTATCTTCTTGGGATACTCAGCTGAAAGCAAAGCCTATAGAGTGCTGAACAAAAGGACTATGGTCATAGAAGAATCCATCCATGTAGTGTTTGATGAACCTAATGTAAATGGAAAAGATCTTGAAGAGTTAGGCGATAAGTGAATCACCAACCCGTCGAGAAGAGTCCCTATGTTGAAGTTGAAACTGAATATTTAATCAAGGTGAAGATGAGATAGCTGAATCTCAAAGACAGCTGGACAATCTGCAGCTAAGTGATGATGAGAGAGTTGCTCAAGATAACACACCTGCTAGAAGACTGAACCCAGCTAACTTACACCAACCTAATGTGAGATGGCTAAGAGACCATCCACCAGAGCTAGTCATTGGGGATGGAAGAGATGGTGTAAGAACCAGATCAAGAGCTCAACAAGAATCAATGTTCACTTGTTTTATCTCTCAAATAGAGCCAAAAGATGTGTCTCAAGCACTGGATGACACACATTGGATTCAGGCCATGCAAGAAGAACTGAATCAGTTTGAAAGAAACAAAGTATGGGAATTGGTTCAAAGACCAACCCATCAAAATGTTATTGGCACAAAACGGGTGTTCAGAAATAAGATCAATGAAGACGGTTCTGTGGTAAGAAACAAAGCAAGACTGGTAGCCAAATGGTATTGCCAAGAAGTAGGAATAGATTTTGATGAAACCTTTGCCCCTGTTGCAAGATTAGAAGCAATAAGGATGTTTCTTGCCTATGTTGCACACAAGAACTTCATTGTATACCAAATGGATGTAAAAAGTGCATTCTTGAATGGATTATTGGAAGAAGAAGTCTATGTTGAACAACCTCCAGGATTTGAGCAGAAGACTCTTGGAGATAAAGTGTACAAGCTCAAGAAAGCTCTATATGGATTGAAACAGGCACCTAGAGCATGGTATGATACATTGTCTCAATTTCTAACAGATAATGGATTCACCAAAGGCAAAGTGGATAGAACACTTTTCAGAATTCAAGATGGAGAGAGTATACTGCTTGTTCAAATATATGTGGATGACATCATTTTTGGATCCACAAACAAAGAGTTGTGTGATAAATTCTCAAACCTCATGCAATGCAAATTTGAGATGAGCATGATAGGAGAGCTGACATTCTTTCTAGGACTTCAAGTTAAACAGGTGAAGGATGGAACCGTCATAAGTCAAACAAAGTATACCAAAGATTTAATTAAGAAATTTGGTATGGAAGAGAAGTCTTCTGTGAAAATACCAATGAATACATCAGTCAAGATGGATATGGATACGTATAGCAAGCAAGCCCGTGGATCAAACTAGATACAAAGCACTTATTGGATCATCTGCTTCTATCTCACAAAGTAAGCGACTTCACCTTTCTTTGTCAGAGGTGAATGTGCAAGATTTCAATCGCACCAAAAGAAAGCCACATGACCGCAGCCCAAGAGAATCCTAAGATATTTGAAGGGATGCCAGAAGTCGGCTTATGGTATCCAAAGGAAGGAGGATTCAAGATTATTGGTTACTCGGACTCGACTATCTTTGGATGTAGAGTTGATAGGAAGAGTACTTGTGTACATGTCAAATGCTTGAAACCGATTGGTTTCCTGGTTTAGCAAGAAGCAAATTTCAATAGCCACATCCACAAAAGGGTGAAGCAGTACATAGGTGCGCGGTTGTTGTCTTAAAGTCTTATAGATGAGACAACAACCGAGAGATTATGATGTTGAAGAAAAAAATTCCAATTATGTGTGATAACACAAGTGCTATTGCAATCACTCAAAATCCTGTGTTGCACTAAAAACAAAGCACATTGATGTCAGATATCATTTTATAAGAGATCATGTTGAAAAGAAGGACATCACCTTGGAATACATCTCAACTGATAAACAGTTAGCTGACATATTCACAAAGCCATTATGTGAATCAAGATTTGAAGAGCTTAAGCATGAGCTAAGGTTAATTGAGCTGAATTGACACTCAGAAGACTCAAGGAGAAGAGTTGGAACAAGAAAAGATGAAAATAAAGCTAAGGTCTTGAATCAGCCAAGTAAATCAGTCGTATCGGAAAATCAGCTGCATCAAGTTAGTTGACAGCTGAGTACCTATGTGAAAAGAGAGAAGAGTTGAATCACCTCGAAGTAAGTGATTATTTATGAACTAAGTGACAAAAACGCAAATGCGTTTTAATAAGCGAGAATATTTTTAAGGATAACATCAACACAATGACAGATCTGACCAAACGTTGCACGACCAAGCCAATGATTGGATATAAATGCTGCCGCATTAAATGCGAGAAATTAAATGCTAATCGGCGTGCTAAATCTGAGCCGTTGATCCTGATCAAATTTCAAAAACCGTATGCACGTCCTTTCATAACCCATACATATATCATTTCGTCCATTTTCTCTCTCACACTACACCAAACAATTCATTTCTCCAAAAGCAAAGACTGTATTTTTCTCTCGAAACCTATCAATCTTCAAAGCAAGTTTCTCAAAAATTGTTCAGTAAAAATCACTGAAATGGCAACCACCTATGATTTCGCTAAGTTGGGAAAGCAAATCCACACTGGTTCTACCGTAGATTTTGAAGGGATGATCAAACAGGGGTCTGATGAAACCCTTGTGAAGAAGATAGCTGAGAAAGTAGAGAAATCTGGACTGAAACCCTTTCTCACGATGGAGTTTCAGATGATGTATGTGGAAGAGGTTGCCTAGTTCTACGTGAATGCTGAAGTTCACGACGAGGGCATCAAGTCCCCTGTTCATAGAAAGGAATTTACGATCACTGCTGAGGATCTAGTGGAGCATTGTTTGCTGCCATCGGAAGGAGTGTCGGAGATATTGGAGGCCGATGTAAACTTGGCTGCTGCATGGAAGGAAGTGGCCAAACCTCGACCGTCTTTGCGAAGGTTGTCTACACAAATGACAAAGAAGTCACTTGAAGGAAGACTACCACAAGTTGCTGGATATTGTTGCCAAGTGTGTAGACATCAAATTTGGAAGCTTTAATCAGCTGTCCAAAACTAAGTTGATCATGATGGTTGCGATCATGGAGGAGAAGAAGGTAAACTGGGCTGAGTTTGTATACAGCAGACTCTGCCAAAATGTTGGAAATAAGTCTTTCAAGGAAGATGGATCGTTCGGACGATCCTTGGGGTATGGCCTTATTATTGGTCGGCTTATGGAAGTGAAGGGAGTTCCACTCCGACATGGAAAGGCGTTCCATGTCAACAAGAAGATGTTCCGATCTAATCTCTCGGGAGCTTAGAAGAGAGCTTATGCCAAGAGAGCAGATACCAGTGAGGGGGAATCAGCCGACCCTGAGGAAATAACTGTTGTCTCCCCTCCCAAGAAGAAAGCCGTCCTGCGCACCGAAAGAAGATCGCCCATGCGGCAAAGAAAACAACTGCACCTGCCCCTGCAGCCGTATCTCCTGCCCCTGCAGCCGCAATAGAGAAGGAATCCTTAGTACCTTCTCCAGGAATGAAGAAGAAGAGGACTGCCAAGAAGAGAAAGACAGCTGCCTCTAAGGTAACCCCATAGGCCTTTACTATCGAGGAACCGGAGGAAGTAGAACCAGAAGTTCCTCTGGTGAAAACCAAAAGAAGAAGAAGAATCTTCAAGCGTTGTAGCTTGAGAAAACAAACAGTGAAATCTACTTACCGAACAGATCACCAAACAACAAGGGAGAAGTAGAGTCTCCGTGAGATCATTGATGAAACCGCCAAGTCCCGCTGAGGCCGATCAACGGAGGCAAGTTGAAGACCCAACTGTGGATAAAAAGCCGAGAACAAGTAATTGAAGGCGGCTAAATCTCCCCGGCCGACAGGCCGTGTCTCACTTTGTGACGAGATGTTCGCCGAGGGTGAAGAGCAGCAAGCTCTACTACATTCCATTCATGATAAAGAGGTACCACATAAAGATGATGACGATGATGTGATCATGCTATCTCCACCATATCCGGACATCCAAAATTGTCTCATGAGAATGGAGGAAGTGGAAGTTGAGTCACTCTAGGGTGCGGTTTGAACACCCGTGAGTTTATTGAGGAGGAAGAGGAGCTATTTAGGTTCCTTGTAGTTGATACAAAGATCTTTGCAAGCCCTGATGAGGATAATTGCATCAACATGCTGCAAATTCAAAGGAAAACGAATAAAGCACGCAAAGATAAATAGAAGCAAAAGCTCGTCAAAAGCCAGATTTGTCCTCTAACCGAACCACTAATCACACTCATCCACATTTTGACATACTTTCGTAGTTTATGAAGATTTGGACCTGGCGGCTGCGCGATGTAAGAGCTAGAAACGCAGCAAAGCCATGCGGGGAATCCAGGATGATGCTTGAGCAACAATTTATGGAAGGACCAGGAGAGTCTTCCAAATCACAACTGAAAATTGACCCTATGGGAGTGGTGCGGCCAGACAAATCGTTGTTGCTGCGACCACTTCCCGATTCACTCGAGGAAGGTTCTAAGGGAAATGGCAATGAAACCGGGAACTTGGGGACCCAAGTCGAGCCAACCCCTATTGAAGGTGTCTTAACACCTGCCCCAACGGCTGAACACTCACAGGAAACAACCGGGAGTTTGGAGAAGAGTGACCCCCTCCACTCCACTGCGGCTAGGTCGGAGGTTGCCGCACAACTCCACCATGAATCTCGGGGCGAAGTGGAGAAGGAAAAAGAAAATGAAACACAAAGCAGATGAGACTGCATGTCTCACCGAGGTGCCAACCGCTCTGCAAGGCGAGACGCCGCGATGCGAATCGAGGCACAAGATGGTTACGCCCGGGAGTTAACACTGGGCAATGAAAGTGCAATCCACGGAGTTGAGACTCCTATGGATGCCATCGTAGAAGACCCCAAGACAGTGAAATGCAGGCCGAAGGAATATCCAAGCCTTCAAGTTAAGACTGCGAGAAGGTAATGAAGGCCTACGGGAGGTTGAGACTTCCCGAGGTAAAGAAATAGAAGTACGAACATCCCTCCTGTTATCATTGATGCAACCGAGAAGGAGATAAATGCCCTTCACGATTCCCAAGACAACCCCGATGTAACTTTTCCGGATCCGGGTGAAGATGAAGTCGAGTCATCCCCTGTTGCAAGGCCAAACGACTCAACCGAGGTGTTCTTCCCAAAGACGAGTAAGCCCGAATTCAAGGTCGCCGCCGTCAAAAGTTTAATTTTTGATGATGAGCCACCCTTCAAGTCTCATCATCATCCGATGACGCCATCGATACTGGGCCGAGGACCGACAACTCAAATGGAAAAACTAGCTAAGACCGAAAGTCATTGAGATAGTGAGGCTCACCACTGGTCCATACCACAACCCCGTTGAATCACGCCATCATCACGCAGGCTCCCAACGCCGCTGCAGGCAGAATCGACTCAACCAGGCACATCATGACCACAAGTCATAGTTGAACAGATTCCCTATGTCCGTGATGATGCGTTTAAACAAACGTTCCCTTTCTCACTAGAGCTGCCTGATCTTGATGAAGAATCAGCTAGAGATCAACAACGTTTCCATAAACCTGATCCAGTCGTTCTCACAGATACCATCATCCCAGCAGATTTTCATTTTGATGTTGCTTGGTCGCCAGCTGAGACAGAGGTGACTACTGAGGTTCGAGAAGTCTTCAAGGAAATATTTGCGGAGATAGAGAAGATGGAAAGGCACCAGGCCTCATTGGATATGCGGATAGATAACAGAGATGCTAATCTTATGGCCGATCTGCATGGAATCATAGTCGATCCGGAATGGTGGCAACAACAAAGAAATAATGCGTGGAACAAAGTTCGATACTTTAAGGCATTGTACAACAAAATGTTGATCCGAGCGCCGATAACACCTGATATGAAGAGAAGAATGCAAGAAAACATTGATACAATGCATGAATCTCATACCACGAAATGGAACTCGCTGCGTGAATTTCATCGAAAAGAACTTCAAGCGTAGAGGAGAATATGAATGAAAAATTTAGCCTTCTCATGGCTGAAATGAAGTTGGTAACAATTCAATCAAAAGCCATTCGCTCGAATTTCGAGCATCATACTCAAAGCAGCCAGTAATCCAAGCGAACTCAGCTATCAGCCGCTTAGATTTCATGCTTGCTGGCATGTTTCCAGGGGTTCCTCTCTCCTTTGATGATGCCAAAAAGGGGAAAGAGGAATACCTAAAGACGTTGAATGATTTGACTGTTGAGAAGAAGGACGCAGCTGTTGAGAAGCAGAACAAAACAGCTGAAGAGCATAAGAAAGAAAAGGGAAAATCCATTGAGGGGGAAGGTTCAAAGGATATGACTTTAATGGTTGCTAGAACCCCTCAACAAGGACTTGTCACAGCTGACATCATAAGCAAACTCCCAGTGACTTTGCCGCTCCAACACTCTGTTGTGCCCATGTCTAAGAAGAGGAAAATAGTAGAAGCAGGGATGAAGGAGGTTGAAGGAAAAATAAATGCCCGTGTGATGGACATATTGAAACAATATGGAGGCATTCCAGCAGGAAGAGACACTGATGCCATTTCAGATGTCGGAACCGAGCCTAGATCAGTCGATGAATTCAAAACGCTCAAATCCAAAGGATACTTCGAAGGCATGTCCATAGCCCAAGCATGAGACTTGTATTGGGAAAAAGGCCTCAAGTCATGCGAAGAAGGCGACAGCAGCCAGACTCTAGCAGCCACTCACTGCCGGCCACTCTCGGTCACTCTACCCGAGAGAAAAAGGCCCCGCACAATACACACCCGAGAGAAAGAGGTAGAAGCGTTGGAGGAACAGGTTTGGACCTAAACCTCTACCCAAAAATATCAAATATATAGATCCGGAAAGAAATGAGGGATCTATTGGGTGGTATGACGAAGTAGCCAACCGGGAAGTGGCAAGGAAGAATGTCGACTATGTCAAGAGGATTGAAGAAGCAAATAAAAGACAAACTCACTGTGGAAAGAAAGACAAGAAAGGAAGAGAAAAGACGGGCGCCGTAAGAGCCTATGAGAAAAGGAAAGCAAAAGAAGAAGAAAAGAGAAAGAGACCGAAGATGACAGAAGAGGAAAGAAGGAGACAAATAAGGCGATGAAGTGTTGTTGTCCACCCTTCATGTATTTTATCACAAATGCATATGTATGTAAGTCTTGATACATTGAATAAGAATCTAAATTTTTTTATGAGATATAAAACGCCATGATGCTCGATACACTTTGTAAACAAATGTAAAAGGACAAGAATGTTATGATCAATAAAAGGATCAATTCTACGCATACATTCTCTGTTTCTACATTGTCTCAGTATGTATCTCTACTATTTACATTTTGTATGTATGTTTTAAGTTTTGGCATAATCAAAAAGGGGAAATTGATGGGAAAATTTATTGTTTAGATTTTGATGAATGCCAAGTAAAACTTAGACTAGAAAGTTGGCACCCCATTTTCTTTGTAATTTGTATTGAAATAGATAGGGTTGTACTAGCTGAGTCAACTCAAATTTGGACATACAAGAAGTCAATCAAGATCAAGTTGAAGACTCATTGTGAAGCAACAGTATAGCAAGGAAAAGAAGACAAGAACTCGACCAAGGAGTAGCGGTATGATACATCCGTGTGAAGTGTAAGTTAAGTCAACTTAAGATAGCCAAGTCTCAAGTTGAAGTGACAGATGAGTCACCCAATGATTGGGAGCTGACTCGAAGTCACCTGGGGAAGTTAAGGAAAGGCAGTCAAGTCAAGACAACTGAAAATAATCCGTTGCACAAAAGTCAAGAACATTACCTAAACAAGTAATACTTCCATGCTTCCATGTCTTAAAGTGCTCAGTCCTAGAAGCGTGCAAAAGGAATAAACCAATGGGAAGCACTGCACCTTATGTCAGACTCTGAAAAGCTGAATGTTCATTTAATACGAGGAAATGTCAAGATCAAGGACTGGAACAAGACAAGCCAACGACCACAAGTGTCTTTTGAAAATTAGCCTATCTCTTCAACGGGCAAATTTTCAAAAGAGCACTATAAAAGGCTGAGGAATCAATTTGAGAAAATGTTACCTGAACCACTAACACTCAAGCTATTATTCAAGATGTAACCTACAAAAATATTCTCAAGTTATTCAAGCTAAATCCTCAAGCCTAAACTTCGAAGGAAATCAATCCAACACCAAGCTGTGAAGGAAAGACAACTTCAAACTGTTGAAGAGGAAACTTTTGAAGAATCAAAAGGGGTCTACATTCCAAGGAGGATCAGAAAGGTTCAAGGTCGAACCCGGAGTCTCAAGTTATTGGAGGGCTTCGTGATCAAATCCAAGAAGCTTGAGCAAGTGAGCTTTAGTAGCAAGCCACCGCCCTGTGAAGAAGTTCGAGCCGGACGAGAAGCCACCAGTGACCAAGGCACCTCCGGATCGAGTCCCAAAGGATCAAGTCACCGTGTGATCAAGACTTGCATCCGGACCGATAACCACTTTGTACTGATCAATACTTAGTGGATTCCTCCAGAGTTGGAGAAGAGAGGATTAAAAGAATTACCCCATCTTCGAACCTATATAACATTTATTGTGTCATTTACATTTCAAAGATTTACTTACGCATATTATTTAATATCTCACGACAATTTGTTATGCAATTGATATTTAACAAAGAGCTAAAACCAAGTGTTAAAACACTTTTAAACCAAAATTCAAGGGTGTTAAGTCTTCCGCCGAAAATCTCATCACAATCGAGTTAAGTATTAGACTAAACAACTCGAGTTATTCTATCAACACTCAACAGTTAGTCTGCTGAGTGGCTAACTCTATTGGTTAACTAACTTAGTCATGTCATCAAGGATATAGCCGTGAAATTAACTCGAACTAATTTAAAAAGGACTAAATCGAAAAGTTGGTAAGGATTATTCAACCCCCTTCTAAACCTTACTCACACCCCTTGGGACCTACATAGGTACTTAACCTGTGAAAATTTCTGAACTCTTCTTAACTCATAATAATCACATTAAAACCCTTCCCGGCTTATGAGATATTTATTTTTAAAATATCGGGATGAAAACATTATATTTGGTAAAAAATAAGGGCTAATCTGTAAATTTTGAAATATCTGACCATGTGACCCTAAAAACACATCTCCTTGGTGTTTTTATAAAATTTAGGAACTTACCTTGCCTCGTTCCGAGTCCGGAATCCAAACTTATTGAATTTTAAAACTCGGTATGAAAATACCTTCCTTAGTAAAAGGATTTATTTTAAAATAAAATCATTAAGGACTTAGAAAAATTATATTTTCAAAGTCAGTTTACTTATATCAATTTTAGATATATTTTTATATCAACAAAAAATATATTTATTATTATTATTATCCTATTTATTAGTCGGACTTTCTTACCCGGATAAATACATGAACAATAAGGTAACTTCCTCGCCCAAATTTAATCTGTAATTTTGCAATATGGACTTCTGCATAATATATCGAACCTAATAATGTATCTTTCTAGATTATCCACCCGGTAACTAGACCGCGAATTTGAACTCAGTTGACTTAATACCGGATTCCGTGTGTTTATGAACACTCCGATTTTTCCGACTGACTTGCTAAATCACTCGAATGAGCAAACTCTGACTGTATCTATGGAATGGATAAGTCATGTTTGGTATGGGTAGCTTGGCTACAATCCTGTACCAACCTCCATCATCCAAATCCTAACCTCGAGCCGGATAGGAGTGTCTGGCGGGCGATTGGGTCAAGAATGGGTATAATCATGATTATGACGATCTCCGAGCTTAGCTGGCTCCACTGTGGAGACGTCGTGCCTACTGGGATAGCGGTTACGACCCTATCCATTCGAGGGATAAGGTGATCTGTTGGGAGTCGATGTTTGATCAATATTTCTCCGCGGAATAAGGACAGACTGCAAGGGCGGATCTAGGGGACCTCCCTGGGCATAATCATGAATGGGTATAATCATGTTTTTTTTTCATATTTTCTAAGGTAAAAAAAAATTGTTGGGCTAGGGGGGAAAAAGTTTGGGTTAGGGGTAATAGAGTCGGCCGACCACATCACTGACGGTCTGGTTGTGCCACTCTTGTGCTCAACAGTTCTGATTAATTTCTGGTTTGGCATCACACTTTCGTGCGCAACCACTTCTGTTAACTAATATCTGACCAATTTGACTTGTTTAACTCGCGATTAATATTAATGAATAAGGGTATGATAATGACATATGCACGATTCAGGCATAAATTTCCATGAAATGATTTTTTTCTGCATAACTGTGAGCCACACTCGCACACATGCACCACATCCACTGAGAATTTTTGTCTCACTCCCACCTGTTTTCACAAACAGAGGATGAGGACTCGTTTCAGGAGGACAACAGTGAAGATTATGAAGCTATTGATTAGCTTTCCAATGTATTTGGCAAACTATTTAAGACAATTTAAATTTTGTTTTATAATGGACAAATTTCCCAGTTATTCATAATGTACTAGCCGGGCGTAGGACTCATAAGAACAATTGTGAGGTGGAATTGTATTTTAATTTTTCTAATTCCACTGCGACTGTACCAGACTTAGTTTATTTTAATTCTATGCATATTTTGGGAATTGCTATTTATGTTTGGGTTATAATAATGAATAAATGGGTGACTTAGTAAATGACATAAGTTCGATTGTGCAGTGTCACGGCTTCCGTTTTGGGAGCTGACAATCCCAATATATAAATTGAATTATATATTAAATATTAAAGGATATTTTTGCCCCCAACAATATATATACATATATATATATATATATATGTGTGTGTGTGTGTGTGTGTGTGTGTGTGTGTGTGTGTGTGTGGTTTTTTGAGAGAGAAGGGAGAGATTACATTATGAGGAATAATATTCTCTAAAAGTCCATAGGAAAACATGTTTCAACTACTAAACAATCAATCTTATACTCGAAAATCTTAGAAACAACACATAAAACAAAATACATTGAAAACATATAGAAACAACACATGAGAAAAAATAATGCAATTCAAATTTTGATGTAGTGCATTGAAAACATCGAAAACAACATGGAAATAGTCAAGAAACAATTAAACAACATAAAAAACACTAAAGAAACAACTCAAAAAGAACATGGAAAATAACACACGAACAAAAAGAGCATAAAATAGGCAAAAGTTGCATTAGAACATTGAGGCAACCAAAAAACAATATAAAATAACACATAAACAACATAAACAATCTAGAAATAACATAAACATAGTAGAAAATAACACAAAAAGAGCATAAAAATAGATTGAAATTGCATCAAAACATCGAAATAACACAGAAACAATATAAAAATAATCAAGAAACAACATTGAAACAAATTAAAAAAAAAAGGAAACAAGAACAAAAAATAGCGAAAAAATAGGTAAACGTGTAAAAAATTTCAAAAAATGTACAAGTGTCTAAAAAAAGCGGGAGCGTAAAAATGTCAAAAAAAAGGGAACATAAAGCAGTGTCATTTTCCTCGCAAAGATGGGTAATTTTGGTATTTCTAATAAAAAGATGTTTAACTTCTTATTTAAGACTGAATGAATTTTGCCCAACTGAATACAATGTTACATAAGTTTGTTTCAGATTTTTAAATTTTATTTTAAATATATTTAAGCTTAACTTAATTATTATATACGGCGAGTTTTTATAAATCCCATTCCAATTGCTTGATAATTTTGTGAATGCATTATTCTTTATAATTAATTAGCGATTTTCAATTCTTGCCAAATGCACATAAAAATGAACTTAATTTATACACTTAGTAAATCAAGTTCAAACAAATGACTCATATGAGATAGGTTTAAAATCTACCGTAATAATTCGAATAATAACTCAAAATATATAAGATTTCAATTATTTGGGATCCACAGTATTGTAAATTACTCAAACAAACTCAATAAATTTGTTATTATAAATTTGATATCTGATATTCAAATCTATCAATCAAATGGAATTCATGCAACCTCAACAATTATGCATCATCTGGGCCAAGGCAGACTGAAAATTGGTCCACTTTTACTATTTTTCAGTTGAATTTTGACCAAGTGTTGGCATAAATACTCCATTGTGTAATCCTACAAACAAAACATAATTGATGAACACTTATACCAAGGTTGCATGTGTTGCTGAGGAATACATGTCAGAATTTCATCTCCCAACACTAACAACTATTTTTAGTACTATAGCACCCAACTTTGTGTAGAGTTTACTTCATATATATATATATATAAATATACATGATACTTTATTTTTTTTTAGGGCAGATCACCCAAGTTAACTGAGTTGACTAAAATTCTTTTTTCGAGAGGGAAGTCTTCATGGTAGTCCTTTTCCCGAGAGGAAGTCTTCTCGTCTTCTTCTCCTAGAGCTGGTAAATCCTTTGATGGGTAAATGTCTGCAGACACGCGCAAACATTAGAGAGCCCCAAAGGTTATCATAGAGAGGTCCCTCCGACGCTCAAGTCAGCACGGTGAACGAGAGAATAATACAATAAACGAAAACTGAATAACAATGCATAGGCGAATAGTGAATTCATTTACTTACAGATAATAGGATAGACCTTTTTTATACCTGAGGGATGGGTAGGAGAATTTGACCTATGGGCCAGTCCACATAGGAGAAAACGGTTGATTGGCCAAATTCGGACTCCTTTGAGTTGGTTTAATTATTAAGAGCTCATTAGACAATTAATATTAAATAAACATATATAAAATGAATTATATATTTAAAATATAAAATACCATTTTTGTCACCACCAATATTTATCCCTTAAATTTATCTAGCAAATCTTCTACTCATTTTTGGATAGAAAATTGGATTCTAGAGAATTTATTGTTTTTCTTTTAGAAACCATTATTCTTTTAGAACCATCACAACTAAGCATATTTTCCAAAAAAATATTTTTTAATATGGAAAAACATAAAATCAAATATATATATATATGTACTTTTTTATTTTTTTTAAAAATGTGGTGATGCATGTGTGGGAATTATGATTGTTTTTGCATCTTTTTGCAGGGAAAAGGTGGTCTGAGTAGACAATTGCTGCACCTATTGGTAAATAGATTTGGCTGGATTTTTAGAGGCTTATCATTTTTATTTTCTTGTCATCTGCCACAGACAATATTAGACATTTGATAAAAACTTTGAAGGACCCCACCACTGAATTGAGTAAAACTTGGACCAAGACCATGACCTTTGTATTTTTAGCATACTTAGATCAGAAGTGGCACTTTTCAAAAAAAAAAAAAAAAAAAGATCAGAAGTGGCAATTTAAAATTTAAAGCGAAATTGTTGTTACTTAAGAGTTTAGACACCATGACATTTTATTTTAGCATATTTTGAAGGGACAATTATATTTAAAATATTAACTTCATTTGAACCATAACTTTTTTCTCTCATTCGTAGTTGCTTAACTGTGCGATTAATTGAACTTAAGTCATCTTACTTACAAATGATAGAGATGGACCCTTTTTAATAGATGTGATGATGAGTCGCATAAACTTTGTAGGAGTAATTGGCTTTATAGGCCAAATACGGGCTGCGTAGGCCAGATATAAACCGCGTGGGCCGAATACTTATTTCTGCAATTCAATAACTATTAATAATATAGAATAGAATAGTTAATAAATGCATTATATTAAATAATTGCAGTAATTAGAAAAAGACAATAATTATAAAATGACAATTTTATTCCCCAACAATAATATATACTATCTGTTTAGTTTTAGTTTTTGTTTGCCTTCTCCTTTTTCTTTGTTTGAAAGGTGGTTATTTCGTATTAATTGATAAACATGCAATTTCTTGTTGTAAAAAAAAAAAAAAGAAGGAACAATTTAAAATGTCTAGAATATTATGCAAATGAAGTTTTTCATCAAGTGGTAAGATTGAATATCTATTAATGATGCTCTTTTTTTTCGCAGATCACTCCAAGTCAATGAATTGAGTAGTCAGTCCAACTTGTTCTCCTGAGCTAGTAGAATCTTCGGATAGGAACTAGCCTGCAACACATAAATCAAGGTTAGAGGGTCCTGGAGTGGTCCGACGCTCAAGTCAGCGATTGTAGGATAATAATCCAGAGCGCGAGAATGTAATTTTCAGTAATTAATTGAACTTTACAGATGGGATGAAGGGACCTTTTTATGCCTGGATTGATGGGGCCGCATGGGCCTTGTAAGATAGAGTGTGCCACTTGGGCTGTTATGGGTCACATTGGCCAGTGTGGGCCACATAGGCCGGTGCGGGCTGTGCAAGGCTGGAGAATGATATATGTGACCCAATAAATAATAATATTATTTTTTTAATAAATATATTAAATAAATAAAGAGGATAATTATGAAAGGACGATTAAAACCCCGAACAATTAGCAATAGATTTTAGATTGGAGTGTCATTTGTGGAGTTGAAATTCCCTATTTAAAAACGATATTTTATCTTCTATTTCAGTAATACCAATAACTAGTACAAATTGGAACATTAATACACACTGAATGCACATTTTTACAGTTTACTCATAGAGCTAGGTGAGAATCGAACCAAGACAAATGCCTGAGTTTTACTCATATACAATTTCTCATATTAGTATTTGACATCTTATGTTATGAATAATTTTATTGGTTGAAATTTTATTCATTTGAATGTTTATGTATTCTTATTTCCTAAAAAAGTGTATAGAATATTTATATCTTCTATTACTGATTATATATGATACATGAATAACATTTGCAAATGAGAGGTAGTAAACCAAAAAATTGGAATGCATTATCAGCAAACATTTAATTCAACACAAAATTAGAAGAAAATGAAACTTTCATTTTTCAATTTGTACTCAAAATGTACGACAGGAACCTTCTAAAGTCATTCAAAGAAATAAAAATCATTTTTAGTTTTAGAAAATACAATATAAAACGAATATGAGTACAATATTTTTTTTATCTATTACAGAAAAAAAAAATTAAAGCCCCCTTTCCCCCTTTCATTGAGTTACTGCCATTAGCATTTAGCACAAAGTACTTGGCAACATAAAGGCCCATATAATTACCCTAGCAACTAGCAAACTTTGGTGGAAACATGTACTATAAGTCTATAACGCACCAACCAAAAAATGAGAAAATTGCAATATTAGTCCCACAAAATTTTGGACATTGCGATTTTAGTCCAATAGTTTGCATTTTTGGTCCCAAAGTTTTATTTTTGACCTTCGGATGACAGTGAATGCTCAATTTAAAAAAAAAATTATTATATATTATTTATTAATTATATTTGTATATATATTTTTCACTGAGGTTGATATGTATGAAACAAATAAGACAACACATGCACAATCTTAAAAGAGAGCGTTGCTAGAAGATGTTGATTTTGATGTTTACTCAAATCGAGACTTGACTCGCTAAGATTTTAAAAGACTTGGACCCGCCCATACTCATACTTGTGTCTGGTAAATATGACCAATTGGGCTTACACACTTCATATATTTGACCTTATTTGGTGTGTCTCATACATACAATAATTTTTTTTTCACAAAATAGATAATAAGCGAAATTATAAAATTAGTTTTGTTAGAAAAAAGGCGGTCATAGAAAGGTCATGCAAAGAAAAATAGTCATGTAACTATATAAAACTACTTTGTTACTAATTTCGCCATAAATAAGGGATTTGTCATAAATTAGGAACTTAACTGGATTCCAATCACATGAGCAACACTAGAGATATTAACGGGTCAACCCTAGCCCTATAGTGCCAGCCCTAATGGGCTTCAGGCTAAACCAACTTTGGGCTAAACGGGCCACTATTAAATGACCTAGCATATTGCGAACTTAACCCTAACCTTAGCAGACTTCGGGCTAAACGGGCCACTAATGGGCTACAAGCCAAAACAAATATTATATTTTATTTAAATCTAAATTTAAACTAAAAGCATGTATAACAATATAACATTGAAACTAAAAATGCAAAACTAAATTACACAAAGTTTTTATGTTGCATTACAAGGATAAAAGTCTTAAAAGTCAAAATACATAAATCAAATACAATTCAAGCATCATCATTATCGGCAAAGGCTTTGAAACTTTAGTAGGATGCTTACTGGCTACTGCAATAAGAGTTAAACAAAAATATGTGCAAGTAAAACTGATTTCTAAATAAAATAAAAATAGAAACAACAAACTACAATGCAAAATGATAAACACTTATATAATAAATATGTGCATAATAAGTTTTTTGACTTTTGTCAAACAAATGAAATAAATATAAATAATGATGAAATGTGATTTGATGTTCAATATTTGTGCGTGAGAGAAGTTGGAATCTCAAAGTGCAACAAATTCATCTTTATGAGTATTTGCAAAAAGTTTCAATTATTTGTCACATTTTAAGTGATGAAGTGTTTAAACTATTTATACTATAATGTTGTATTTATTAGATGGATATAAATTATATAATATTTTAGGTTATCATAATTGATCATATTTTAAGTCACTAAAAAAACATCTTTTTTAGGAAAAGTTCGTAAGTTTTGTAATCTCTTAATTCACCAACCCTCTATTTTGAAAAATAAAAATGCAAGAAAAAAGGACCACGGGCCAGCCCGTTTAGCTCGCGGGTTAACCGGTACGGGCAAAAAAAACCTGGATTTAAACGAGCCAGAAAAAACTGGCCCTAACCCTGTTATTTTTCCGGGTTAAATAGGCTGGCCCGGGGCCTGAGCCCGTTTAACATCTCTAAGCAACAAGTGTAATTTGGTAAAGTTACGACCAAAAATGAGTTTTTTTTATATAGTTACATAACTAATTTGCAAATCGTGCAATTTGCAAAATATATTTGCAACCACCTATCAATTACATGACTAATTTTACAATATTTCTCAATTAATAAAAAAATAGTTATTTTAATTCCATAAGATTTTATCTTAATTCTTTAGAATTTTTCACTAAATGATGCTTTTGAATTTAAATAAAAATTCAGACAACAAAGGAGAGAAATTAGTTTAGGTTTATCTATTTTAATATTTTTATGGGAAAATGAGAATTGTCATCCTGTAAGTTGGCCTATTTTGAGATTCAATCCTTCATCTTGGCAGGTTTGGAGTTTAGTTCCAGAAATTTGTATGGAATTGCATATTTAGTCCAATATGTTCGAATCTTTAGTTTTCTAGTCCTTTAAGTTTCATCTTTAGATACTTTTAGTCCTATATGTTAAAAAATCGTATGCTTTGGTCCTTTAAGTTTAAAAAAGGCTTTTTATCTCAAATTTTCAAATATATTTATCCCAGTGCTTAAAAATGGTATCAGAGCGTAGATTTATTAAGAACTTTTAAGAATGATTTATTATATTTCAGTAATTAACTTTTGGCGAGGATAATGATTTATCAAGAAATGAATTTGGATAAGTGTCCAAGATGTATTCATTACAGGAGGTATCAACAAATCTTGACAATATATGGACAATAAAATCAAGATAATTGATATGTCGAACAATCAATCGTTAGAGTAAGGAGGGAAACCTTACAACACCATGAAAGATAAAAGGCGTATAATCTAAACTAGCTTTGATTAAATCAGATGTCACATACGAGTTTAATAAATCAACAGGAAACAACACATCAAAATCATTGATGAATCTTGTTTAACATGTTCAATTGTGATGAAAGATCGAGATAAGAATATTTCAAGAGATTTCTTGAGAGGATGGATCAATCCATTCATCGAATAGAGGAACTCCATAAAAGCATACATGAGAGACAAGGAAATCTGGACATACAATTTCATGTCCTAGAAATAAAAATGTATGTCCCGGAAAGATTATGCAACAACTTCGATTGGTGGCGTTGCGAACTATCACATCCGGTACGGTTTCAGATATAAGAGGTATAAAATTCATTGGGATTGTTTAATTTCTATACGGAAGCATTGTTGGGTTTGATATGGTCGTAATGGACTATTTTCATTTTAATGTACAAGATAAAATTTGGAGAATGTTTATATAGGACTAACTTGCTGAAAATTATCAAGTTATAGGACCAAAAGTAAAATTGATAAGTTAAAGAATTGAATATCTTGAAATTCTAAAATTAAAGGACTAAAACTCTAACGTGACAACTTAGAGGACTAATTCGCAAAGGGGTCCAAGTTAAAGGACTTAAAATCTTATTTTCTCTATTTTTATTTGAGATAATTGCATTTTGGGTCCCATAGGATAGGAAATTTGCAATTTTAGTCCCAATTGCCGCAAAAAAAAAACATGGGACCAAAATTGCAAAAGAAATAAACGGAAAAAAATTAACGGTGAGACTAATTTTGCAACAAAACCATGCTAGTGGGACTATTATAAATCCATGAAACCAAAATTACAATTACTTAAATTTTGTGGGACTAATATTGCAATTTCCTCGCCAGAAATTTTTCTTATCATACTCATCATATCAATTCTAGAGATTTTAGTGAATAAGACTAGTATATATAGTCTTACGATATTGCTATTTCAGAACACTTTAAGGGCAAATTTAAAAATATTTTCCATTTTTATAAGTCGGCGTATTTTAATATTTATCTATGAGTTTTGAAATTAAAATTCAGTGGCCATTCTGATATCCTTTAACCAAAAACATAAAAATAAAATAAAATTTGGCTTAAGGGTATGGGGTCCAACCGGCCCAACTAACCTAAAAACATAAGCTTAACCAATAAACACGAGGTTGATTCCTATTATATTTGAATTTTGGTAACACAAAGGGTTGTTTATGAAATTTAATCCCTAAGTTTAAGAATTCCGGCTAAATTCAGCCTAAATTTTGAGACAATTTTCGAAAATTTTAGATTAATTAAATTGATAATCGTCACTCAATAAATAAACTGTGGATTGAAATTGCAAAACATGTAGATAATAAGTCTTGAGAATATATTAACTTATGGATCAAAAATAAAATTTTACTTTAAATTGTAATCATGTATTTCCAGTATAAACTGACATTTTAAAAATGAACTGCAAGATGAAATATTTATGAATATCATAATAATTATGAAGAAAAAAAATCGTACATTAAAACATCCATTTGCACTATTTTTATTGCAATAGATGTACGGATATACACACACACACACACTCAAGAAAATGAATCGCACTGTCCGGCAACATCAGGCGCGGGTAATAAGGTGTGGAAATGGTTATGGGCATTATCAATCCCTAATAAAATCAAAATACTCTTATGGAAGTGTTTGCACAACATTCTTCCTACTAGGGATGCGCTTAAACGAAGGGGGATGGAGGTGGATAGCATATGCAGCCGTTGTGGCCTGATGGAAGAAACAAATGAACATGCAGTAAGGGATTGCGGATGGAACGAAATTTATTGGGCGGCATCTCCGCTTCGCCTGCGGATTTCTCATGATCAGCAACAAAGTGGTCTGGGGGATTGGATTGAGTTTGTAATGCGGCATGGTGAAAAGGAGGGACATGCAATTTTTGCAATGCTATTATGGGGAGCTTGGAGCGCAAGGAACGGCCATTATTTCAACAAGGGGAGCCGAACTCACCAACATTACCTTACTATGGTGACCGCAAGGCTGCACGAGCATGAACAGGCCATTTTGGGAAGGGGTAGGACACCAAAGAAGCCGATAGATGGACACCGCCGAGTGGTGACGAGATAAAAATAAACTCGAATGCTTCAGTGAAGGAGAGAGAGGGTACGGGACTAGGCGTTGTATTGAGGAACCATGAAGGCACTGTAGTCTCAACTGTCTCTCGACTAATTGCCAATGAACTCAACGTAGCAATTGCAGAGGCCTTAGCATGCCGGGAGGGAGTATCACTAGCACGTGACTTGGGATTTCGAAAAGTGATTATTGAAGCAGATAACGTCACACTAATCAACCGTCTCAAGAATCCATTGAAAGATCTGTCTTACTTCGGAAATATTATTTCTTACATTTTGGTTTTATCTAGTAGTTTTGAGTCTTTCAGTCCTAGTTTTATTAAGAGGTCGGGAAATACTTTAGCCCATCATTTTAGCTCGTTTTTTTTTCTTTGGTTGGGTCTGAGACAAGGATCGGAGCTATTCCGGATCACTTGGTGGACCTGGTTGTCTCGGACAAGCATTCTTGATTAATAATAGTTCTATGTTTCCTTAAAAAAAAAAAAAATTCGAATGTTTTTGTTTTTTGAATTCGAATGTTAGTCATACTAGTTTCAAGATTTAATTATTCTGTAAATATGGGAGAAGTCACAACAGCCAACCTTGCTTAGTTTATTTTATTTTTATAAATGCTATATTATATTCCAAATTTTAGTCTTATTAATTAAGAAACGCGCAAATAGCATTATATGTAAACAATTTAAACAAAATATTAGTAATAATAATTGAAGAAAGGCACCGAAAGTTGAGCTGCTGCAACCTACTTTCTTCAAAATTAAAAATTGGATAAAAAAAATACTCAAAACTATTTTATTAGAAAAGACTTGATTAAATTTGGAGAAATTAAGAGTAACGCAAGAGAACATAGGTTTTCACATTAATGTCTTTAATCTTTTAATAAGGACTAACTAATAATCAACCCACGGGATAAAATAAACCACTGGGTTTAGCCTAGTGGTCACAGGTATTAATCTTTTAACACTAGCTGTATTCCTTCACTTCTCCCCTCATCTTTGTTGGAATTTGGTTTCAAAATGGGTGTTGACCCGATTTTGATCAAATAATTAAGTGGTTTCCATTAGTGAAAATGGAATTAAATTATTTGTAAAAATTCTACTAAAAGAGTAGATAAGAGTATCATTTGGAATTTCTCAAAACCAATTCCAAGTGAATGAGAAATTAATGCTAGAAGATAGTCACTTAAAACTATAAAATGATATGAAAAATGAAAAATGTGGGGAAGGAGATATGCTCCATCCCACATAGAAAAAAGAGGCAAAATTTACTCACTTGATATATCCCAAGTTGGACTTATGGGTTTGGGCCCTTGGGGGCACCCAAGTTTTTAAAGAGGTGATGACCTACATGCTTGTGGGTTTGGTTCAAAAGCACACGCGCGCGCGGGCCCAGGCCAGGCCGGCTTGGGCCCTTATTCTTTTTGGACCAAAAACCATTAAAATAAATAAATAATTAAATTTTAATTAATTAATTAAGTTTCCAACTGGAAAGTGTTCGCATCAGAGCACGGGCGGCCATGCGTCAAGTCGAAACTTTGTTAATTTCGTTCACATCCGAGCACAGGCACACGCACGGGTCGTGCGCCAAGTCGTGCATCGATGCGAAAGGCTGAATAGTTGCACTTGTTCGCTGTAAACATGTCTTTTCGAGATAAAAGACATGATCCTTCCATACAGACACCTGGTGCATATAAAATAGAAGCCACTGCAGATGAAAAACGGACAGAAAAACACCAGATAATAATTGGCCATTGCATTTATAGCATATTGACATCACTTCTCGTTCAAATCTTGAAAGTTTCATACACTCCTAGTCCGTTATACGTAGTTTCGGGTTTTGCAAGTGCTGCTAAACCACAATAGTTAAAGTCGTTGTATCTTAGAGACGAACGCCGGAACCGTAAGCACTTTGTATACGCGGCATTTTCGTCTTGCGGAGACTGAATCTAATTCAGGCCTCGACTCAATCCAAACACTAAGCCATTCTCCTTAAACAATAAACCTCCAGAATTTTAACCAACAATCTTTCCTTCATGGGAGGATGGGGGAAACCATATTTTATTTGTTATTATCATTTTATTTTTATTTGCCTTATTTTATTGGAGTTTTAAGTCTCCTCCAGAGTTGTTTATGTTCCCTCAATAAGTGGAGTTTTGTCCTCTTAATAAGCGTTTTTGTCCTATATAATGTCCACTCAGAAGATCCAGTTATTGTGCATTTGTTCAGATCTAATCTGTTTTGATGTACTTTCAATGACATTTGTGACCAATCCGAAATCAAATTCATAATTGGTATGATATTTGTCAAACAATTATAACTTTTTATTTTTAACGGTTTTCATCTATGCTAGTTTTACCTTTATAAGCTCGGTAGATTTATCTTATAAATTTTATTTATCATATTTGATTATTTTAATTGGTTATCTGTTGTCTATTAGTCTGGCTTTTTCAGCAATTTTAATGAAATTCTATAATTTTCTGATTTTTATAATTCTATAATTTTCAAAACATGACTAATAATTAATCTCCTCAAAATTATGACGGTAATTTGATTTAATACAAGATTTTACAAGATTTTATAATTTTCATTGCCTTAATTCATAAGGTATTTTTGACCAAAAAAAGTATTTTAAAAAATAGAACCACATAGACATTCTTAATTAATACATTGACCCTTTGGTCTTGTAAACGGCATATGAACGTGAAATAGAGAGATTGGTGCTTCGTTTAATCAAAATCTAAAAATAGAGAGATTGGTGCTTTAGAGCGCGACTGGACATCCTTTCATTTCGGAAATTTTCTTTCTGTAGACAATAGTGGTGAATTGTTTTTGAAAGAAAAAAATAATTTTTGATAGTATGATTGAATATGAGATTAAAATGTAATGATGAAAATTGATTTGAAATAAAAATAGTAAAATAATGCTTGAATATGATTGATGGTTAGAAATATGTGAGTGAGTGAGTGAATAGTAGAGCGAAATTAATATTGCTTGAGAAGTGATATCGAGACACTTGTCATCTTCTGGAGGTGCTCAGACTGCATGTTAAGAAATATATTAATTTATTTTGAACTTCTTGTCTTGGTGTAAGTTTCTGTGTGTCCCCCTTGTCATGCTGTCACAATATTTTTAGGTCGATCATCATTTGACTTTTCTAACTCTTTTTGTCAAATTCGACCTTGCGTAAATTGATCTGTTGGACCAATGGAGTTGGGTTGGTTGGTTACTCTTCTGGATTAGCTCTACTTGGTTGCTAACTTGGACGATTGATTGCCACGATGAAGCTTATCTGGGATCTTTTGTTGAGAGCTTGGGTCAGCTATAAACATCACATATGTGAGAGGAGAGAAATGTGTCCTTGTCACAAAATTTTAATTTTATCAAATGTAGACTTCAAATACAACATATAATCTTTAAATTCACTGCACATATTCCACATGTCCAGAGTTTACTAGTTGACCATTGCGGAAGAATACCCCATTGAACAGGACTAGGACAAAAAGAGATCATTTTCTATTAATTGAAACTATTTTTTGTAAAACTGGAAAATGCCATCTTCCTCAAAATAATAATTTGAAATTATATATTAGTGTATTTGATTCGGAGTGGTTGAGGAGACCTGCCTTCACTTACACACCTAGCTCTTCGATCTCAACTAGGAGAGTAGGGGGACTAGTTGATTCGAAGTGGTTAAGGAGACATGATAACTCACCCCTAAAGATAGAGGACATGACCCTGTGGGCTGAAATAAAGAAGGCCGAGGAAAGGCAGCTCGGCAAAGAATACTAAGGGTAGAGCTGACCTAGTGAATAAGCACCAAGACAAAAATGACCGAGACATTTAACGACCGGAAAGGGCAAACAAGTAGGACCAAATATCGAGGTTGGCCAACCTGACAAGAGTAACTCTTTGATACGCTCGACCTGACAAGAGTAACTCCTTTGATACGCCCGACCTGACATATAATAACTCTTTGATACTCCCGACTTGACAAGAGTAACTTCTTTGATATGCTCGACCTGATAGATAGTTACTAAAAGATACGGTCAATATGGTAAGCATTTAATGAGCATAAAGGGGAAACAAACAGGACCAAATACCGAGGAGGGTCGACCTGACCAATGTTATTAGGTGTCAGGTTTGACCCGCTAGCATTAATTGCATCAGAAGGGAGACCTGACAATAAGTAAATGAATGTTAGGTCCGACCTAGTAGCATTAATTGCTCCTTAGGAAAACCTGACAAGTATTTAATGTCCTAGAGACCGACACGACAGTAGTTCTCGATCGTAGTTGGGCCGACGAAGCTGGACTCCCTTTTGCCAACCTGATGTAGACTTTCACCAATGCGGACATCGAATAAGAGATCTCCACGTGGACATCAAGGACAAAGGGAAGAGACTATAAAAGGAAGAGGTATGTGTAAAAATCATGATCATCTTCTTCCCATTTATTCAACTATTTTTATATTTTCTTATACACATTTTGCTATACATTCTTTTTCCCTTTGAAACTAACTTGATCGTTGGAGTGCTAACGCTGGAGTTCTCTCCAGTCGTCTTTTGCAGGCTAGCTGAAGATCATGTTGGGATTTTGAGAAGAGCTCCTCTGAGAGACCTTTTCAAGTAGCGCCGTCTGTGGTAACATTGAGTGTAAGACGTGAGTATGTCAGGATTTTTGGAGGGTTTGGTAGAGGGAGCCGGGGTGATGCCAGTAGGGTTGGATGGAGCCAGAATTATGATGCTGGGAGTGCTTCCCACTCCTCTTTTGATGGGGTTAGATGGGACTGGAACAACCACATCGGGGGTGTTCCCCACAGGTACACAGGTACACGAATGGAGCATTTATGATGATTTGAAAATTCAGCTTTATTACACAGGTACACGAATGGAGTTAAGTGTAGTGTTTTCCTGACTACCTTGTCTAAGTCTGCCCAACAATGGTTCAACCAGCTCGCAGCCGATTCCATTGGATCATTTGAGGAATTCAACTCTTCTTTTATGCATCAGTTTGCCAGCTCGCGAAAGCGCCAAAAGACCGCCTTGACCCTTTTCGGTATAAAGCTGGGCAAGCATGAGTCGCTAAGGAGCTATGTGAATCGATTCAACTCAGCAGCCCTGGATGTATCGTCAGCAACTCAAGAGGTACTCTCCAGCGCCTTGTCACAAGGGCTGCAAGAGAGTGATGTCTTTAAGTCTATAGCAAAGAGGCCAGCTAAGAATTTCGATGACCTGCTAGCAAGGGCTGAAAAGTATGTCAACCTGGAGGAGGCTCAGATGGGTAAAAAGGACGAGGGAAGGGAGAAGAGGAAGGATAGATGGAGGGGCCAAAAGAAGGTCATAAGCGATTTCACGAGCCGGAGGTCAGGCCTGGCCTGGTAGGAAGAGTTGTAGCGCAGAGAGGTTACACCCCTTTAGTGGCATCGAGGGCGCAGATATTGATGGCCACGATGGGGCAGAATGAATTAAAATGGCGGGGAAGATATTCCACGGTGCCTACTCGACCTAGATCTAATTTTTTTTTTGATTTTCACAACGATTACGGGAATACGAGGGAGGAGTGCAAGCATTTGAAAGACAAGATAGAGCGGATAGTGAAGAAAAGGTGGTTGGATAATTAGATCAGGCAGGAGGCAGGGCTCGGGGGTAGATCGGATAGGAGCCCTACGCGCCAGGAGAGAGGTACCAGGAATAGGCCTAACGTTCCTGTGAAACATGCCCCTCCTACCAGAGGAACGATACACATTATTGTAGAGGGGCCTACAGATGGAGATTCAAACCGAGCCAGGAAGGTGCATACGAGGAGAGCTAGGGAAGTCGTGCTCAACATTGGAAGGCAAGAAGCTATCCCAGAAATATCTTTTGGTCCAGAGGATATGGGAGCTCAGATATCACACAATGCTGCAATGGTTGTCACAACAATGATAGCCAACTTTGAAGTAGCCAGAGCAATGGTGGATACAGGGAGCTCGGTTAATGTTCTTTTCTATGATGGATACCTAAAAATGGAGCTTGAATTGGAGTTCAAGCCGGTCGAGACAACACTGTTTGGATTTGGAGGAGGAGTGGTGGAACCCATGGGACAAATCACTCTGCCAATGTCTTTGGGAGAGCTCCCAGCTCAAAAAACACGGATGGTAACTTTTCTTATTGTAGATTCATATTCCAGTTACAATGTTACTATTAGTAGGCCTGCCTTAAATTCTTTTCAAGCGATTGTGGCCACATTTCACATGAAACTCAAGTTTGTAGAGGAGATTTGGTAGGGGAGGTATTAGGAGATTCGCAGGTCGCTCGAAAATGTTACATGGAAGCAGTTAAAAAGGGAGAGAAGAAAAAATCCAAAAGAAAAGCAGTAGAGTGGGATAGAGAAACCAAACCAATTAAAATAAGGAAGAAAGAAAAAATGGAGGATCCCGACATGTTAAGTGTCCGATCAGAGGAGGAGCTAATGTCTGTAGAGCTGGTCCCTGGGGACCTCGAGAAGATAACCATTGTAGAAACAAAACTGGGGCCTGAGCTGTCTGGAAAGGTGGTTGATTTCTTACGAGAAAACAGGGATATGTTTGCCTGGTCGTCGGAAGATCTGCATGGGATTGACCCAAACATGGTTGTTCATCATCTGAATGTAGGTTCCACCCCAAAAACATGTTCGCCTTATTTTTAGCTTCATCGCAAGTGTACGGTGTAGTTTATAGAATAGGGTTAGCAAGGTCGAATGCATAGAGACTAATAAATTCGTGTACTAAGTATTGAGATCGAAATAGTCTTATCTTTATTCAGACAATCGAAAATTGGATGGTTGTTTTATAAAAGCTAGACAAGATTTTATCATAAAAAGAGAAAGTAAGAGTTGATTGAAAGATCAAGGAGATGAATGGATTCCAGGGTTATGGTTTCAGTTAATATCCCTTTTGTTATCCGATTACTCAAAACCAAAGTTATTATTATTCTTCCCTATAAGACAATCACAAAAGTATTTTACCCTCTCTCTCGAGATGTATATAAAACGTTGATTGGATTATCTATGCTAGCATCTCTACTCAACATAAGATACCAACTCCTAAAAGCACAAAAGATCATAAATCCTCACAAATATTTACCGACTTCTCAATCATGCGAATATTCATGTCAAGTACTCAAGATCTAGTATTGAAACTCATCTCTCGAATTATGAATCAATACATCAAAACAAGTTAAACCAATGGCCATTTGATAAAACAAGAAATAAAACAGAGTACTCAAATAGGGTTTGAAATAATAACTTCAAATTCAGTTAGGCATCAAACAAAAGTATCCATTAACTTAATCCCAAATCCCGGAATCACAAGGTGTTTAGCCAGACATGGGAAATAAATAATTCATAGACAAATCATTCATGTTCATATCTAACTAATTGAAAATAAAAGATACAATGGAATGAGAAAACTCAGGAATGTCGATGATCTCTCGATCCATCTTCAATCCTCAAGCGCGTGGTTGCGACCTCGATCAATCTCTCGAATCCTCCGATAGAAGGTTGCTCTTTTCTCCGCTTTCTAGGGAAAATATCAGTCTCCCTTTGTTTGGGGCCGCCTCGTCTCTATTTATACTCCCGTTTGGTCAAAACCTAAGTCAACATCGCTAAAACCTGACTTTCCCGCACAGACGCACGGGCCGTATGCTGATGCACGACCAGCCCGTGCGTCAGGCCGTAAGCAAAATTCTCTTTCTGAGTTGACGCACGGCCGTGTGTTGAGGCACGACCAGCCCATGCGCCAGGCCGTAGGTTCATTTCTCTTGTCCTGTACACACACGGGCCGTGCCTTTGAGCACGGGCTTCCCGTGCATGGACTTATTTTGCCCGGTTCGTCTAATTCTTCTTGGTTTAACTCCAAACTTCACGTATTCGCTTGATTCTTGACGGATCTTTATCGCAATGCTCCGTTTTGCCACCAAAGTGGTGCAAATATCGTTTAATTGCTACAAAACAAGCAAAGCGTAATATCTTTTTCACATTATAAGAACACAAACCATTTTACTCAGTTATTGCATGCATATCAAATTATTCTATCCACAATTATGCCTAAATTACATGCAAAACTCATAGTAATCAAACCCCCAAACTTAAAATATTGACATTCCCGGTCAATGCTTTATAAACAAGATAAAACACAAATGGGAGGAATGAAAAACAATCAAGAACAACTAATCAAATTCATGCCATTTATCCATAGACGTCAAACAACAAAACAACCAAGCCTCGAACATCTAATATAGAACACATGTCAAATTAAACCATGACAAATGCTTCAAATCATGACTCTCACTGATCAAGTGTATGCTCTCATCTCAAGTGTATAATGTTGAAAATTGGTTTGAGAAGTAATGGTTTGATACCTAACTTTGACCAATTTTTTAGTGACTAATTATTTAATTTCAGAGAAATTAAATATTAAAATAATATTCTACGTTTCGAGTAGATGAGTGTGGTATATTTAACTTCTTAAAACCATTTTGTGGTGAGTGAGAAATTAAATCCACAAGTTAGTCACTTAGAAATGAGATAATGGATGATGGGAAGGTGAAAAGACACCATACCACATGGGAATAAAATGTTAATTTTATTCAATATATAAGTAAGTGGGTTTGTAAGAGTGTGCAACATGAAATAACTATACACACGTGAGGTGTGGTGGCAAGGCCACACGCCGCACGCCCGCCTGGCCTGGCGCGGCGTTGGGGCGTGTGCCGAGGGCTGAGCCCGAGCCCGTGTATATACATTTTTCATTCTTGTACTTGCATAAAGTGTACTCAGTTTTTCATATTCTAGTTCGAAAGGTGCCTTGAAATTTGCGGTGTTGCTATTTCAAGGACGAAGTCATTGTATCTTTGGGGATAAATATGTCATTCCACAAGACTATACGGCGTGTTTATCTTACAGATAGAGTTTTTACTCGCCTCAGCTATTCTTCAATTTCCGATTCTTTGTAATAGTTAGTTGCAGTTTCCTTGTAATCCAGTTTACAGAAATAAACACCAAACATTTCAACAACGCAAGATAAACATATTTGTTTCTGTAAACGATGCGTCTACTTCAAAGGTGAATGTTCCTACTGCTCCTGCTGCTGTGGAGAAGCCAAAAAAATTTTCTGGTACTGATTTCAAGAGATGGCAATCAAAGATGCTGTTTTATCTGACTACGCTGAGCCTCGCTAAGTTCCTGAAGGAGGATCCACCAGTGGTGGAAGAAAATGAAACCAACAATGAAAAACGTGTTACTTTCGATGATTGGGGCCAGGGTGACTTCCTGTGCCACAACTATGTCCTAAATGGTCTGTCTGATTCGCTATACAATGTGTATAGTGAAGTGAAATCTTCCAAAGAACTCTGGATTCTTTGGAAAAGAAATACCGAACTGAGGACGCTGGTTCCAAGAAGTTCGTGGTTGGCAGATTTCTAGATTTCAAGATGGTGGATTCTAGAACTATCATGGATCAAGCTCAAGAATTGTAGTTAATTATGCATGATATTCATGCAGAAGTAATGCAATTGGATGAAGCATTCCAAGTGGCGTGCATGATTGAAAAATTGCCGCCTTGATAGAAAGACTTCAAAAATTATTTGAAGCACAAGCGAAAAGAAATAAATCTTGAAGAGCTAATTATGCGTTTACAAATTGAGGAAGGTAATCGGAAATTAGATTCAAGGTTTGAAAAGGGTGTTGTTAATGCAAAGGCAAATTTGCTAGAACATGGCAGTTCTAGTAACAGCAGCAAAAGGAAACGTGACAATAACAACAACTACAAGGGAAAGAAGCCTGTAAACAAAAATCCGTTTATAGGAAATTGTCGCAATTGTGGAAAGCCCAACCACACGGCTAAGGACTGTCGGCTTCCTAGAAAACCAAAATATAGACAGCCTAATGCTAATGTGGTTGAGCACAGTGGTGTGATCCACATGGCTAAGGACTGTCTGCAGTTGTTTTTGAGGCAAACCTTGTGGATAATCCAAGAGAGTGGTATGTTGACACGGGGGCCACTCGACATGTCTGTTCAGACAAGGATGGATTCTCTACCTACACCCCTTGTACAGGTAGAAAACTTAATATGGATAATTCTTTCTCTTCTGATGTTGCAGGTTTTGGCAACGTGGTTCTGAAACTCACTGGAAAAAGTCGCTCGAAGGATGTTCTTCATGTCCCAGAAATCCTGAAGAATCTAGTGTCATGATCTTTTCTTGTAAACCATGGTTTTAGACTTATGTTTGAGTCTGAAAAGTTTATTTTAACTAAGTTTGGACAGTTCCTAGGAAAAGGTTATCTCGTATAATGGATTTCAAAATGAATGTAATGGCGATTCGCGTATAACCGATTCAAGCAAAATAAAATTGAGCCTACTTATGTTTATATGCTTGAGTATTCGATTTGTGGCATGTTAGATTAGGGCATGTTAATCTAAATGCTATAAAAAGATTAATGAACTTGGAATTACTTCCAACTTCAAAAATTGATTCTCAAAATAGGTGTGAAATCTTTATTGAAGCTAAAATGGCTAAGTTACCTTTTCAATCTGTAGAAAGAAATACAATACCTCTAGAATTTATACATACTGATATATGTGATCTGAAATTTGTGCAAACTAGAGGTGGTAAAAAATATTTCATCACTTTTATTGATGATTGCACAAGATTTTGCTACTTATATTTATTAAGAAGCAAAGATGAAGCGTTGGAAGCCTTCAAAAATTATAAAAATGAGGTTGAAAATCAACTTGGCAGCCGGATTAAAATAATTCAAAGTGATAGATGTGGAAAATATGTTGCACCTTTTGAAGAATTATGTAACCAGTGGGGGATAATTCATCAAACTACGGCACCATATTCACCACAATCTAATGGCATTGATGAACGTAAAAATCGAACTTTAAAAGAAATGATGAATGCCATGTTGATTAGTTCTGGGCTACCTCAGAACATGTGGGGGGAAATTGTTATAATAGTAAACCACATTTTAAATAAAATTCCACTTAAAGGAAAAAAAATAAGACACCTTATGAATTGTTGAAAAATCATAAGACATCTTATAAATACCTTAAAGTGTGGGGGTGTATGGCTAAGGTAGCAATACCTGAACTTAAACAAGTCAAAATTGGCCCAAAGATGGTTGATTGTATTTTTATAGGATATGCATACACCAGTAGTGCATATCAATTCTTGGTACACAAGTCAGAAAAAATCCGAAATTTTACAAGGTACCATAATTGAATCAAGAAATGCAATATTTCTTGAAAATGTATATCCTTGTAAAGAAAGGGTTGAAATAAATTATAACAAAAGAACTTATGAGAAAGCAAGTAGTTCTTCACAAGGGAGTGAAGAACCAAGACGAAGTAAAAGGACTAAAACTGCTACATCATTTGGTCCTGATTTTGTCACTTACTTGTTAGATGGTGAGCCAAATACAGTTAAAGAGGCTCTGTTTAGTCCAGATGCTCCACTCTGGAAAGAAGCCATCAATAGTGAAATAGAATCCATTTTACAAAATCATACCTGGGAGTTGGTTGATTTCCCTGCAAGTAGTAAACCTTTAGGATGTAAATGGATATTAAAAAAAAATATAAGGCAGATGGAACTATTGATAACTATAAAGCCAGGTTAATGGCTAAAGGCTTCAAACAAAAAGAAGGAAGTGATTTCTTCGACACATATTCACCTGTAACAAGAATTGCATCCATTCGAGTGCTTATTGTGATTGCTGCTTTGCACAATCTCGAGATTCACCAAATGGATGTAAAACTGCGTTTTATGGTGAATTGGAAGAAAAATATATATGGAACAATCAAGGATTTGTAGCACCTGTCAAGAGAAAAAGGTGTGCAAATTGATAAGATCATTTGTATGGACTTAAACAAGCTCCAAAACAGTGGCATCTTAAATTTGACACAACGATGTTGTCAAATGGCTTTAAAAGTAATGAATGTGACAAGTGTGTTTATGTTAAAGGCATAACAAATGCATTTGTCATAGTTTGCCTTTACGTAGGCGATATGTTAATAATGGGTAGTAGTCATGATATAATCATGGACACTAAGAAAATGTTAAAAAGAAATTTTGACATGAAAGACATGGGAATTGCCGATATGATTCTCGGAATCAAAATTGGCAAAACATCTGAAGGAATTAGCTTGACACAATCCCACTATGTGGAGAACGTGCTCAAGAAGTTCAATGCTTTTGATGGTCCACCATGCAAAACGCCCATTGATTTGAGCATAAATCTGGTAGTAAATAAAGTCAAACCAAGAGCTCAGTTGGAATACTCGAAGGTGAAATGAAGTTTGATGTACATTACAAATTATACACATCCAGATCTTGCCTATCCTGTAAACAAGTTGAGTAGGTATACAAACAATCCAAGCGAAGGGCATTGGAAAGCACTAACTAGGGTACTAAGATATCTAAAATACACCCTGAGTTATCGAATACACTACTCGAAATACCCTCCAGTACTTGAAGGGTATAGTGATGTTAGCTGGATTTCAGATTCAACGGACTCCTACTCCACTAGTGGGTATATATTTACTATTGGAGGAGGAGCAGTATCATGGAAATCCACTAAGCAGACTTGTATAGCTAGATCCACCATGAAATTTGAGTTTATAGCTTTTGATAAAACTGGCTAAGAAACTGAGTGGCTTCGTAATTTCTTAGAAGATATTCCATGCTGGAAAAAGCCAGTGCCTCCTGTGATGATTCACTGTGATAGTCAAGCTACTATAGGGAGAGCACAAAGTAATATGTATAACGGTAAGTCTAGACATATCCATCGTAGACATAATACCATAAGACAATTGATCTCTAATGGTGTTATATCAATTGACTATGTAAAGTCAAAAGATAACATAGCGGATCCGCTCACGAAAGGGCTAAACAGAGATCAATTGAGTAAATTGCTAGAGGGAATGAGATTAAAATCTACAATTTAAAGAACGATTAAAGTGGTAACCCAACCTTGGTGACTGGAGATCCCAAGAACTTGGTTCAATGGGAAAACTAAACTTTAAAAGTTCGATTAAGCACTTGTAAATCGCCTACCCATCCCTAGAAGGCAAAACAAGTGCAATAAGCTTGTTGGTTGTGGTAAGGTTAAGTCATAAGGACTTTTAATGATAAATTGACTCGGTCAAGAGAGACACCTATATAAGTGAGAAGTGAGGGTCGCTTCATTGTAACACTTATGAATCCAAAGATGTTGTCCATGGCCAAAAAGGACACAACTGAAGAACGAAATGTGACAGAAGTCATATTGTGTAAATGTCATTGACTAGGTGTACACGAAGGAGGAATAGTTCAAGGCATTGCGTCCAGTAGGCCGCCGGTATATCTGATGATATTTACAAAGGAAGGTTCAACGTCGCAAACTACCTGTCCTGATACAATATGGTTTCAATTAAACTGAGTACAAGAGTCTGCATTTTCATGTGCATTTTATTTTCACTCATGTGGGGGATTGTTGGAAACTGGTTTGAGAAGTAATGGTTTGATACCTAACTTTGACCAATTTTTTAGTTACTAATTATTTAATTCGGATGAATTAAATATTAAACTGATATTCTACATTTTGAGTAGATGAGTGTGATATATTTAACTTCTCAAAACCATTTTGTGGCGAGTGAGAAATAAAATCCACAAGTTAGTCACTTAGAAATGAGATAATGGATGATGGGAAGGTGAAAAGACACCATCCCACATGGGAATAAAATGTCAATTTTATTCAATATATAAGTAAATGGGTTTGTAAGAGTGTGCAAGATGAAATAACTATACACATGTGAGGTATAGTGGGCAAGGCCACACGCGCGCGCGCACCCGCTCGGCCTGGCACCGGGGCTGGGGCGGTGGGCCGAGGGCCATGGGTCGAGCCCGAGCCCGTGTCCCGACTGGACTGAGTCTAGTTTTGCACAGAAAACATTTGTTTTTAATTTTTAAAGGATAAAAAACAGACTAGTTGCAAGTTAAAAGTTGAAACTGCAGTTTTTAAAATGAAACAACACAACTCTCCCACTACTTGGAAGTTACAACATAGTGGAGTGGCCACTACTTGGAGGTTACAGCATAGTGGAGTGCCCACTACCTGGAGGTTACAGCCATTATCTTTGAAGTTACTGCCCTATAGTAAAGAGTCCCAAGGCCTGGTTGGAAGTCCTATAAATATGAGCATTGTTGTTGTTCGGACACACCTTTTATACACATTTTTCATTCTTGTACTTGCATAAAGTGTACTCAGTTTTTCATATTCTAGTTCGAAAGGTGCCTTGAAATTTGCAGTGCTGCTATTTCAAGGACGAAGATGTTGTATCTTTGGGGATAACACGTTTATTCCATTAGAACTATACGGGATGTGTTTATCTTGCGGATAGAGTTTTTACTCGCCTCATCTATTCTGCGATTTTCGATTTCTTTGTAATAGTTAGTTACAGTTTCCTTGTAATCTAGTTTACAGAAGTAAACACCAAAAATTTCAACATATAAAGGACTTGTTTTTCGCTCAAATCATATTAATGTTGAAGAATTACCATAAGCTTGCAAATTATCTCACATCTCCGCCACTAGAATGTATGAAATTCATAAATCAAAAAGGACTTTTTCTTTTGGTTGTAATGAAGGCTCTTTGGTTAGGGTAGGAAATATGGATAAAGTGACTCAAACTCGAGCGTATAAACTGGTAAGCACATCTTTCATTCAATCAATTATTCTCATTTAAACCCAATATGCTACCCCAATCACCTTTCGTTCTTATCAACTTTTCGTATTTCCTTTCTCCCCATTTTTTTTTCTTTTTATTTATTTTATAGACTCCACTTTCTTTCGCCTTCATCACAATTCCCAGCCTACAATTTCATTCAAAGCAAACTCATTTATAAAGTCGATTTCTTTTTTCTCTTCTTTCATGAGTATTCATCCTTTCTTTTCCTCCTTTTCTTTCTTCTTTTATTCACATCAACCAACACTTGCACAATTATCTAAACTCTTGACTTCATCCCATTCAACCTCATTCATTCCCCTTACTAAATGATATACGCTCAAGTAGGGTAACAGATATATCAAGTTAAGGCTTGAAATGTGGCTATCAAAAATTAGGCAACATGCTTAAATTGGCTAACTAGGGAATTTCATATCATTAGGTAGGCACAAGGCTTGAAAGACTTAAAAAATGGCCTTAAATTATTTTCATAAATCGATACAACATGTGGCTTTGACAGAGATACGAGCAAGTTCTAGAATTCAAATCAACATGAATGACATACTCAATCAACAAACAAGATCGCATAATATGAAAGCGAAAGGCTCAAAGCTCACAGATTGCAAATTCGTAATTCAAAGCATAACATCCATGTTCTCAATATCCACATGCTCCATATCATCTATTCTCATCATGGTCAATTCGCACTCAACACCCAATTCAAAACAACACAAACTTTTTCAAAAATCTCCCAAGGTCACAAAAAACACCACAAAAACGGTCAACTCACTCCCTAAAACCTAATAAAGTAATAAACGTGCTAAAATAATAAACATGCTAAAACTATAAACATGCGTCTAATGCAATGCAACCTACATGCTCTAACTACAACTATATGAATGCAAATTATTTTTTTGTTTTTGTTTTCGCCACACCCTTGAAATCAAAATAACTCTCTCTCCCCCAAACTTGAATGGAATTATATCACACGTAAGAGAAGATAGAATTTCAATAATGAAAAGTGTGGAATGGACCAGACTCACTGCGGGGGTGGCGGTGGATAATGGCCCTGGGAGATGTGCCACTGATGCATCTGACACATCATCTCAAGCATCTTTGTGTTCTACTGCTGTTGTTCCATCCTGAAAGCACGGAATTCATCGTGGTGCACTTGCATGCACCCCTCGAGGGCTGATAATCTAGCTTCATAATCAAATCCTCTGCGCTCCTCACCCTGGTGAGAAGTCTCAGGTAAGTTTGGTGCCTCTTGGCGGAATCCTTGCTCGAATCCCCTTTCGTGCCTGTTGTACTCCATCGCCTCGACCACCAAATCATCCTCATCAGGCAGACCGACGACCCTTCACCTTTTCCTCACAATCATGGCCTCCATAACTCTATTATGCACCTCAGAGTTCATCAAGAAGTTGGCCTAATCATTTATATTGTCCACAGTCGTGAGTGGCGTGATAGGAAATGGGAAGGCATTACCGAACCTTTGTTGGAAGAGGTACATGCCCTCATCTTCCTTAATTATTTTCATTTGGCGTAGAGGCCCATGTTGATCCTCCTGCTTTGCCCTTTAATCGGCTCCAAGCCTCTAATATCAACATTAAAGTGCCTAGCAATGGGAGTAATCATCCTTCCAATCATAATCGTGCCACATGGTTGCTTGGCCACATGTTCAATCTTCCGTGAAATAGGGCCGTGTTATAGGGGTGTGGGTCAGCATACACCATAACGGATAAAGTTCCCGAACTTGCATGCCCCGTTTTTTTTTTTTCGCATAGACAGAGTGAGAAGTGACTACTGGATGTACCAAAAATAGGATTCCGAGCCCATGATGATTTATCAGAGTGTTCCTTGTAAAGCATGGGGCCCGATTTCAACATCTGTACAAGCAATCGCCAGAAGCCATACTGGCTATAATTCCCGGTGGGTCGGAAGGGCGCATCCGTAAGCACCCCAAATATGGTATTGAGTTGGGCGATAGATAATTGTCTCACGACGTTACCCAATCGAAATCAGATCTCAACCGCTCGAAGCTCCTCCTCTTTAAATACTTCAACGGTGTTGAGGAATTCAAGCGTGATTTTCGATACTTGACCACCTTCCCCTCAAAAAGTGGTCCACCCAACTCTTTCGGACAATCGCCACACATCATCGTGTATCCCAAGAGTTGGGTACATTCATTATCGATTAACGTGTAGGTGCCGTTGGTCGGGTAACCAGCTTATTCCACCTCTCCGGATCGTTATCTTGATCAAGACAACCCCGTAAGCGGTGGGGGTATTCGGTGCACTACTTGCGGTGCGGTGCGGCCCCTTGGGCATGTCCTCTTATCCTGAAGGCTTCTTCTTTCGGTCATTGTTTCGAGTTTGTAGTTTGTTCCTAGCAAAGCATATGTGAGATTCCGAACAAACTAAATACAAACAAGAATAAGATAAATTCATGCCAACTAATTCAAATAGAGCATAATGTCTCTTCCCTACAATTTTAATCAACAATTAAATGCCAAATATCAAATATCAATGCAATTGTAGAGAATCATAGTTACTAACACCCTAAACATCAATGTTCATGCAAGAATCATCAATACTACAACCCAATTATGCCCAATTCAATAAGCTCACAAGGTGTTTGATAATATGCCTCTTAGACAAATTCAAGTTAATCAAAGCAATTCAAGCACAACATGCTCCATACAACAACGCTCGATGTTAATTCAATAAGAAATTCGAAGAAATCGTGTGAAACTTACCAAAAATCCGAAGAACATGCAAAGAGAAAGAATTATAAGCCCTAGTGCGTTTCTCCAACTAATCCTCAACCAAAGACGAAATTGAAGCAAGATTATTGTGCAATGTAGTGGAAGTGTTGATTTTCAAAGGAAATTCGAGTGCAAAATTGTTCGCCTTATTTTTAGCTTCACCGCAAGTGTACGGTGTAGTTTATAGAATAGGGTAAGCAAGGTCGTATCCACGGAGACTAATAAATTTATGCGCTAAGTATTGAACTAAGATAGTCTTATTTTTATTTAGACGATCGAAATTTGATAATTGTTGTAGAAGTAAAGACAAGATTAACCACAAAAACACAAGATACTAAGAATAGTGGAATTATCAAGCGAATGAAATGGATTCCCGGGTTATGGTTTCAATTGATATTCCTCTTGTTGTCCGATTTAATCAAAGTCAAAGTTATTATCACTACACCTATAAGACGATCACAACGGTATTTTATCCTTCGTCTCGAGATGTATATAAAGTGTAGATTGAAATATCTAAGCTAGCATCTCTACTCAACATAAGATACACAACTCCTAAATGCACAAAAGATCATATATCCTCACAAATATTCACAAACCTCTCGATTATGCAAATAATCATGTCAAGTACTCAAGATCTAATATTGAAACTCATCTCTCGAATTATGAATCAATATATCAACCATGCTAAATCATTGGCCAAATGATAAAACAAGAATAAGCACAAAGTACTCAAATAGGCTTCAAGACAATAACTTCAATTAAGATTAATACATTCAACAAGAGTTCAATTAATCTACTTCCAAAACTCGAAAATCACAAGTTTAGCTACTCATTACAAATAAACAACCCATAGACAAATTGTTCATATTCATGACAAGCTAAAATGAAAGATTAAAGCACAAAGAATGAGAAAACTTAGGGAAATGGTTAATCTCTCGGTTGATCTTCAATCCTCAAGCTTCGATTCGAACTGATTCTTCCCTTGGTTCTTCCTTGATGAAGTTGATGTATTTCTTGTGTTCTTGGGTGTATTCCCAGCCTTTCCTTCCATACCCTAGATCAAGGCTCCCATCTTCTATTTATATCCCCTCAAAAGTTCAAGAAAAATGTGGAGGAACATAGGAACTTACGCCCCGGGCGCTGGGCGCCGGGACCGACAGCCGCTGCAGCGCCAACTTTAATTTTTGGGGGTGAAAACTTCAGTCTGGTCTTTGCGGCGCTAGGTGATGGCGAATGGCAGCCGCCCTTGTTTTAGCGCCCAACATAGTCCGAATTTGATTTTGAGCCCTTCATCAAAGTTGTAGCTCTATCTCTTAGTTTTCCATAACCACTTGAATCATCTCAATATCAATTTGGTAGGGAGAGGTATGGCCAAAATACTGAAACACTTGCCATGATGGAAATTTCGAGCGTTTGGACGTTTCTTCAAATCAATCTCTCGTTGTTTGCTCGTTTGTACTTCTTTTGATACACAATTCATTACTATGACTATAAACTCAATATAATTGGATCTCAATATGGCTTGGCTACTCAAATGACTCAAAATACTCTAAAACAACACAAAACTCAAGTCTAGGAAGCCCAAATCAATGGTATAAAATCAAGTGAACAAATACCCCCAAACTTAAATCATTGTTGTCCCGGTCAACGCTTTTAAAAATAAGATAAAACATGACTGGGAGTAATTAATAGTAGAACGCACAATAACTCCATAAAATTCGTATTATTCATCATAGGTGTCAAGTAACGAATCAACCAAGCCGCAAACATCTAACATAGAGCATACATCAAGGAAACCATGGTAAATGCTAAGAATCACGTCTCTCAAAGATCAAGTGTATACTCTCATCTCGAATGAATATAGGACGTGTTTACGCTCAAATCAATTCAATGTCGCAAATTACTATAGGCTTGCAATTTGTCTCATATCTCCACCACTAGAATGTATGCAATTTGTGAATCAAAAAGGACTTTTTTCTTTGATTGTAATGAAGGTTCTTTGGTTAGTGTAGGGAAATATGGATAGAGTGACTCAAACTCGAGCGTATAGACCGGTGAGCATATAAGTCATCTACATTAAAGCTCAATATGCTACTCAAATCATCTCTCATTTTCATCAACTCCTCTTATCTCCATCTCCTTTCTTTCTTTTGAGAATCACCTCAAATTACAATCCTTAGCCCCCAAGTTCATTTAAATGAAACTCATTTACAAAGCCGATTTTTTTTCCAACATTTATACGAGTTTTCAACACTTTATTTCTCCTCCTTTTCTTCCTCTTTGTTCCCATCAACCAACTCTAACACCATCTTCTAAAATTTTTATTTGACTCATTCACCTTTATTCAATCCCTTTACTTAATGCTATACGCTCAAGTTTTGGGTAAAAGATTTATCAAGTTAAAGGCTTGAATTGTGGCTATCAAAAATTAGGCAATAGGCTCAAGTTGGCTAACTAGGGATTTCAATATCATCATTAGGTAAGCAAAAGGCTTGAAGGGCTAACAAAAATGGCTTTTGATCATTTTCACATTTCGCATACATGTGACCTTGAGAGATACCATAGCAAGTTCTAGAATTCTAACAACATGAATGAAACACTCAAATCATCAACAAGACTGCATAATGTGAAAGCAGTAAAGGCTCAAAAGCTCACAGGCTTGCAAATACATAATTCAAAAGCATCAAACCATGTTTTCAATATCCACATGCTCAATATCATCTATTCATGGCTCAATCAACTCATACTCAACACCCAATCAAAACAATACAAATTTTTCAAAAATATAAGCGTCAAGTCTCGTCGCCGCACACAAAAACTCACTCTTTAAAATCTATGAACACAATAAACGTGCTAAAACTGCAAACGTGCTTCTAATGCAAATGCAACCTAAAATGCTTTACATGCAACTATATGAAAACACACAAAATGCACAATTTTTTTTAATATATCCACACATTTCATATCAAAATAACTATCTCTCCCCCCAAACTTAAATGAAATTATATCGCACGTAAGAGAAGATAGAATTTCAATATAAACCTGTGTGGATTGGACCTGATTTATTGTGGGGATGGCTGCGGTTCATGGCCCACGCCCTCATTGGGCATCTCCTCCGCACGGGCCATGCGCCTAATGCACGGGCTGCTCGTGTGTGGGGCCGTAGCAACATCTCCAATTCCTCAATCACGCACGGGTCGTGCGTTCACGCACGCCCTGCCCGCGTATGGTTGCGAAGTAAATTGGGTAATTTTCTTTTTTTTTTAAGAAAACAAACAAAAACAAAAATCACACCACAAATCGTTGGGTTGCCTCCCAACAAGCGCTATATTTAACGTCTTTAGCTCGACGCCTGTTAATTTAATTTCGTACCACCTTTGAATGCATATATTAGTTGCTTTGGGTCGTGGTCAAAAACCGTTTTTGTATTGTTTGCATCTAGTAATGCATATTTAGGATTTCCAAGAAAGTAGTGGAGTCCTGGTGTTGGAACGCTTTGATTTGAATTACACGCATATTGTTCGTGTGCATACACATTGTTCGTGCTTGTCTCATTCTGTAATAGTTTTCTTATGATATCTTGCACGCGCAGCACGGGCGTACACACATGGTTCGTGTGTATCTTGTCATGTTTTTGCTCCTTTTCAGTACCACACACGGGCTGAAAGTGCATAGACACATAATCCGTGTTTGGTTCCGAACTTTCTTGCTTTTCTAGGATTTTCGGCTCCTCGTATTCGGTACCACTCCTTTGATGAATGGCACTACATTGTTCCTTGAGTTGGCTTGATGGTGCTTGAAAATTGGCTCTTTTGATGTTTTTCACCAATAATTGTAACTAATTGACTCATTTGAGTCTCGAGATTTTTCAATTGTGAATCCATAGTATTGGCCAATTGTGTCAATTGCAACTTCATCTTGTCCATCTTTGTTTCGTTCTTGGTAAAGCTATTTCTCATTTCCCTCATAAATAAATTTATTTGACTCATGAATGAAGTCGTTTGATTCATGAATGAAATGAGGGCGTCTTCCAAAGATGGTTTTGCCTCTGCATCGGTAAACCCATTTATTACATTGAAGCTTGATGGTGGTTGAATCATATTCTTCGTATTAGCATATGAAAAATCTTTGTAATTCCTCCAATCTGAACAATAGTGTGTAGGAGTAGGATTATTCCAATAACTGTAGAAATTCCAGTTATTGAAATAATTGAAATAAAATAAAAAAAATGTCTAAATTAAGAATAATTCTATCTATTGCAATATTAGTACCAAAAATTGTATTAGTCCCCGGCAACGACGCCAAAAACTTGTTCGTCTTATTTTTAGCTTCACCGCAAGTGTACGGTGTAGTTTATAGAATAGGGTAAGCAATGTCGTATCCACGGAGACTAATAAATTTATGCGCTAAGTATTGAACTAAGATAGTCTTATTTTTATTTAGACGATCGAAATTTGATAATTGTTGTAGAAGTAAAGACAAGATTAACCACAAAAACACAAGATACTAAGAATAGTGGAATTATCAAGGGAATGAAATGGATTCCCTGGTTATGGTTTCAATTAATATTCCTCTTGTTGTCCGATTTAATCAAAGTCAAAGTTATTATCACTACACCTATAAGACGATCACAACAGTATTTTATCCTTCCTCTCGAGATGTATATAAAGTGTAGATTGAAATATATATGCTATCATCTCTACTCAACGTAAGATACACAACTCCCAAATGCACAAAAGATCATATATCCTCACAAATATTCACAAACCTCTCGATTATGCAAATATTCATGTCAAGTACTCAAGATCTAATATTGAAACTCATCTCTCGAATTATGAATCAATATATCAAACATGCTAAATCATTGGCCAAATGATAAAACAAGAATAAGAACAAAGTACTCAAATAGGCTTCAAGACAATAACTTCAATTAAGATTAATACATTCAACAAGAGTTCAATTAATCTACTTCCAAAACCGGAATCACAAGAAGTTTAGCTACTCATTACAAATAAACAACCCATAGACAAATTGTTCATATTCATGACAAGCTAAAATGAAAGATTAAAGCACAAAGAATGAGAAAACTTATGGAAATGGATAATCTCTCGATTGATCTTCAATCCTCAAGCTTCGATTCGAACCGATTCTTCCCTTGGTTCTTCCTTGATGAAGTTGATATATTTCTTGTGTTCTTGGGTGTATTCCCACCCTTTCCTCCCATACCCTAGATCAAGGCTCCCATCTTCTATTTATATCCCCTCAAAAGTTCAAGAAAAAGGTGGAGGAACATAGGAACTTCTGCCCAGGGGCGCTGCGGCGCCCGGGACCGGGCACTGCAACGCCCAACTTTAATTTTTGGGGGTGAAAACTCTGTACCGGGCGCTGCAGCTCTAGGTGAAGGGCGCTTCAGCGCCCACCCAGTTTTTAGCGCCCAAAATACGAAACACTGCCAGTGATGGAAATTTCAGACGCGTTTGGACGTTTCTTCAAATCAATCTCTCGTTGTTTGCTCGTTTGTACTTCTTTTGATACACAATTCATTACTATGACTATAAACTCAATATAATTGGCTCTCAATATGTCTTGACTACTCAAATGACTCAAAAAACTCAAAAACAACACAAAACTCAAGTCTAGGATTTGCTTGATCTATGGTATAAATGGTATAAAACCAAGTGAACAAAAATCGAAGATTGTGAGATGGGGCGAGAGCTTTTTCAGATTAGGGCTCAAGAGATGTTTTAGAAGTGAAAAACTGACCTGCATCGCGACCCTATTAATGTTTCAGCTGACAGATGCACGAGCCGTGCGTCAACAAACGACCTGCCCGTGCGTCATGTCGTGAGCACTCTCAAACTTTCGCAATTGCACATGGGCCGTGCGTAGGTGCACGGGCTGCCCGTGCGTCAATGCGAAGTGATTTTCCAGCTTTTTTTAAATTAATTAAACAGGGAAATCCTAAGTTAATAAAGGGAAAAAACAAAAATCAAAACAACACACTATTGGGTTGCCTCCCAACAAGCGCTAAATTTAACGTCTATAGCTTGATGCCTGTATTTCTTGGTCACGGGTCCCGCAAGGTGAGATATGCTACCTCATCCTTTTGATCTCTGTGAAAATAGTGCTTAATCCTCTGGCCATTCACCATAAATGTCTCACAATCCCGAGTCAACAATTCCACTATTCCTGGATGATTTAACACTTTCTTATTTACAAACGGCCCCGACTATCGAGACTTGAGCTTTGTGGGAAAAAGCTTAAGACATGAGTTGTACAAGATGACTTGTTCACCCGGTAAAATCTCTCTTTTCTTGATCATCCGATCATGCCATCTCTTTGTGCGCTCCTTGTAGATTTGAGAATTCTCGTAGGCTTCATCTCAGAACTCTTCCATTTGATTCAAATGTAGTAGCCTCTCTTCACCCGCTGTTTTGAAGTCAAAATTTAACTTCTTTACCGCCTGAAATGCCTTATGCTCTAACTCCATGGGTAAGTGACATGATTTTCCTAATACCAACCGATATGGAGATGTGCCCAAAGCGTCTTAAATGCGATTCGATGTCCATAAAGCATCATCTAACTTCATAGCCCAATCCTTGCGATTTATGCTCACTTTGTCTTTTCTAGATTTGCTTGATCTCGCGATTGGCTACTTACGGTTGCCCATTTTCTTGCGGATGGTATGCTAATGCCACTTTGTGCATAACCCTATTCTTTGCAAGTAGATTGCTCATCAATTTATTGACAAAGTGTGACCTCCCATCGCTAATCAAAGCTCTCGGGGTTCAAAACCGAGTGAATATATTTTTCTTTAAGAACCGTATTACTACCCGTGCATCATTCATTTGTGACAGAATCGCCTCAAACCATCGAGATACATACTCCACTGCAAGTAGAATATATTGATAGCCCGATGAAGATGGAAAGGGACCCACGAAGTCAGTCCCCCACACATCAAAATGTTCGACTTCCATCACATTGGTCATAGGCATCTCATCGTCTAGAGATGTTCCCCATCCGCTGGCACCTGTCACACTGCTGCACATACAAATAACAATCATTATATAAAGTAGGCCAATATAACCCACTATGTAATACCTTTGCCGCAGTGCGTGTCGGACCGAAGTGTCCCCCTGAAGGTGAAGAATGACATTGTTGTAGAACTCTCCCCCACTCTTCTTGGGGCACACATCTTCTGATGATCATGTTTGTGCACCTCTTAAAGAGCAAAGGGCCATCCCACATATATAACTTGACGTCATGGAGGAACTTCTTCTTTTGATAAGAGGATAAATCATGAGGCATGACTCCCGCTACCAAATAATTCACAAAATCCGCGTACCATGGGAATTAAGCCTGTAATAGCGAAAGATGCTCATCGGGGAACTCCTCCTTGATTAAATCAGCCCTCTTTCTCATCCTTTTTATACTCCGGTCTAGACAAATGGTCTACTACCACATTCTCACAACCCTTTCTATCTCTAATCTCCACATCAAATTCTTGCAATAATAGAATCCACCAAATCAGTCTCGGTTTTGCATCCTTCTTGTCGAACAAATATTTGATCACTGCATGGTCTGTGTGGACTATCGTCTTTGTTCCAATCAAGTAAGATCGGAACTTGTCGAATACAAAAACAATTGCCAGGCATTTCATCCGGTGGTAGTGTAATTACATTGGGCAATGTCTAATGTTACTCTTTCGCGTAATATATGGCTCAAAAATTACCCTTTTCGACCCAAAACAGCCCCCTATCACAAATCACTTTGGCGTCACACATCAACTCAAAGGGCGGACTCCAATCCTGGACTACAAGAATCGGTGTTGTCACCAACGCCTTCTTCAAAATCTCGAATGCCTGCAAACAATCATTGGAAAAATTGAAAGCAATATCTTTTTCTAATAATTGACTCAAAGGTTTGGTGATTTTAGAAAAGTCACGAATGAACCTTTTGTAGAATCGCGTGCCCCAAGAAGCTTCTGATTGCTTTTTCATTTGTTGGAGGCGGGAGTTTCTCATTTGCTACAATCTTCGCTCTGTCCACTTCTAAACCTGCAGAAGAAACTCGGTGGCCTAGTGCAATGCCATCATGTACCATAAAATGGCACTTTTCCCAGTTCAAAACAAGATAGTTTCCTTGCATCTCTGTAATACTAGAGAAAGATTGTGAAGACAAAGTGACCAAAAGAATCTCCAAAGACAGAAAAAATCATCCATGAAAACTTCCATTATTTTCTCAATAAGATCATGAAATATAGCATTACATAGTCGAATGGCATTCTCGGAATGCAAACGTACAATAGGGACATGTAAATGTCATTTTCTCTTGGTCTTTCGGTGCAATCATGATCTGGTTGTACCCGGAATAACCATCGAGAAAACAGTAATAATCAAATCCCGCCAAATGATTTAATATCATATCAATAAAGATGAGGGGAAAATGATCTTTGCGAGTGGCATCATTTAATTTTCTATAATCAATGCAAATACGCCACCCTGTAACTATCTTAATTGCAATCAAATCATCATTTTCATTCCTTACCACAGTCATCCCCCCTTTCTTTGGTACCACTTGTAATGAACTCACCCAAGAACTATCAGAAATAGCATACAGGATTCCAGCATTTAACCATTTTAAAACTTCATTACTAACAACCTCTTGCATTATAGGGTTTAATCGTTTTTGGTTCTGCACTGAAGGTTTATAAACATCTTCCATTCGAATTTTATGCATGACAATTGATGGACTTATGCCTTTTAAATCAGATATCGACCAACCTATCATAGACTTATGTTTCCTCAACACCCTAAGCAATTTATAAAGTTGAGCTAAAGTTAAAAAGGATGATACGATTACCGGATTCGTGTTGTTTGCCCCAAGAAATGCGTATTTGAAGTGCTCGGGTAATGGCTTGAGTTCGGGGTTGAATGGGGTGCTTGATTAATCACGCACAACTTGGTCGTGCTCAGACGCACGGGTCGTGTGGTCTTCACTATCATGCATGACTTGGTCATGCTCAGATGCACGGGTCGTGCGTTCTTTACCCTGTTCAGTTCTTCCTTCGGCATCACGCACGACCTGGTCGTCCTCAGACGCACGAGTCCTGCGTTCCTGCAGACTTGACTCCCGCACATTTTTCTTCGTGTTTTAGCCTCTCGCGCTATTCGGTAGTTCCTGCATATTATCTAAAGCACAAACATAGTCACACAAGTCTTGATTATCGAAATCAAGCATTACACTTGACGTCGAACATAAATGTGTTAACCCAAACTCTAAATCATCCTGAGACAATGCATGATCTATGTAATCATCAATGCAAGACTCAACTACGTCTATAAAATTACAGTTCTCAACACTATTATGAAATTGCATTGCCTTATAGATAGAAAATAACACATGCTCATCATTAACCTGTAATGTGAGTTCTCCCTTTTGCACATCTATCAACACCTTCCCGATGGCTAGGAACGGACGCCCAAGTATCAGAGGGATGTTGTGTTCTTCCTCCATATCTAGCACTAAGAAATCTGTAGGGAATATGAATTTATCGACTTTCACAAGCACATCCTCGATGATTCCCTTAGCATAAGTGAGTGATCGATCCGCAAGTTGTAAAGTGACCATAGACGGCTTCACCTCTCCTAATCCAAGTTTCCTGAAAATAGACAAGGGCATCAAGTTAATACTTGCTCCTAAATCACAAAGTGCTTTATTAAAGAAAACACCACCAATTGCACAGGGATAGTGAAACTCCCCTGGATCTTTAAGTTTATGAGGTAGTTTTCTTTGAATTATTGCACTGCATTCCTCTGTCAGATTGACTATCTCGAAACCTCTCATCTCTCTCTTCTTCGACATAACATCCTTTAAAAATTTAGCATAATTGGGCATTTGCTCCAATGCATCTGCAAAAGTTATGTTAATATGTAGTTTCTTAAATATATCAAGGAATTTTGCAAATTGCGCGTCTAACTTTTTCTTTTGAAATCATTGGGGAAAAGGAATGGGAGTAGTAAGTTTAGAAAAATTAGAGTTAGAAGAAGATTTAAGCTTCTTAGCCCCTTTTTGTTTATTAATATGTCCCTCGATTCCTTCCTTGGCCTCAACATTGCCATTTGCTTCCAGGTCCACATCTCCCGAATTTTTAAACCCCTATTCGGCACCACGCACGACCTGCCCGTGCAAGGGCACACGGGTCGTGCATGTCTGTGTATTTTCATTGCTTTTCGATATTTTCAGCCCCTCGTATTCCATTTCACTCCTCGGGAGCGAATGGTTTTACACCGCTCATTTGGATTTACCTCAGTATTACTCGAAAATTGGCCTTCCTGATGTTGCCCACCAACAATCGTAGCTAATTGGCCAACTGGGTTTCAAGATTTTTATTTGTGAGCCCATAGTGTTGGCCATTGAGTGACATATGTCTCAAGTTTGTCTAGCTTAGCCTCATTCTTGCTAAATCGATTCCTAGTTTCATTCATGAATAAACTTGTCGACTCACAAATGAAGTAAGAACATCTTCCATTGATGGCTTTTTCTCCCGCATTAATGACACCATTTGTCACACCGAACCCCGGTGGTTGCATCACATTATTCGTATTTGCATATGAGAAATTTTCATGATTTCTCACTCCGGATGATAATGGGTAGAGTCGATTATTCCATTAATTGTTGAAATTATGGTTATTGACATAATTAGCTTCCTCCATGGGATCTTGAGAACTCCCCATTATTTGCACCCGCGTTTCCTTGATCCCTTTGTCAATACACTCAACCTCGATTCGTCAATGCGGTCTATCCGAGTCATCAATGCCTTAATGGGTCCGAATCGAGACTTCGCTACCCTATTCACATTTGTCCTCTCGGAGGGCCAGCGATAGCTATTCATTGCCATCTCTACCACAAGTTGAATGCATCTTGTGAAAATTTAGCCAATAAAGTCCCCTCTGCTGCGGCATCCACAAACGACTTAGTCTGTCCCATCAACCCGTTATAAAAGAAGTAAAGGCGTTGATCCTCTAGAAACATGTGTTGCGGACACCTCCTCAATAAATCCCCGGAATCTCTCCCGGGCCTCATACAGTGGTTCGTAGTCAAATTGTCTAAATGCGGGATCTCGCTCTTAAGTCGCTGCGATGTCTTACTTGGTGGAAAGAATTTAAATAGGAACTTCTGACGGAGATTCAAACCGAGCCAGGAAGTCGCATGCGAGGAGAGCTGGGTAAGCCGTGCTCAACATTGGAAGGCAGGAAACTATCCCAGATATATCTTTTGGGCCAGAGGATATGGGAGCTCAGATATCACACAACGATGCAATGGTTGTCACAACAACGATAGCCAACTTTGAAGTAGCCAGAGCAATAGTGGATACGGGGAGCTCGGTTAATGTTCCTTTCTATGATGAATGGAGCTTGAATTGGAGTTCAAGCGGTCAGAGACAACACTGTTTGGATTTGTAGGAGGAGTGGTGGAACCCATGGGACAAATCACTCTGCCAATGTCTTTGGGAGAGCTCCCAGCTCAAAAAACATGGATGGTAACTTTTCTTATTGTAGATTCATATTCCACTTACAATGTTATTATTGGTAGGACTGCTTTAAATTCTTTCCAAGCGATTGTGTCCACATTTCACATGAAACTCAAGTTTGTAGTAGGAGATTTGATAGGGGTATTAGGAGATTCGTAGGTCGCTCGAAAATGTTACGTGGAAGCAGTTAGAAAGGAGAGCAAAAAAAATCCAAAAGAAAAGTAGTAGAGCTGGATAGAGAAACCAAACAAATTAAAATAGGGAAGGAAGAAAAATGGAGGATTCAAACATGTTAAGTTTCCACCGGAGGAGGAGCTAATGTCTGTAGAGTTTGGTCTGGGGACCCCGAGAAGATAACCAGGGTAGGAACAAAATTGGGGCCCGAGCTGACTAGAAAGGTGGTTGATTTCTTACGAGAAAACAGGGATGTGTGTGCCTGGTCGTCAGAAGACCTGCATGGGATTGACCCAGATATGGTTGTTCATCATCTGAATGTAGATTCCACCCGAAAAACCTGTTCGCCTTATTTTTAGATTCATCGCAAGTGTACGGTGTAGTTTACAGAATCTGGAATCCACAGAGAGACTAATAAATTAGTGTACTAAGTATTGAGATCGAAATTTCTTTTTCAGACGATCGAAAATTGGATGGTTGTTTTATAAAAGCTAGACAAGATTTTATCATAAAAAGACAAACTAATAGTTGATTCAAAGATCAAGGAGATGAATGGATTTCAGGGTTATGGTTTCAATTAATATTCCTTTTGTTATCTGATTACTCAAAACCAAAGTTATTATTATTCTTCCCTATAAGACAATCACGAAAGTATTTTACCATCTCTCTCGAGATGTATATAAAACGTTGATTGGATTATCTATGCTAGCATCTCTACTCAACGTAAGATAACCAACTCCTAAAAGCACAAAAGATCATAAATCCTCACCAATATTTGCCGACTTCTCAATCATGCAAATATTCATGTCAAGTACTCAATATATAGTATTGAAACTCATCTCTCGAATTATGAATCAATACATCAAAACAAGTTAAACCAATGGCCATTTAATAAAACAAGATATAAAGCAGAGAATAGTGTTTGAAATAATAACTTCAAATTCAACTAAGAATCAAACAAAAGTATCCATTAACTTAATCCCAAACCCCAGAATCACAAGGTGTTTAGCCAGACATGGGAAATAAATAATTCATAGACAAATCATTCATGTTCACATCTAACTAATCAGAAATAAACGATACAATGGAATGAGAAAACTCAGGGATGTCGATGATCTCTCGATCGATCTTCAATTCTCAAGCATGTGGTTGCGATCTCGATCAATCTCTCGAATCCTCCGATAGAAGGTTGCTCTTTTCTCCACTTTCTAGGGCAAATATCGGTCTCCTTAATGGGGCCACCTCGTCTCTATTTATACTCCCGTTCGATCAAAATCTAAGTCAAAATCGCCAAAACTTGACTTTCCTACCGCAGCCGCACGCACAATGCGCTAACACACGACCAGCCTATCGTCGGTAGTAAGCAAAATTCTCTTCCTGAGTTGACGCATGGGTTGTGCGTTGAGGCACGACCCGGCTCGTCGCGTCGGCCCGTAGGTTCGATTCTCTTGTCTTGTACACGCACGGGCCGTGCCTTTGAGCACGGGCTACCCGTGTGTAGCCTTATTTCGCCCGGTCTATCCAATCTATTCTCGCTTAACTCCAAACTTCATGTATTCGCTCGATTCTTGATGGTTTTTATCGCAATGCTCCGTTTTCCCACCAAAGTGCTACAAATATCCTTTAATTCCTACAAAACGAGCAAAGCGAAATATCTTTTCCACATTGTAAGAACACGACCCATTTTACTCGATTATTGCATGCATATCAACTTATTCTATCCACAATTATTCCCAAATTACATGCAACACTCATACTAATCGAAACCCATTAAAAATGAAAAAAAACGGCCATTCGGATACAAAAAGGATAAGATCATCCCTAGGAGGTGGAAAAGTTGTTAAAAGCGGGGCATGTGAGGGAAATTCAGTTCCTGGAATGGGTTTCTAATGCGGTTCGTTCCAAAAGGGGATAAATTCCGGATGTGCATAGACTTTTGCGATTTGAACATGTCTCACCCCCAAGGACCATTACCCTTTACCTAGGATCGATCAACGGTGGATTTGACCACGGGATATGAGCTCACGAGTATGATGGACGCTTAAGGGGATACCATCAGTTAATCTAGCGAGGAGGATCATGGGAAGGTGAGCTTTATCAACTTTGCTTTGGGAACGTATTGCTAAGTGGTCATGCCATTTGGGTCAAGAATACAGAGCAACATACCAAAGGTTGATGTATATGATATTTAAAAATCGAGTTAGGGCGTAACATGGAAGTTTACGTGGGCGATATCTTTAAAAGAGCAAGAGGGAGGGAGACCATGTGGCGAGACCTTATGGAAACTTTCGCGACACTTAGGAGATTCAGAATGAAGCTTAACCCGACAAAATGTTCGTTTAGCGTCAGATCGGGCAAGTTTTTGGGTTTCATGATTACGGAAAAGGGGATTGAGGTAAATCCCAAGAAGGTGCGCGCAGTGGTCGAGATGGAGTCCCCAACAAGTGTGAATAAAGTACAGCAGCTCGTGTGATAGGTTGCCGCATTGAGTCGTTTCATTTCCAAATCAGCTGAAAGAAGTCTTCCATTTTTAAGGTCTTACGGAAAACTAAGAAATTTGAATGGGTGAGGAATGCGAGCAAGCCTTTAAGGAGTTAAAAACTTGTTTATCCGAATTACCCCAGCTCACCAAGCAGGTCCAAGGGGAAGAGCTGTATCTATACCTCTCCGTAGAAATATCAGCGATCAGTTTGGTCTTATTGAGGGCTGAATGAGGTAAGCAAATGCCTATCTATTACATCATCAAGGTGTTGCAAGGGGAAAATTAATCTCGATATTCTGATATTGAGAAAGGAGGGATGGCATTGGATACATCGGCTCAAATTAAGGCCTTATTTTTTATCGCATAAAGTGATAGTCCTCACCAACATGCCTTTAGGACACATAATAGATAAGCCGAGAAGTCTCGGGCGCAAACATTAAATGGGCGGTGGATGTAGGGAGTTCAATCTGGAATATCGACCTCGTGTGGCAATTAAGGCCTAGGCTTTGGCAGACTTCTTACAAGAGATGGCAGGCAACCAGGACTTGAAGGGACAGTCTGGACATTATGAGTAGACGGATCGGCCTCAATTGGCGAAGTGGTGTGGGAATTGTACTAACCAGCCCAACAAGGAAGACACGGGTTCGCCATCGGGTTTGGTTTCAAAGCATCAAACAACGGCGTAGAATATGAGGCTCGGTAAGGGGATTGAAGATGGATGTGGAGTAGGGAATACAGGAAATAACCGCCTATTCGGATTCGATGTTGGTGACCAACCAAGTTAAAGGGTGTTATGAGGTCAAGGAAGATAGGATGAGAAGATACATTATGGTAAAAAGGGTTGATAAATTTGAACTAGAGCGAGTTCCAAAGGAAGAAAATGGGAAGCGGACCATCTATCCAAGGTGGCTAGCTCGGTAGGAGGGCGACTCAAGGAAGATAACCGTTTTAACGGATGCCTCACCTAGGATCGGGCCGAGGTCATGGAAATAGGGAAAGGGGATGATTGGAGAGCATATATTTATCGATATCTCAACTCAAGTGAGTTCCTAGAAAATAAGAGGAAGGTCGAGTGGGTAAAGCGAGGCGATGCGGTTTCGTTTAATTGGAGGACTATTGTACAAAAGGCGTTTTCTCTACCTTACTTAAGGTGTTTATTTGAAGACCAATGGGCATATATATCTTTTGAAAGAAATACATTAAGGAGCATGCGGTGCCCAATCGGGAGGAGTCGGACTTTAGCTAAGAAAGTGGTCGAGGTTGGATATTTTTGGTCAAAATGGAAGAAGGATGCATAATTACTAGTGAACAAATGTGACAAATGTCAAAAGCACGACTCCTTGATACATCAACCGGCCTAGTAACCCGGGAGTAATGAGTTCACCATGTCCCTTTGAAATGGAGTATAGATATAGTGAGGCCTTTCCTGGTGGCAACAGGGCAACAAAGTTCTTGATAGTGGTCGTGGGACTACTTTAGCAAGTGGTTAGAGCGGAGGCTGGTGGCTAGAATATCCGAGTCCCAATAAGAAGCTTTATCTCGGAAAAATTTGGTTAGTAGGTTCGGATGGCCGAGATCAGTGTTGGATAACGAAACTCGATTTAGGGCGGGATAATTCGACAATGGTTAGTACATATGAAGATCGAGACAATATTTTACTTCTATAGCACATCATCGGGCGAATTGGCGGTAGAGGTCACGAATAGAACCTTGGTTGGAAAAAGAGCGGGAGGAGGATGGGTTGATGAGCTACATTCAGTGTTATGGTCTACTTGAACCACACTTAAGGAGGCAACAAGTGAAACCACATTTAGTTTAGTGTATGGCATTTGAAGTAGTCGTACCCGTGGAGATCGGCATGGAAACCCACCGGTCGAAGAATTTTGAGGAAGGACTGAACACTGAATTGCTGAGGGGAGCATTGGACCAGGTTGAAGAAAAATTGAGCAAGCTCACTTAAGAATGGAAGCAAGTAAGAGCTTACTGAAAGAAACATACGACAAATGTGTCAGAAGAAGAAGCTTTCATGAAAGAGATCTAGTATTGAGACAAGCAGATGCCTTAAAACCTGGGGGTAAGTTAGAGGCAAATTGGGAAGCACCATACAAAGTAACAAAGGTCGTGGCTAAGGGAGCTTACGAGTTGGAAGATCTGGAGGGTAACAAGGTCCCTAGACCATGGAATGTATGTCGTTTAAGAAAATTCTACGTGTAATGAGGTCGGCATTTTGGCAGTAATGTATGTTCCTAATTTTCATGCGGTAATGAGGTCAGCATTTTGGCAGTAATGTATGTTCCTAATTTTCATACATTAATGAGATCGACTATTTTGGCAGTAATTATGCGTTCAAGCAAACCCTGGGGGATCGAGCTGAGCTCCTACTACCCTGGGTCCTTGGAGAGGTTTTGAAAATTTTCTCCAAATGTCACAAGCAAACCCCTGGGGGTCGAGTTGAGCTCCTACTACCCCGGGTCCCTGGAGAGAAGTTTTGAAAATTTTCTCCAAGCGTCACGTGCAAACCCTTGGGGATCGGCCGAGGTCCTACTACCCAGTCCCTGGAGAGGTTTTGAATAATTTCTCTGGGTCACAATCAAACCACACTGGGGTCGGTGAGCTCCTACTACCGTGGGTCCCTGGAGAGGTTTTGAAAATTTTCTCCAAGGGTCACAAGCAAACCTTGGGGGTCGAGATGAGATCCCATAACCTAGGGTCGGATTTAAAGATACAAAGTATGATGGAGTAAGCTAAGTGCATAACAAAAGCAAAAAAGAGATTAAAGTTTCATTGATAAACTTAAAAACATTTACATTAAGCACTTTACGCCTCATGGGATACATGGGTCGCGGGGTCCTATCGCTATCACTACTAACATCTTGAGGTATTGGGGATGGTAGTGAGGGGCGCAACATTCTCGGGCCATGGAAGGAGCGGCCCGGTGGAAGGCCGATCCCGAAGCCGCGTTAGGATCAACATAGCCAGGGGAAGGTTGGATAGCTCCTTGATAGCCTCTTGCAAAGACTTGTCACCTCCAGTAAAGCCTTTGGCTTGGCGCTAAGAGCCATTATCTGCAGATCCATACTCCAAGTATCGACTGACGATACTCCTCGGACTCGAGGAACTAGGCCTTCTCGCCTGCCCACTCCGTCTTACCAAGCTACATAGCCCTCAGCTCGGCCGACTTCCTTAGTAGCGGGGATCTCATTGGTGGTCTTCAAAAGTTTTTCCTCAAGAACTTGGGACTCTTTGGCGTCGAGAGCGATTCTTCAACGTGGCGATTTGGAAAGCGTCTTTTGGAGATCATTACCCAGTGGTAGCTCGGTGCGAGCTGTTGCTTCTATTTTTGAAGAATCTCGTTGGCCTGACGCAGCTCTGGCATCGATCAGAGACCAATACGGGCATCTCGCATAATTGAGCCCATGTTCAAAGATCATCTGCACAAACCAACACGTTAAAGACAAGGAGAAAGTAGATCAAACTGAAGGATGTGTAAGAAATTACCTTGGAGGCATGGTGAGCCATATCGCGTATGCGAACTTGGGTATCGGTATCCCCCAGGGCTTGATTATCAGCGGGGTGACCAAATTCTCCACCCAAGTCGCGTTGATCTTGGGGGTAATAATATTAATGTGTGAGGTCTCCCCGATAGGGAGATCTGTCATGGAAATGGTGCGGGGCCTTATCGGAGATGGTCCCAATCAGAGGTGGAAGCCCGCTTCCAGTGGCAAAAAGGTCGGGCTGAGGAGAAGGGCTGTGGGAATGAGGGAGATAGGTCGAAGCAGCCAACGTGTGAGGAGGCTGGAGGAGTCTGCTCCTAGGAGTCTTTAGTCGAGGATATGCCCCTCCCTTTCCCGAGATGAATGGGTTGATTCGAGGCCCTTCTCCCATCGACCCAGGCCGCGCTCTGCATGGATTGCTCGCAAAAAAATAATATTAAAAGTCGAACAAAAGAATGATAGAAAGTGCACGAAATTTCAAAAATACCTAGTATACCTAAATCTTAAGCGAGATCTACCACCTTGGGGCTCAAGTGAAAGTGATAGAGCAAAGGCCGGAGTAGACCGGGAGGTGAGCATGATAAGGATTGCTATTTAAACGCCGAGCTAAAGCTATGGCGGTGGGGGTCGGTTTGGTACCTCGGCACTGATGAGCTAGTTTATCTACCCATCGAGTAGGGAAAAGCCAAGTCTCGGGAGACATGACATAGAAAAATCTTTTTTCTAGTTTTTATTAGAAGAAGGGGTGCCATCAATAAACTTGGCCAAGCCTCACCGCCGGGTAAAGTAGAAAAAGCCCGAGGTCTTGGAGGTCTTAGCGATAATAAGTCCATAGAGTGACGAGTGGGCTCTTCTTGATGATGAGAAACTATCATGGGAAAACTAACCATGAGCCTAAGGGAGTTGGGAACAAGATGGGTCAAAGGATACCAAAACTCGGGAGATCCTGTGGTAGAATAGGTCGGATATAGAAAAGCGGAGACACGCCTTAAGTTGCTCTACAAAAAAGGTAGAAAGCTTTGAGGAGGATTATTAGGTACGTCGGTAGGACCGGGGAGAAGACGTTTAAAAGAAGAAGGGATCCCGACATTAATTCTTAAATTATTTAAGCTTTCCTCGAAAGAGTACTATATATGTTGGGACGGGCGGGGTTATTACTACTAGAGGCCATCCTAATTTTGGGAGGAAATGAGTAGAAAATTCATGAAAAATGTCGTCGTTGGATCGGGGGAAAGATGGGAGGAATAGAGGACGAAACATGCAAGAATGTTCAAAAAAGAAAAAGAAACAGAGAAAGGGAAATCAAAACTTACTTGGACGATTTGCCATTAAATGATCGAAGGATATGCTCCTAAAATATTTGAAAAAATGGAGGCTTTTGCTTGAAGAAAGAGAGCAACTGAAATGGACTTCTTTTTGCAAATGGTGAAAGGAATGTTTGCAAATGAGGAGATATATATAGAGGAAGAAAAAGAAAGAGAAAAGGGCGGGATGATCTAGAGCCATCGGATGAGAAGTAAATCAAGGGTGAGGAGCGAGAGAAGATGAAAAGACACGATTTGACCGGGCAATGAATGCATCAGCGAAATGAAAACCAAAGAGCTAGTTGAAATTCAAAATGGGCGATTAATCTAGAATGGGCGCCATAATGGTTATTGATAAAGTGCACCATAACAAATTTGCACTGTATTTACTCTCTAGCTCGACTCTTGATCTCGGCTAGAAGAGTAGGGGGGACTAGTTGATTCGGAGTGGTTGAGGAGACTGCCTTCATTACTCACCTAGTTCAACTCTTCGATCTCAACTAGAAGAGTAGGGTGACTAGTTGATTGAGTGGTTAAGGAGACACCTTGTATTTACTCACCTAGCTCGACTCTTTGATCTCGGCTAGGAGAGTAGGGGACTAGTTGATTCGGAGTGGTTGAGGAGACCTGCCTTCACTTACTCACCTGGTTCGGCTCTTCGGTCTCAACTTTGAGAGTAGGGGACTAGTTAATTCGGAGTGGTTAAGGAGAGACGATAACTAGCCCCAAAATATAGAAGATATGACCCTGAAATTTTGAAATAAAGAAGGCGAGGAAAGCCCATTTCAAAGAATACTAAGGGTAGAGCTAACCTAGTGAATAAGCACCAAGGGCAGTAAGTGAGACATTTAACGAGCGCAAAGGGAAAACGAGCGGGACCAAATATCAAGGTCGACCTAACAAGAGTAATTCTTTGATGTGCCCGACCTAACAGATAGTAACTCTTTGATACTCCCATCGACAAGAGTAACTCCTTTGATATGCTTTCGACCTGTGACGATAGTTACTAAAAAAGATACTGGTCAACTTTGGTAAGCATTTAATGAGAATAAAGGGGAAACAATCGGGACCAAATCACAGGAGGTCAACTTTGACCAAAGTTATTAGGTGTCGGGTTTGATTAACTAGCATTAATTGCATCCTGGGAGACGACAATAAGTAAATGAATGTCGGTCCGACCATGTAGCATTAATTGCTCTTTAGAAAAACGACAAGTATTTAAAGTCTAAGAGACTCCACGACGGAAAAGTAGTTCGACCATAGTTGAAGTGGAGGAAGTGAGTTCCTTTTGCCAACCTTGACGCAGACTTTCACCAATAGGAACAATGAATAGGAGATCGCCACGTGGACAACAAGGACAAAGGAAGAGAGTATAAAAGGAGGAGGTATGTGTAAAAACCAGGATCATCTTCTTCCCATATATTCACTATTTTCATATTTTCTTATACATAATTTGCTATACACTCTTTTTCTCTTTAAAACTAACTTGATGCGTCGGAGTGCTAATGCGGAGTTCTCTTGATCGTTTTTTGCGAGACTAGTGAAGATCATGTTAGGATTTTGAGAAGATCTCCCCAAGAGATTTTTCAAGATTATAAGTTGTTATCATGCCGCAATAATAGCTTATAAATGACTAAAAATATCGTATTAAGTTATTACTATTGATAATTAGCAATGTACATTCGCAATCACAATTAAAAATCTCATAACACACTATAATGGAAATTTTGTTGTCATTATACATATATCACTTATTCTTTGGCAACGTTAAATTAAACATAATTTGTCACTATTAATCTTGTAAAAATGTTAATTTAATAAAATAATCTTGTTTTTGTCACGTAATATAATTAAATTGGTGATTAATTTTGTGTTGTCACTTTTTTTTAATAATACATATTACAAATCAACCATAACCAACAACATATATAACAATCCAAATAAGGCGTGAGCTATACTACCACAATGGAAATCAAATCGAGACACAAATGTGGAAAATCAACTTAGATGCAAACCGATCGAGATTGAACTTGAGACCTATTACTTTCAAGGACTCCACTTTACCACTAGGGCAAACAAGGACAACGTATGGATGACAATTTCGACCCGTCCCACTGGTCCCGGATATCATTTACGCCTCATGAATACACTTCGCCTAGAAATTTTATTTTCAAAATATATTTTAATATATATTTTATAAGTATATTTTTTTCATTTTTTTAATTTAATTTAATTTAAAGCGGGAACGAGCAGGTCTACTGCTACCGCTCGCCCATGACCGTGGCGGTCGACCTAACCCGCCAAACCCGACTCATTGTCATCCCTAGGGACGAAGACAGGGGGCCAATTAGGGAGCTCAGGTAGCCTTTATTTTCTTATTTATTTTTACCTTATTTTATTAAAAATTAAAAAATTAAGTTATAATTTATATTTTTTTCTTTTAGTTTTCATCAGAACCAGCTTGGTTTGGCTATCCCACTAAGGCAAGCCCTCATCGGCATGTGATGTCACTTAATACATGCATTCTCATTATAAATTTCCTAATTTCTAGCTTGTGTGTGTGTATATATATATATGTTGTGTTAATTGACCCATTGTTTCTTTACTTGGCCAATTTAACCTAATTTCCTAAGCCCATCTGCAGCCCAAAGCCCAAGCAACTAAGCCCAACCCCTTGTCTCTTTACCCGGGTCTCCTGTTCGGGTTGTGGTACCCATTTTATATGTTTGTGGATCTTGTGTTCGTATCTCATCTCGTTGATCTTGCCGTTCATCTTGGCCATCTATCCTACATATAAAATGCCCCCCCCGAACCCTAATCCTCATTTTGTATCTCTCCTTCTCTATCTAAATTCTCATCTCTCTCTCGAATCTTCTATGAGTTCATCTCTCTCTCTCTCTCTCTCTCTCTCTCTCTCTCTCTCTCTCTCTCTCTCTCTCTCTCTTCTCGTCTGACCTCCGGTGTATCATTTCTTAGTGAAATTGTGATTTTGAGTGTGAGATCTTAGTGTGTGTTCACCTTCTCCACTTTCTCATGTGAAGATATCCCTATATCTTGAGTGATCTAGGTTTGATTGGTTAGGGTTGATCTAGGGTTTTCAAGATCTATTTGGGGCTGAGGTTTCTTGAGGGTTTGGCTTTGTGGCATGACATTGTGGTTCATCATTCCCTTTTGGTTCTTTGGGTGATTCTTGGTTACTCGATTGTATGGGAAGTTTTGGTCACGAGCCATATCTTTCTATATCCTGGTTGGTTTTATCCTCATATATTTGTTATATTCTTTCTTGTAGTTAGTTCTATTTTGTTGTACTTTAATTTCTGTACTTCGTGTCTAGAGTTAATTTGTATAATAGGCTATTGAGTCGAATTTGATCTTGATACTACGTGTATCGATCTATTGAGCGCGAATAGATACTTTCAGCGGTGGTATCGAGCACCTATCGACTCTTGGTCGGTTGGTACTTCGGTTCTTCTTTGAATCTTGGTGATTCTTGGCTCCTGGTGATATCGTGATTGGTTTGATACCCATGACTTGCTCCTGGTTGTAAGCACATCTCTCTTCCCTTTCTCTCTCTTTTAATTTTTGTCAATAGTAGTTTTAGGAAAACCCTGGCATCAAGCCTCTTGACCTGCCACGAGCGCACTAGAATCCACCCTAGTGCCCTTATCTCATTTCTATTGATCTTTGATTATTTGGACTCGTGTTGGTCCATTGTTGCTTCTGTTTGGACTACGTGGGTCCTTACTTGCTTCATGTTCATTTTATTGTTGCTTTGTTTGGACTCTGTATGGTCCACTTGTGTTAAGCTGCTGATTTGTTCCTTGTGATCTTGATGTATTTCTTGTGTACTTTGTGAACTACCTTTGTCTTGTCTCTGATATATTCTTTCTTATATCTTGTGATAATTCTTGGTGTTTACGGCTATCACATGGAACCCTTCAATGGGAAAACAGATTTTTCTGTTTGGCAACAAAAAATGAAGAGTATTTTGATTCAACAAAAATGTTTTAAAGTCATGTTGAACAAAAGTATCTTGATAAAGATCTTGTTGAAATCAAAGGCGAACTTGATGAGTTTGCTTATTCATCCATTATCCTAAATCTTTCTCGATTACGTGTTGAGAAAGGTTGGTAAGTTATCTAGTGCCAAGGATTTGTGGAACAAATTGGAAGACCTCTTTCTTTGAAACTTCACTACCTTCCAAAATTTTTCTACTTGAAAACTTTTGATTCAAACTTGATTTGACAAAGGATATGGATGAAAACATTGATGTTTTTACAGAATTGATACAAGATATCAAGTTGACTGGTGATAAAAATATTGATGATTATACTCCTATTATCTTGCTGAATGTTATTCCTGATTCTTATGCTGATGTAAAATCTGCCATTAAGTATGGTAGAGATTCTATTACCCTTGATACTGTGATTAATGGACTCAAGAGTAATGAATTAGATCTGAAAATATCCAAGTGGAATGAAAAGGGGTCAGGAAAAGTGATGCATGTTAGGGGTAGAAATCAGAACAAGAGGAATGGGAATAACAATAATAATAAGTCAGGTAGAAAGAGAAGCAAAAGCAGATGTTGGTCTAATTATAGACCTAGGAATAACAGGAAATGTTATAACTGTGGTGAGCATGGTCATTACATCGTACAAAACCCAGGAATAACCAGAACAACAATCAAAATAATAACCAGAACAACAAAAACCAAGCCAATGACTTTGGGAACTTGACTACTTCTAATGATCATATGGGTGATGTGTTTATGGTGTATGAGTTGCTGATTCTTTGATTTATTTGCCTTCAAATGCTTTGAGTGATTATGAATGGCTAATTGATTAACGCATGCACATTCTATATGACACATTTCAAACACTAGCTTGTTTAATACTTATGCTTCAATCAAAGTGGATCTTTTTTCATGGCTAATGATAAAAAGTGTCAAGTCCTTGGTGTTGATGCTTGTATGCTTAAAACTTGATCTTGGTTATGTTTTGACTCTTGATGATGTGAGACATGTTCCGATTTATCCAATAATCTGATTTCTGTGCTATGCTTGAACATGATGGCTATGAGGAAGATGGGGAAGGGTGTTAATGAAACTCATGAGGGGTTCTATGATAATTGCTAAAGTGAGAAGAACATAAACCTTTATGTTTTACATGCTAAACATAATTCTTATGTGCCTAATTCTGTTAATATTGTTGCTAATCCTGTGTCAAATGATTTGACTAATTTATGGCATAAAAGACTTGGTCATATTAGCTCTAAAGGGCTTTATATTATGCAGAATAAGGGTTGTTTTGGTAAAAACAAACTTGATGCTTTGTCCTTCATGAATCATGTGTATGGTAAACATCAAAGGGTTAAGTTCCCCTCCCCTACTAATCCTAAACCATCTGCTAGTTCTGAATTGCTTGAATACTTGCATGCTGATGTTTGGGGTCCCTTTTATGTACCTACTCATGGTGGAAATAGATATTTCTTATCCATAATTGATGATTTTTCCAGAAAGTTTGGATGTTTTTAATGAAGAATAAATCTGATGTCTTTGATAAGTTTAAAACTTGGAAAATTCTTATTGAAAACCAAATTGGCAAAAGGATAAAAGTTTTAAGAACTAACAATGGCCTGGAATTTTGTAATCAATTGAGGAGCAATCTTTGTGATGAGTATGGTATAAAAAGGCACAAGTCGGTGCCTATTCACCTCGACAAATTGGTGTTCTTTGAGAGAATGAATATAACACTTTTAGAAAGAGTGAGGAGCATGTTTGCTACCTTAGAGCTTTCTAAAAGATTTTGAGGAAGTCAGTAGTTACAACAACTGTTTGATCAATAGGTCCCTCTCTCCCCCTTGGAAGGGAAATACCTCAAGAGGTGTGGATTGGGAAAGTTGTGGATTTTCTAACTTGAAAATTTTTGGATGACCTTTGCTTTTGTACATCAAAAGATCGTAAATTGGAACCAAGGTCTATAAAATGTCTTTTTCTTAGCTACCCGAAGGGGTTAAAAACTATAGACTTTGGAACATAGGTGAACTTGGTTTTAAAACTATAATTAGCAGGGATGTTTTATTCAATGAACTTGAATTCCCTTGTCTTGTGCATCCTTCTCCTCAAACTGTTTTTGAATATAATAATACTTCAAATGAGGTGGAGTCAGCTGTCTAATGTGTCTCCCAATATTGATGTGCTTTGCCGATTCTCATATCAATGATGCTTTGCCTGACAATGTGAATGATCATGATGTGCATATTGATGATGATACTCAACATGATAATGTGCATGATATGCATAATGATTTTCCTGATGTTAACACTGAATATGAACTTGTTGATGATAATCATGATGATTTGAATGATTATGTGTTAACTAGGAATAGAACTAGGAGGCATGTTAGAATCCCAAACAAATATGCTGATTTTCACATGACATCGTATGTGTTTTCTGTGTTTGAATCTATTGATGGTTCTGAGCCTAAAACCTTCTCTGAAGTTATGAAATCTGCTGAATCTACTAATTGGCTGAGATGCAGTGCATGATGAAATGACTTCTCTGCATGTTAATAACACATGGATTCTTGTTCCAAAACCTCCTAACTGCTTTGTGGTTGATTGTAAATGGTTATACAAGGTTAAACAAGAATCTGAGGGTGTTAGATTTAAAGCTAGAATAGTTGCTAAGGGTTTTACTCATAAGGAAGGGATTGATTATATAGAAATATTTGCTCATGTTGTTAAATTTATCACTGTGAGAATTATGCTTGCTCTTGTTCCTCAATTTGATTGGGAACTGAAACAGTTGGATGTTAAAACTGCTTTTTTACATGGTGACTTGGATGAAAAACAATTTATGAAACAACATGAGGGTTTTGAGGACAAATCCAAGCCAATCATGTCTGTTTACTTCAAAAATCTTTGTATGGTCTTAAACAGTCTCCAAGACATGAGAAGAAAAGTTTGATCGAGTGCATGTTTGATTTAAAGTTTTGTAGAAGTCAATTTGATCATTGTCTTTATTTTGAACTTGATGCTAAAACTCCTGTGTCTTACTGTTATATGTTGATGATATGTTGCTTGTTGGATATTGCATCAAAGCTATTCATCATGTTAGAAATTGTCTAAGTGCTAAATTTGACATGAAATACTTGGGTGATGCGAAAAAGATTTTGGGAATGAACATTGACAAGGACAGATCTAAATCTGTCATTTATTTGCATCAGTCCTTTTATATAGAAAAGGTTTTACAAAAATTTTCTATGTCTAATGTTAAATCTGTGAATGTACTTCTTACCCCTCATTTTCTGTTAAGTAAGGAACAGTCCCCTAAGACTGCAACTGAAATGTCTGCTATGCAAAACATTCCTTATGCTAATGCAATTGGATTTATCATGTACTTGATGGTGAGCACTAGGCCTGATATTGCTTATGTTGTTTATTGTTTGAGTAGATATATATCTAATCCTGGTATGGTGAATTGGAATGTTGTTAAATGGTCATTTGAGATATCCGAGTCATTCCACGATTATAGCTTGTGTTTTTCTAAATGTGAATCTGGTATAATTCTGAAAGGATATGTTGATTCAAATTATGCTAATGATAAAGACAACAAAAAAATCAACAACTTCTTATATTTTTACACTATGTGATTCTTGTATTATTTGGAAATCCCAACCGCAACATATTGTGGCTCTTCACAATAGAATCGAATATGTTGTTGTAAATCAAGTTTTAAAAGAAGTATTGTGGCTTAAGGTATTGTTTTTACAAATTTGTTTTCTAAAACAAAAGGTGGGTGTATTTTTCGACTCTCATCAATGCGGTATACAATCGCGTAAAAAACCCGATTTTCACTATAGAACCAAACATGTTGATGTAATGTTTTTCATTTCATAAGAATATTATTTCAAAAGCTTTGGTTAATCTTGAAAAAGTGTCCTCAGTATAATCCAAATGATATGGGTACTAAGTGTCTACCCTTATCAAAGTTTAAAACCCTGTTTAAAAATTCTTAATTTTGACAATGGTGACCAGTCGCCCCTGGTGATTACCTCTGGCTTGCGAGGCTTACTTTGTGTTTGCCTGTAAGTCCTAAAATTGTTGGACTAATACTTGTTTATGCTTGTATAAGTCTAATATTGAAATCTGACTAACTCTAGTGTTTGTTGGTACTATAATGAGCTCGTGCTTATTATCGTAAAGTCTTACTTGACTATGTGTCTTGTAGGCTAGTGGCGATGATGATGACCAGATATATTCCCAAGTTTGTCTAATTGAATCACAATGAGCCAAATGTGGAGATTGTTGTGTTAATTAGCCCATTATATCTTTACTTGGCCCATTTAACCTAATGCCCCTAAGCCCATCTCACGAAAAAGCCCAAGCATTTAAGCCCAGCCCCTTGTCTCTTTACCTCGGTCTCCTATTAGGGTTAAGTACCCATTTTATATGTTCGCGGATCTTGTGTTTGTATCTCATCCGTTGATCTTGCCCAGTTCATCTTGGCCATCCATCCTACGTATAAAATGCCCCCACCCGAACCCCTAATCCTCATTCTCAGATATCTCTCACTTCTCTCTCTAACCTCTTATCTCTCTTTCTCTCTCTCTCTCTCTCTCTCTCTCTCTCTCTCTCTCTCTCTCTCTCTCTCTCTCTCTCTCTCTCTCTCTCCAAAGATCCGACAGACGGTTGTATCATTTCTTAGTGAAATTGTAAGTTTGAGTGTGAGATCTTAGTGTGTGTTCACCTTCTCCACTTTCTCTGTGAAGATCTCCTATATCTTGAGTGATCTAGGGTTTGGGTGGTTAGGGTTGATCTAGGGTTTTCGAGATCTGTTTCGGCCTTAGGTTTCTTGAGGTTGGCTTTGTGGCGAGGCAATTGTGGTTCCTCGTTCCCTTTTGGTTCTCACGGGTGATTCTTGTGACTCGATTGTGTGGGAAGTTACCAGGTCTGAGCCATATCTTTCATCCGGTTCGAGGGTTTTATCCCTCATATATTTGTTATATTCTTTCTTGTAGTTAGTTCTATTTTGTTGTACTTTTATTTTGGTACTTCGTGTCTAGAGTTAATTTGTATAATAGGCTATTGAGTCTCGTAATTTTGTTCTTTCTTCACTACGTGTATCGATCTATTGAGGCGAGATAGATAGCCAACACGAAATATATCAATAAATGAAAGAGATAATTACATTTTGCCCCTCAAACTATAGGCGTTTTTGGAGTTTACCACCTAAACTTTTTCGAGTTCCATTTTACCCCCAAGTCCTAGATTTTTGCTCGGTGCCATATATTGTACACGCTGCGAATACTCCCCAGAATATTCCAAAGACGTGAGACAAAATCATCATTTGTCTCAAATTTTTAAAAAAGTAGTTATATTTTACCACCTCAACTTTGTTTGACTTGCACTTTATCCCCTAAACTTTGCGTTATTACACTTTGCTTTACATAAAACCTTTTTAAAAAAAACATATATTTATACATTTATTTTATATCTTTTTTTCTAATTTTTTATCTACAAAAATAAATAATTACTTTGGTTAAGTATATTATTAATAAAATTATACGATAAATTCTTCATTTTAAACTTTCTCATAAAATCTTAGTTTATTTTTCCTTTTTATTGTATTAATTTTTACATTATAATTAAATATATTTATATTTACATTAGTGAAAATTTATAATTTTATTCACCTAAATTGAAAAGGATAGTTTATAATTAAAATTGAAAAAGTTTAGGTGGTAAACTCCAAAACACCTATAGTTTTGGGGGTAAATGTAATTATCTCTAAATGAAATTACATTCGAAGGGGATATACAAATATATGTATCTATATATTCTTGAAACGGCTAGCCCCACACGTTGTCTGTGATACATGCAATAATATCCCACATCCACGATCCCGAAGATCGAAAAAGGAGAAAAGACGAAAGAAGCAAGAATATTATTAGTTTTTTTCAATCCATCATCAATAATTTCTTTGAAAAAGAAAACAAAAATATCAAATAATGGAAGGTGAAAATTGTTGCCACCATTAATTATGATCACCTCCAAATCTCCTTCTCTGCTCCCCACCCCGAAATGGGATTTCTACACTTTGACGATCATAATCGGGTTTTTGAGCTTTTTAGCCACAACTCCCACAAACCAATCTTCTCGGATATCACACCCTTCACGGGGACCTCACGCGTATGTAAAACCCACCACCGCCAACGCCACCACTAATAATGGTTCCTTAGGGTTTAATCAAATGAGGTTTTAAATAGACCCTCATGGAATAACGACCAGGTAGTTGAGTTAATTCTTTTTTAAAAATAAAATAAATGTCCTACTCATTGTTGTTTTGAATTCTTCCTTAGTATTATGGCCTTTAAATTGCTTCATGTTTAAGATCTTGTTTTATGCCCTTATTTATTTACTTATTTTGGTATTTTCAATTGCTAATTAATGGAGAAAAAAATGTAAAGCGACCACTGATCCTAAGACTATTAATGATGAAAATTGTGAAGGAGGCCATTCATGGTATAGCCTTTACGAGTGTATATATCAAATATTTTTCGTGCATTTTAAATAATGATGACTACTAATTATTAAACCCTAGCTAGATCTTTTTCACTTTCTCCACTCATAACTTGGAGGAGATCTACTCTTATTTAGTAGAGCTTTTCATTAATTTAGGAAGAACTCTCGGAAATGGGCCTTTTAAAGCATAATATCATTTTTTTTCTTTTCTTTTTTTTGTTTGTGCGTTTAAATTAATTAGCTCCTATTACTTCCGTTGTTCCATCCTGTATTCCGGACATGATCTTATTCCAAAATGAGATTTAACATATTCCACATACATGTACATGAAATTATATGTATATTTAATTAATTCTTTTTTGGGATCTCAATATTCACTTAAATTGGCAATAAATGGAGAATTTGCCTAATTAAAAGAATATTTACAATTAGGAGAATTGTTTAGATCTATAGTAAATGGAAGAGATTTCCACATAAAAGTGACTCAGTGCACGCCCGTGCTAGTGATTCGATCAAATTTCAATATGCAGGTTTTATATAATTAATACCATCTCATTTTTAATTTATGCGTGACTATTCTTGATCCGTTTAATATAAAGGGAACTTTTGCAAACACTAAAAAAAGTGATTACGAATACGAGCTTCTTGATGGAAAAGAATAGACGGTTTTAGAGTTTGCAAACACTTCCGGTTAGTAGATAAAAGCTACCATAGATTAGAAATAAGTACCAATTAATACATAAGGGGCCGATTAATTAGTGTTAATTTGCGGTGGAGGAATTCGAACAAGATTAATAAGGTAAGAAGAAAGCCGAGAGAGCCAAGATTTTGTTTTTCGGACAGAGTGATGTGGATGTGCTTGATGATGGTTACAAATGGAGAAAATATGGACCAAAGTTGTCGAAATAGCGCATCCAAGGTATGTTTTGTTAATTAACCCGCCTGTATAATATATCCTGTGATGCACTATATATACTAATTGTCGTTACGTGTACACTATATCATATAATATTAATTATATTGTGTGTCGATCATATATAGGGAGTGTTTGCAATCTCTTAATTAAAAAAAATAATATTATTCCAATCTAGAAACCGAGAATCACTTTTATAAATTTGCAAACACTCTCGATCCCATAATGCAATATCGATAAAGAAAGCTATGATATAATTTACAAACTAAAATTGTGGACTATCAAACCATGATGCATGAATTTTCATCTTTGTTATGGTTACCACTTGAATCTTGAAATTGAGCAATATGATTCTTGTAACTAATTAATTTATGTTGTAACATAAGAAAAGAAATTGTTACAAGTACAAAAGAAAACATGATTCATAATTATTGCAAAACAGAGTGGGATGATAATGTTGATGGTAATCTTTACATTGCTCCAAGCTTTTCTCTCTTATAAATCTTTCCCAAATTCATTAAAAATAAATAAAATTCTTGTAATTAATTAAAATCGTGAGAATAGGAGGAAGAATAATAGTGATCTTTATGTTATGATCATGAGTATCCCATTGTGATTTCACTAAGAATCAACCTAACAAAATTGCTCATGTATCTTATCACATCACAAAACTTGTATACACTACTTATGCATGCTAGTTAAGATAAGATTTCCATTTTTCCATAGTACTTTATAATAATATAACAAGAGACCTTTTTTCAGTTTTTATTTATAAATCCATTTTTCCGAAAGTTTAATTAGTTAAAGTATAGATGTTCAACCCTGCTAACATCCATTCGCATATACACAAGTGTCTTCGGACTCTCATCATGTGTATAAGCAAGGCAATATTGTGTCTTTTGCTTGGGGGTGGGGGTGGGGTGTGGGGGGAGAATAGGAAGAAATAATAGAGGTAAGGGTCAATAATGCAAGCTCAAAATAAAGGGCAAGATTGGTTAGCACCAAATTTTTTTCACTATGGAGTGGACCTAATAAAAGCATATTGTCGGAAAATATAAATAGATTTAAATAAATGAAATATATCAAAGTGGTTTTATATTGTTTTTAGGTACTACTTTATTACCTACTATATTAGGATTATATATATCGCTTCTAGAATATAAGTAATTCGTGTTTCACGTTAAACAAAATAAAAGCTACCAAATGCATAGTTTATATGGTCTAAGTATCACATTAATTATTATCTTGATTTAAAGCAAATTGATTTGTATTGTTAATTTTTGTTTCATTACTTACTTTTGAAATTGGTTTATTAATGATTCTCAGATTAGTGAAGTTAGCATAACCAAATTCAAGCCATTTTCAGACTTTATTTGCATCTAAAGATTCACATTAAGAAAATGTGAAAGACAAAATCATGTTAATACAAGCAAATTAAAGTCTTAATAGAATAAGCCTTCGAATCGTTACATAATGAGGTAGTCGTGGCTTGCATATAACACAGAACATATCGTTTGAGGAGCGTGAAAGTAATTACTCACAAAATTCTTTCTGACGCTCAAATTTTAAATCTTTATTTATAGAATATGGTAATTTATGAACTAAAATAAAGAATACTTACTACCAAAACTTGTGCGGGTAAAGTTGAACTTTGAGTGGCATTGAACAACTAAGACTATCTTGTGTTAGGGGTTATGTGAAAATTGAAATATGTGGTTCAAAGTTATAAAATTTTAGGGGCTCTCGATCAACTTTGCGTAAGTGGTAGAATAACAGTGTTGCTAGAGTGATTAACCTAGATTCGATCTCATACGAGCGTGTGTCCGCTCCCTTATTATTCCCCATTGTACTCAAAAAAAAAAAGAATTCCAGGGACTCTTCAAGCAATTTCCTCCATTTTTCTGCTTCTCTTAAAATTCTTTTATTTATCTCATTAATCTATTTAAAGGAATCAAATGTGGATATAAGTGTTGTTACGTACATGATTTTCCTCCTGCATTATGAATTTCCTATCTCAATTTAAATTTCATTTTTCACTACAATTTACAACATTATTTTAAAAAGAACTTTATATACTTTTGGAAATTTATTAAGATGATAATCGGTGAAATAATAATATGAATAGAGTCTCGAATTTATCTGGAATTGAATCGACGATAACCTAATTACTTTTCGCTTTATACTATGAGCTTGTAGCTCAAATGGTATTGTCCACCCTCGTGGTGTCGGGCAGGTTCAAACCTTTATATCTTAGTTTCTTTTGAAATTTATCTCCTCCCCTCCAACTACTACTCCCAACTTATTAAAAAATTCATTTTTCCTCCTATGAAAATAAAAAAGAGCGGGTAATAAATGAGTGTATGTATTTATGAGACAATATTTGTTTGCGAGCACATGATGTACGCATAGCAATCGCCGAGTGAAGAAAAGAGTGGAGCTATATTTCAAGATTGTTTCCTGATGGTAATAATAACTTCATTTGGGCTGCAGTGCACAACCATTCTCTCAGATTTATATCTCCAACTCCGACGAGCATGATTGTTTCCACCTCCTTTTGAAAACTTGTCTAGCTCTCTCTTAAACATATATATGTACAATGTTAATTAATTTTCTCATTTGAACTAATTCATATATATATATATGTATGTATATATATACAGTGACGAGATCTCGTGTGGCAAACTTACCGTGTGGCAAAGGGATCGATCCCATCCATCTACACCTTTCATTCAATGATCCAGTATTGCTATTAAAAATATTTGATTTATCAATTAATTAACAGTGGAAAGTATAATAGTAACTAGCAAAATGCCATAAATCACGCCTCTTGCAATCATGGTGGATTCATTTATTATCACGCCACAACCGAAATTGTGCACCATTTTAATAGCCGAATCAGACACCATTTAATAACCGGACACACCATTTTATGTTTAATGCTTATCATTGTATAACTAATTATACATCATCTAAAGAACTAAAGACAAAATGATGTAACCATCTTCCCATTTAATAACTTAATCGCGCACCATTTTATATCTAACATCACATCATTGTATAACTAATTGTACATCATCTAAAAGAACTACAAGATAAAATAGTGTAACCACATTCCCATACGACGCCTACAATAATGGATGTGATAAAGATCACGCTTCCATAACCCGAATTATGCACCATTTTAATAGCCAAACTATGCACTATTTAATAACTAAATGTGTACTATTTTATATCTACCAACATCACCAGATAACTAATTGTACATCATTGTGAGTGCAAACCATAATTGAATGAAAATGAACAATCGTAAATCAAATATAAAATCGTGATTGAATGGTGGACACTTAGTTATACAATGATGCACCTTAGATATAAAAATGGTGTATAGCCTGCTATTAAATGGTGTACAAGCCAAATATTAAAATAGTGCACACCCAGCCATGAAAAACGTGATATTAATTACTGATTGTAGGACGTGATTTACGCATTTTGCTAGTTACTATCATGCCCTTTTCCACTTATTAATTAATTGATAAATCAATTATTTTTAAAAGCAACTGACAATTAAATAAAAGGTGTGGATGGATCGACATCCACACCCGCCACTCCGACCTCCCCGTCACATTGATCCTAACTCAGATATATATATATATATATATATTGATGATTGTGCCAATTTCAAGATGCGCCTTTCGATTAGGACATATAAATAGTTTTCGTGTTGGAAAATGATTTGGTAAGGCCAAATCTCAGTGTAAATGACTTCGTAATTTGAGAAATGAGTAAGGTAAGTGTTATTTCACAAAACTATTTATTAGTGAGTAATAAATAGATGCACAAATAGTGAAATTCGAAAAAAATTAGTTATGGGAAATATGTACAAATATATATGGAATGTTGGTAAATTAGTTAAAAATACTATTCTTTGCAAGCGGTTTCCATTTTATCTCTTAATTAGGCATATTTGACTAAATCACCAACGACATGGAATCTTGAAAAAGAGTACTAAAATCATTCTTTACCGATCGAGTACACACCGGGAAGGATTGCCTCGCACAAGTCAATCAAGATTTGAGAGATTTGATCATGTCCACTATGAGTTTTCCTTTCAATGCTCCCTTGTGTTTTCTACATAATTTGAGGGTCTTACAAATAGCTTGAAGACGCACACAAACACAAAAATCGCACACACAAAAATATACATGAATTTCACATCATTAGAAATCGTTCTCATCTCGCATACGCATTCTGTGCAGCTACGACACTTAGTCTCTGCTCAGAACTTAGGCCTTACTAATCTATGTCACTCCCATCTTGCATATGCACTCTAGGTGTTTACTTAGGTGCCACGTCACTCAGGGTCTCACTGCCACTCAGCTGGCCACTAATCTCGCCCACCGAGCCCTCACTATCACTTAAGGCCTCACTAATCTCGCTAATTGCAATCGATTTTGTGGTACCTATCTTTTACTCAAGTCGTTGCATCTGGGAGACTGTTGTCCGAAACCGTGAGCATCTTAATCCGGGCAACAAGAGTCTTAAAGAAAGAGTTCACTCACCACTTGTATCCGCTTTTTTCATTTATTTTGTAATGTATTATCGTTAGTTTGAATTTTTCTCCGATGTATCCTTTTGGATTTTGCTTTGTTAAACAACATTTAGTCATTGTCATGCCTAAATTGCCTAAATTTAAGCTCTAAGAAACATTCATACGAATAAAATGAACATCTTTATTACATATTTCTATAATTCGCACTAAGAATTGGGTGTAAAATATAAGTGATATTTTGGATACGGATTATAGGATTTGGGACAAGGATTTAAAATCCTGATTGAGATTTCCTATTCCAATGCTTGTTCCACTTATTTTGATTATATCTAACGAATGACACGATGCAGATGATATCATACTTGTATATGTGTCATATTCATCAAAATGTATGTAATACGAGTGGAACATGGAAAGTGAATACTTAGATCTCATTTCAAAATCTTTTAGCTAAATCCACACCATTATTTGGCTTATAAATCAAACCAAGATTTGGAAATCCGCTTTAAGTTTTAATTCATTTTTAAAAGATTTTAAATCTCTCCCAAAATCTAGTCATTTGAAATCCATTTTTTCTTTATTATTACTCTTGCAATTCACATTCACATACACACTGCACATACACGTATATATATATAATAACTACTCACCCTAAAAAGTCAGAGTTATTTTCAATCTTGTAACTATCATTTATTTTGAATTTTCTCATGTTATACTATTTCCTCCTAAAGAGTGAGGTCATAGTTGGGCTTTCCTTCACAAAGCTTACATTTGCAACAAACCTCTGTGAACTCAAGTATTTATTCACATTGTCAATAAAGATACATACAACTTTAACCCACATCAATCAACTCTTATATAGTATCAAAGCTTTGTTTGTTATTTTTTAAAAACAGCTTACTTGACCGTGGCCAAAAACAACACTTGTTGCTAATCGACCACTAACATCGTGTGAGCAATGCGTAACT